>CM053786.1:833780086-834132586 GCA_028749045.1 Cupressus sempervirens | reverse complement strand
GCATCGTGAAGCTCCCACTTGATCATCCAAACCTGCAACAACATGGATTAATATATGAAATAATAACAATCTATGCTTCTAAAACTATTATATTTTTTTACAATAAATGTACTCACTTTTTTGTTGCATGATAATAAGACTTTCTTTTTGTATTTTAGTCCTTGAGGGATTGATGCCCTTCTTTTTCTTTTTCTTTCTAAATCTTATAGTCAGAAATTGAAAAGTTCATGCTCAACCTTTTCACTTATGTTTTGAGAAATGGTTTTATGCATTTGATGATTAGATTGACATCTGAACATGTTTTTTGGATTGAACCATGGTGGTATTCGTCTCATATAAATGTTCTCTAACCCAAGGATTGCTATAAATTATCAATTTATTTTCTACATCTCTTAACTCATTCAATCAAATGTTTTTTTTTCATTTGTTGTAGTTTGTAAATTTTGGAAAAATGAGCTCAAATATTCAATGGAATTTTAAGTTTTCATCTAAAGCATCAAACATGTCATCTGTATTAGAAACAAATATGAGTAAGTGAAAAAAAAAAAAAAATATTAAACATTTCATTTTAAAATTGGGATAGTAAAGTTTGCCTATCATTTGAGCTTCGCTAATGGTATGTCCAAGAACACCTTGATCTTCAACTTGAGTACAACTATCTATATTTTAAATAAGAATGAAGATTGACAAACATAAAATTATTTAATGTTTAATTGTAAATAGAATGTAGACATTACTGGTAGTGATATTTTCAAGATTAGGACTCCCTCTGTCACCGTGGTCACCAATAGACACTAGAGAAACAATTTTTATAAACAAAGAAAAATTAGTTATCACTTTTGAGAATTAATATTATAACTATTAAAAAAATTTAAGTTAAAAAAAATTACTAGCAATTTGATCTTTTTCATTTATTTTGTTTCTCTTTAGAAGATCTAAAATCTTCAATATATGTTTGCATGTGTTTCCTTTTTCCACCCATGGACAATCACATACGTGCAAATCGAGTTTAAATTTTTTGATAACATACCATTTTGATGAGATCATTTGACTTCTTATCTTATAAATATTATGGAGGTGATCATATGGATAACAATCTTCATTTGGTATTGATTTTGACCTTTCTAGTGTAGTTGTGTAATATCATTCCTTTTTGAAGTTTGTTAGGAGCCTAGATAACTGCAAAAATCTTTTATTTTTATAGAATGGAAGTACAATGTGAAGAAGTACATGGATAAGCCAATCCATTCTCCTTGTGCATTTCTTAGAATGGTCACTTAAATAGCAGCTCTTGATGTAACAATGGTATGATTCTATTGAAGCATTGGTTTCTTGATTTGAATGAGGAAAGCTTATAAAATTCTTTGCCCACATTTCTATACAAAGAAAATACAATGATGTCACCCAAAAATAGCTAAAATTATGTATATGCATAGAATATCTTATGAATTGAAATATGATCTTACCAATACTTCTCTAATTAAGACACTAGGTTTTTTGAAAATATTCAATAAATGTCTTCTCCTCTTTGAATTCCTCCAAGAATATTTGTAACATTTGAGTAGTCATGTCTTTCTCATCACTTACTGCATACATTATCTGACCAAATCTATTGAAAATGTTTGTTCCAATTTTCTTATTTCACACAAGCCTAAATTATAAAGCATAATATCAAGTTATGATATTCAAATGAGTAATATTGATGTATTATAATTAAAATTGACTTACCCACACACATTCTTCAACCATGTCCTGCACACATGCCAAATACATAAAAGTATTCGACAATCAAAAGCTAATCTACAATTTACATTACAAAATTTTATTAGTGGTTTTCAAAGAAAATAAATTTATCACACTGAGAAAAAAATTTAAATGTACATTTATAAACTAAATATTAAGAAAGCTACTACCTGATTGCCTCTATTTCAGCACCAACATCATCTATAATGAATGTGTTGACATGCCAGTCTTCTTTAAACTCTTTTCCTCTTTTATAAACTTCACATAGTCATTCATTGCCCACGCAACAGGAACACCAACCTCTTTCTCATCAAATACAAGCAAGGTATATAAGTCATACTACAAATGAATAAAATATATAAATAAATAAATAAATAAATTTTTGAAGAAGCATATAGATAATAAGTATCAATCATAATTTTTTTGATAGGTGCCCTTTTAGATTATTCTAATTCATTGGGGGGATTTGGTGGGTGGGGGGAAGGGCGGGATAGGGGAGGTAAAGGGGGAGCCCCTTTTTCTATTTGCTTCATGAATCCTATTATATTATTATAGCCCTAGGGTTCTACCTCAATTCACCCCGATTATTATATTCTTCTAGCAAGGCCTATATTTTAAGGGGCAAGAAAATAATAGGCAATTCTATGGGACCGATGCCATTAAGTGGATGGCTATAGGGAACACCCACCCTCAAATTTTGTAGGAGGTAAGCTATAATCCCTACTATTCACCAGGGTTCATTAGCAACAATTAAGAGACCGACCTCACCATTAATCAGTGCCCTACTATTCTAAGGATGTACCAAATTACTTAGTTCATAACTATACCTTGGCCCCAACCATCCTATGGGTAGGGGCCTAAGTGAATAACTATATCCCTATCCATAGACCATAAATTTTATGGTAGGCCCCCTACAACTTATTCTAGATGCAAGGGGCTATTTACTTACAACATATTTACTTGTAGAGAATGTTGAATCCATTACAATGAGTGAGTTATGTGAATGCTTCACCATCATATCTTGTGTTGATGGTGTTTGGATCCCTACAATAAAAGTAACATGTTTCATGTTGCTTGGCCTCTTATAGGCAAAAGAATTATCTTTCTCTTCTGAATACCACAAACTTACACTTTTTGCATCATCCTCATTTTTCTGAGATCACACTCTTTTACATGTATTCAAAACATCTTTTCTCAACAAGCATGTGTCATTTTTATTCATTTTCTTAGTTAGACCATTGTCTAAGTAGAGTTGTTCGCATATTGTACCGATTTCCACACCCATTAGTAATAAAAACTCAATATATGATTTGCATTTACGTGATAATCTTGGTATGAAATTTCTCCTTGGATCACTAGAAGGGTCATCTTTTCCATCAAAAAACTCACCAATACTATTACAATGGATAAAATAAGTATATGTAATTATAGCTACATCTAGTCTACCATACATAAACCTAACTATAAAATGAGCCTGGCATCCCCTTTTTTGGATAAAAATTTGGTTCTTATCCTTGGTCTTGTTCACATATTTTCCTCTATTATCCTCAAGGCATAAATCACACCAATAATTATGCATACATGTACAAAAATATATACTAATTGACATAATAATAAAATAATAAAATATATTATTTTCAAATATTAATTAAAATAGAAAAACCATGAGTATATCTTGGAAGTGTATCTGGTAGGTTTTTTTTGCATTGGATTCTCTATGCTTCTTGCGTACAAAATTTGTCTCTATACTACCCAACAATCCATCTCCTATGAGAAAATGAGGGAGCCTTTCAAAAGGGATTGCAGCACATAAGTCCATTTCACCCCCATCTCCAATAGGAGTCCATTCAAGATTATCACTTGAAAAATGACCTTCTTGGTTTGAAATGTCTTGCACACCTAGTTTGATGAGTGATTCCCCTTTATTCTTTTTACCCATTCTGAATAATAATATAATAGTTAGTGAACCTTAATCTATTCAAATATGTAGGAATAACTTCTTCTATTGACTTCCAAAAGAATATAAGAATATATTTCAAACACATTGCAAAAAAGCTATTGAAATGAAGAAAATAACAAATATTTTAATATTATAAGATTGTAACAATATTATTAAATACTTGACATTATAAAATGATAAATATAGAGTTTCAAAGATTTTATAATGTATTATTATAAGCGGATGTAAGGTATTTTGTTCCAAGCCTTTTTTAATGTGATTTGATCATAGATAACACGACTACAAGGATTTGACTATAGTAATTATTTGTAACAATGTTAAAAAACTCGCAAATGATACCAAAAAAATCAAGAGCCCCAAATTATTTTTATAAAATAAAAGAAATCTAACATTTTTTTGTATTTCCAAAAGTCACAATTTTTTAACAAAGGGACACACTAACATCACATGAATGATATTATATATATAATTTATGTATTCTAAAATAATTACTATATATTTAATTCAATAAAAATAATAAAAAATAATAATAATGATGATAATGATAATGCTAATGCTATTTTTCCAATATCCCTCAAAATAATCTATGTAAAATATCATTTATACATTTTTTATATCTAATTTTAATATTCTTGCTTTATTCTATTAAACCTTAATAACATTAGAATAATTACCTTGTATTTGCATTCTCCATCATTTCAAAACTAACTATTGTTCTACAAATCTTAGCCTCCATGATTACTTTTGAATTTCAGGCTCAAGATCAATAGAAAAAAAATGTCAATGAGGAGGGTTTATGGCTTGCTATCGCAGTTCCTAAAACATGAATAATAAATAGTATTTTTTAGTTTGAGCTATTTAAAAATCCAGCAATCGCAATGTTTGTGAAAAGGGGTTGGAAAAGATGACTGATTTCAAGTTTATATCTATAGCCCAGATTTTCATTGCTTTTAAGTCATAGTTATGGATTATTTCAAGTTTAAAGCTATTGATCGTGGCTGAAAGAAATCATGGATCGGAGGAGAAATTTAAAATCTGAATTTTGAGATTGCAAGTTGAATCATTTAGTTGTTACAAAATTGTATCATAAATGATACTACTTTTCTAAGAGTATGTTAGATACACTATAACCAAAAACATGAAAAATAGATAAGTTTTAGATACACTTCAGATTAATGATACTATTAAGATTTTGATGATTTTTTTAGTATAATTTATGAACTCTGATCTTTTAACATTGGCACCAATTATTATTATTTTTTTTATCAATTTATATTTTTCAATGAAACAATTATTGATTTTAAAATCTAAAAAACATTTAAAACATTATCTAATTTTAAGAAAATGACTAAATGATAAATGCATAACGTAGCTTTAAAATTGAAACCAGTAAGGTTTTCTAATTTGCTGCTAATCATAAGTTTTGAAAGGAATTCTTTTTATGCTTGATATCAGTCAAATTACAAATTATTATACTATTTTAGTGAAATGAAACTAATATTATCGAATATATAAAAGGAATAAAAAATATTTGAACTATACCTACACGGTCTGCCTTGAACGATTTAACAACACCTCTGTTTGAATCACTTATCGAACAATCTGTAAGATTTAATAAATTTAACAATCTATAAGATTTAATAAATATAATTAGAAGCCATTTATAAAAAATAGATAACTATGTATCATTATAAAAGATCTAAAAATCTTTTCCACCATCATAAAGCCATGGGAAGCCCACCTACCTGTCTATTGTAGGTCATTATTATTTCCTTCAGGAAATGCCATCTGAACAAGCCAGGAAGGCACTGGGGAGATTTGAACCCATGACCAGGCCAAAACTAGGCTCTGATACCAATTGTTGGGCCCATTTACCGTTACACCAAAAGCCATGACTGTTAGTGAACATGGAACACCACATAATTAACCACCTGTGGGCAGGGGAGCGCATCGCATCACCCAACAAAGCCCTCATCAAAGGCAGGCCAGTAGCAGTTGTAGTGATAGATATTAACAGTGGCAGTAGCAGTCGCAGTGATCAAATAAATTGAACCGACCTTGGGATCAACTTAGCATTCCAAATCAACCACGCGGATAGAAATTATGATCTTCAATTTCTAGCCACACTACCCAGGTCTATAATTATTGTGAAGAATCATCTACGAAGGTAATCTATTAGAATCGAGGGAGAACTCATTGGCTTATTCTTTATAGGCATTGTTGGCACCTCGTTAAGAAGAAATTAGTGCTGAACTTTCATAACAAGGTTAGCCAATATCAACAAGCCTACATTTGATAATCCTAGATGCCCATTTTGATCATTGTTGCTCACCAACTGCAGTAAGTTGTTTGATCTGTAAGTATTAGAAACTAGAGTTCAAAAATTTGCAAATTTGGTCAATTATTTTTTGGCTGGTGAAATATGTATAATCTAAGATATATTTTACACTATATGCATCTACTGATATTATGGAAAACATATCTTAAGCTTAAAGTAGGTGTTCAATGCAGTAATCATATGTTTATGATCAGTAACGATTTATAATAATGTTAGACAACTATTTGTTTTAATGAATACACAGTTTTTATGCAACTTCGCCTGAAATTTTAAATTAGAATTTCCATTATATCAGATGCAATTCTCATTGAGATATTTGACAATAATCATAGACAGAATATTTGTATGTTGAAATGAGTTTAAGAGTCAATTCAACTATTTGACAAAATGTCAATATAATTATCTTACCTAGAACATTATAGACCGTAAATGTATAACACCAAAAAAATAGATTATTAGTGAATAATATACTTTCCCTTTTCATGTTCTTTAATTTCTTCTACTAGGATCAAGATAATCGTGTGCAGGAATTGGAATCTTTTTTCCACTTTGAAAATTTTGTGTCTAGCTTTTACCTTCTCTCCATTTGTGGTATTTATTTCTTTTAAAATATGGCCATCAAGCTTAAGAGTTGGGAAGATTCCACTGTCTATCTGGTACGGGATGTCTGTTAGTTTATGAACTATGCTTTACCTTGTGAAAACTGTAATCTGAGATATCAGAAAACTATATTAATAATTGAAGAAATTTATATTATTATTATTCTTATTATTATTATGAATTTGTACCATACTAAATTTATGTTTATAATTCTTTATTGAAATTCATTGGGTATTTGGGAAAAACATGAATATAGGCATCTACAACTGACCTTTTACTACCTATAGTTTTGACATTGTAAACATTGTTGATAATATACTTTGAAGATCACATATTCTTAAGTTCATTTACCATTAATGGATTTGTGAACTTATAAGAAATACTATCATCAATATGTTTAGAAAGTGTGGGAGTTTGGATAATGCTCGCTAAGTGTTTGATGAAATGCCCGAACGAGATGTCTGTCATGGACTGTAATGGTCACAACTTATCCCAAACATGGGCTCCCATAGGAGACATTTGAAATGTTCAGCCAAGTGCAAATAGCAGGTATCCAACCCAATGAGCGCACCTTGGCAAGCATTATCCCAGCCTATGTTGTTTAGCAAGATCTGAACCAGGGTATGAAAGAACATGGACATGTAATCGTATGTGGATTTCAGGATGACACCTTTGAGAAAAGTGGGCTTGTAGATATGTATGATAAATGTGGGAGAATAGAGTTTGTACTCTACGTGTTTGATAAAATGCCTAAGCGAGATATACATTCATGGAATTCTATGGTCTCTGCTTACTCCAAGCATGGTCCTACCCAGGAACCCATGACTCTATTTTGTGAGATAAAACAATCAGATCTACAACCCAATCATTTCACGATTCCCAATGTTTTTCCATCTTGTGCCCACTTAACTGCTTTGGAGCAGGGTACTGATTTTCATGAAT
Source organism: Cupressus sempervirens (assembly GCA_028749045.1). Lineage (NCBI taxonomy): Eukaryota > Viridiplantae > Streptophyta > Pinopsida > Cupressales > Cupressaceae > Cupressus > Cupressus sempervirens. The sequence continues at coordinate 834,125,003 of CM053786.1, read as the reverse complement.
TTATAATTAAATGTGGATTTCAATCTAAGTTATTTGTGCAAATTGTGCTTATATACATGTATGCAAATTCTGGCAGTTCACCAATACCGTAGTATATATTTGATAAAATGTAACAACCAGGAGTTGTTGATTGGAATGATGTGATTGCAGGGTATGTACAAAACAGGTATGTTAAGAAATCTCTTGGCCTGTTTCCAAAAAACTGGCACAGAGATTTGATCTGATAGAATGTAATGATTTCAAGAAATGTGCAAAATGGATATGTTGATGAGGTTGTTAAGCTCTTTTGGGAAATGCCTCAATACAATGTTACAACATGGAATGTAATAGTTATAGCATATGCGTAGAGTGATCGTGTTAGTCAATCCTTTAGTTTCTTTTAGATGGTGTCTCACCTTGGCGATATTTCATGGAATGCTATGATCTCAACTTATGCCAAAAATGGCCATAGTGAAGAAGCCTATAAACTTTTCCAAAAAATGCCCAACCCAAATATTATAACCTGGACAGCTTTGATTTCAAGATATGCATAGAATGGGCAGAGTAAGAAAGCCTTGAATCTATTTGGAAAAATGCAATTGACAACCGTACAACTAGATTTAAAAGCCTTCGCCACTACTTTATCTATGTGTGCTAATTTAGTAGATATGGAGAAAAGAATCTTGTTTCATGAAGTTCTATTTAAACATGGATTTCTACCTTGTGCGCTTTTTCAGAATTCTCTTATAAACATGTATGCAAAATGTAGGAACTTAGACAAGGCATGTAACTTGTTTTCATTCTTAATTCTATAATATTTTTTATAGAAATTTTTGAAAAAACATGCAATTTATCCCTCTTTGTTCCCTATTTTTATGTACCCCTTTCCTTCTTTCCAGATCTCTCTTCATGTACTTTCCTTGTATCTTCATTTTCCATAGAGATGCTCGTCAACTTATGATGGGATTATGGAAATGGGTTAGCCATAAGGATGAACCTTGCATTGCCTCAACATCACACCCATTTTTTTTGACCTCATCCAAACAGGTACATTTGAAATGCCCACACCAATGTGCTCCTTTGGTGGCTTCTAGTTGATAAGAATGTAAAACTCATGATCTTCTCTTGATTCTTGCAGGATTTTAACTTGTAGAACAATAGTCATTCACACAAGGATGCAAGGTAGCAAAAATATTTAATCTTTGGTGAGTTTAATTATCTTTGATTTATCATTGTTGGCACTAGTATCTAGCCAATGTGATTTCTGTTGGGGCCTTTTGATTTTAATCCTACCATTAAAATATTGTTTATTAAATTAAGCATGACTATATCAGAAAATATGACCAAGAAAGATTGTTTAAATTGAAATCATTTTTGATGATTTTTTAAAAAGGGTTTGGAGATGAGGAGTAGGGTAACAAAGTTTATTTCTATTTAATTGATCCATTTTGTTCAGAATTTTCTTTTGTGGTTATTAGTATTATTTGAAAAAATCAATTATTATAATTTCCTTTTCAAGTTTTGAATTTCAACACCGACAAATTTGGTTTTTGCAATCGATGCAAAGAGACATTTTTATTTGTATTGATTTCACATTGATGATCTATTAAAGTTCCATTTTCCATTTGATTTTCTTTGAAACAACGAAATGTATTATATGAAACACAAAAACAATAGGATGTGTCTAGTATTCACCATTTTCTAGGATGGAACCATATACAAGGTTTCATGTATAAGAGCTAATCAAAAAACAAAAAGCTACCTTGCTTGAAGGAAACTTAGCCATGTGTATGTATAGTTATTTCTAAATGATGCTTCTTTCAAAGAAAATAAACAAACCACCAATCCAAACCCTTTGAACTGTAGTGGACTAACCATTATGAATAATAGTGTCAAAGTTTGATTGTAGATGGGTACATAATCTAGCATTGAGATCCATGTAGAGTTTATATTAAGCACAAAACGAGCTTTCTATCAAGACAAATAAGGAAAAAGATCAAGCAAATGCCTCTATTGTAGATCAAAGTTACTAAAGATTTCATCTCTTGTGGAATAAATGCCAATTATAAGGGTCACATTGTACAGATTTCTAGCTTCCCCCATAAGCAATATTAACTATTGTGAATCAAAAGAATACTTGAAGGGTGTAAACAAGAGAGTTTCCATATAATCACGTCCATTCTTTCTATCTTGCAAGTGAGAATATATTACTTTGACTTAAGGAAAATATTATATAAGCTTGAAATGTTTCACATCTGCATCTTTAAACCAAGAGGCAAAACAAATCTAGATTTTTAAAAACCATGCAATTTTTCTAATGCATATACATAGCCAGATCATGTTAAACATAAGATACACCAATAAATTATATTTATGAAATGTTACTATGCCTTGTGACTTTACTTTATAATGTGACATACATTGTTATTTAATGTCATCACTTATAGATAGTAGGGGGAAGAGCTAGTATCTCATCTAGATATATAAGCAAGGTAAACAACATCAACCACATAAGAAGCATTGATAGAAACACCAATAGTTGGTCCATAAGTAGCATCAACAAATGTATAAGACAAGGAATTTGGCATAAGGCATGATTCTACAATATCAACTACAAGTAAATAACTAACTTTGACAAAATTCATAGTTATTGCATATAAAACATAGTCAAAAAAATGAATTGATAGCTAGATAGGCTACCTTTGCAGTTGCACAATATGTGGTTCATATCATCTCTCATTTTTTTTGCTAAAGTTGTCCAATTCAAAATATTATCTTGTAAGCTTTTACCCAAAAATATATCTCAAAAGAATCTCATCAAAATCTTAGCATATCCTTGTCAGATAGTGCCTACCAAGTATACTTCACTTATCATCTTCAACACTCTCCATCTCCTCATCTCTACAAACTTATTTAATGAAACTTCTATCTTATTGTTATCTATAGCTATATGGATACCTTTGTAGTTGTAGAGTCTTTGTTTCATTTTGTCTGTCAATTTGCACCAAGTTTTCCATAGTTGACATCTTCCTGACTCAAAATATTATTTGAGAGCTTTTTACTTGTAAAAATTTCTAACAAGAATCTCATTAGAAACCCCCATACCCTTGTTGCACAATGGTTGCAAAGTATGCTCTAGTTACTAACCAAATTTTTATTCATCTCCTCTCCTCCACAAACTTATTTAATGTTTCTTCTATCCTTTTGACATCATCTATACCATCTATAATAATCATTACTTTTCCAAGGAACCTTCCAAGCACTATTGCATCCTCAACTGTAACACCAACACCTTGGCCCAAGTCTGGAGTCAAAAGGTGCATTGCATCTCCTAGAATACACACATTTCTCTTGCTGATTTGTCCTAATAACAATTTTTAGGGCTATTTTAGGGTCAGTAGGGATAATGTTAAAATGTCTATTTGAGACTTCTTTACCATATCTACCATTGGCTCTAGAAAATTTCCATGTTTCTCCACTAGAAATTCAAAAAAATTCTTTGGATCCTATGTAATTCTTGAATTTGTGGCAAATTAAACTAATTAGGCTTTGTATTTTCATATGAGGAAACTAAAAAAAATTCAACTTATAGTAACAACTACTATCACATCTCTAACTCATGAACTTGAGTATTTTTCAAATTTCTTTAGAGGGAATATTTATCAAATTATTTCAAAGGGAATGTATCTAAGTGTTTACATCTATTTAGAAAAAAATTAATAGGTCATAGATGAGCAGACCCTTCCTCCCTCTATGAAGATTCTATATATCCACCATGATGAGCTGCCAAAAGACCCTCTAGAGCATAAACACACATCCATGAGGATGCAAGCCCATTGCAATCTTGAACAAAGAGAATAATCTAATTTGATAGAATGTTGTGCTTCTAAGATTTCAAACCTTTAGGAATGACTCTACAAGCATATGAGCAATACTTGCTATAGGGATTGAGTGAGTGTCAACAAGAAGTCTAGATTCATCATAATCTTGGGATTTTAGGGAAAGAAGTTGTAAGAGTTCAACTGATTTCTTTTGTAATAATTCAAAAAATAATAAACCTTTGACTTCTTTGAATAAACCCTACAATAGGTATCAGAGGAGGAATCATCTTCAGATGCAAGCAAGATTATAATTTCAAACTCAAAAATGACTATATTGTGTATTTGAAAGAAAATAAAAATTGAAAACAAGCTAACATGTGAATTTGATTTAGTCATGCTGCCACTTAACCATAGAAGTGCAAGAAGTAGCATTCCATACAAGTCTATTTCTTAAACACCTTTCTCTATAGCCTCAGTTTGCTTTGGAAAAATTATTCTAGCTTACACCAGAAAACTTACTTTTAATAGGTAGATCATATCTCTTATCTCTAAAGAAAAAAAGATATTTCATAGTCCATTATAGTAAAAAAAAAAAAATTTAAATAGCATTTGTCAATGACCAGCAAGGGAGGAAATGAGTGTTTAGTAAAATGAGATTGGTTGTGGCTCCAAAGAAAAACCTATTTTCCTAGTACATCTTGTACACTCTTGGGTTGTCAGCTACGGAAAACAAGCTCTGTCATTTTCCTAAAATTTGCAATATATTGGTATGTGTGTTATCATAAACATAGGAAAGATAATCTATCATTTTTTTAGGAATGTCATTGCCTGCAATAAATAAGTAGGTTACCATTCACAAATTTAAAAAGAATTGATTATTGAAAATGCTGCTACATTTTTATTTTCTAGATACGATTGGGCGAGAGGAGGTGAGAAAATTGACTTGCATGAAAGGTTCTCACCTAGAAGCCATGTTACCTATAGGGGTAAAAGTACAAACCTGTGTCACCCTTTTATAAAGGAAAAGGCTAACAAAAGTATAATTGTTCACCTTCAATGACATAAAATTGGTATTATTATTTTGAATTTGGAAATCAAGTAAACTTATGAAATGTGTAGAAATGGATGAATTTTAGGATTATGATTTTTAATAATTATTTGGAATAAGAATTGATATATTTACCTAATTTTTATAGATATTTTTTAGGTGTTGAAAAATGTTGAAAATTAGGGGTCTAGTTCCCACCACAAAACTATATGCAAATAAACTTATTTCCCTTTAATCTTAGACTATTTTATAGATAACACATATGTCTAGAACAATCAAAAATAAAAATCAACTTTAGAACTATATTTTCTCTTTTATAAGGATTGAAATTTCAACTCACTTAAAATCAATAATTTTCATCTCCCACCACATTTTTCAAAACAAATATATTCTAACCAAAAGAAAAATTATACACTCTAGAAGAGGACTCTCTCATCTAGAACGTCATATAATTTTTAGATTTTTTTGATATGATATAATATATTTTTCTCTCTCAAAACCAACATCTTTTCAAGTGTTAAAATGCATGGTTGTGGAAGTTTTTAATTTCAATATACTATATCTAATTAAAACACTATAAACTCTACATCAGAATATTCTTGACTCTGAGCTCTATAAAATGGTGTTTATATGTTATTAAAAAAATATCATAAAAAATATTAAGAGTTATTGAAACACCACTTTTCTGAAATAATTTTATTTCTTTAGTAATTGGATACAGACTAGTATAAAACCTTTATTTAATAGACATTTCCAATTGGAAAAGTGTGATACCATATATAACTTAGCTAGAATGAATTTATTTAGATCATATTTTTTTAAAATTTAATTTTAGATAGAAATACTCAAATTTAGTCATTCTAATAAGTCAACCTGAAAGTTGACATAGCTTTGTACTTTTACCCATAGACGAAGCAAAAATTGTGAGAAGAGTTGCATAGATCATCTATCTACAAAAAGAGACATTTTGCAGTTGGGAAAGGGGGATGAACTACCAAGTGAGGACAAAACTCAATGTTGGAAGAAGATGTCAAAATTTCTATTGCAGTCACTAATTATTAATCTCCTATCTTAAATGATTATTAAACTGTCAAAAATAAATTCACGGCTAATATCAGAAAATAACACAACTACAACTTCACTTATAAAATACAGAAAGGATTTCACAATACAATGAACACAATATTTTCAAACAAATCATCCTTGAAAAAACCCCTAAGGGAAAACCAATTCTATAGATGAGGAAATTATATTAACTTTAGCAAATCAAGAGATACAAAATTTCTTGCCTATCACTACCAAAACTCAGACAACCTCCTAATAATTTCTCCTGTTGATAGTCCTCCATTGTTATTCCCAACATTATCACCGTGCCCTTACTAACACTGCAAGACAATTTTCTATCATTGCAAACTCATTTGCTAACACTGCAAATGCTTCTACAAACCTTGTTCTCCAAATGCCCCCCTAACCCCTTTTTATACTACTATTAGAAAACCAACGACCAAGATTGGTTCTCCTTTAGTGGTAAAGATTAAAACAACTTAAAAACCCTAACCAAGTTAGTTTCTAGTTGCTTCTAAAAGTGGTCAATTAATTAGCAAATATTTGCCCCTAATCTAACCAATTAGTTAGCAAAATAATTATTTTCTAATTAACTACATATGGATGAACAACTATCCAAGCTACCAAAACTAACACTCCCTCTTAGCAAGGAAGTTGTTCTACATGACACCTATCTCTGAAGAAGATGAATTTAGCCTTCCCCAATGCTTTAGTCAAAATGTCTGCTACCTACTCCTCTATAGGTATGTATTGTAGCTGAACAACTCCCCATTGTACACAATCTCCAATGAAGTGATATATGATGTATATATGTTTAGACCTATCATGCAATACTAGATTCTTAGATAACTTGATGCAACTCCGATTATTGTAGTGTATCATAGTAGTCTCAACCTTCTAACCAAATAAGGCTACTAACAACTTTCAAAGCCATATAGCTTCACATGTCACCATGCTAGCTGCTATGTATTCAGTTTTTGTTGAACTCAAACCCACATATTTCTACTTCTAGTTGAACCAAGATACAACTCTTTATCCCAAACTGAGACAACACCCTAAAGTGCTCCTTTTGTCCATTGTACTTCCTGCCCAATCTGCATCAGTATAACCTATCAATCTGATACCTTCACCTCAAACATATATGATCCCATACTCAATTGTACCATGCAAGAAACATAACACATGCTTGGCCACTGTCCAATGCGTTGTCTTTGGTTCAACCATGAACTAACTAAGAGAGTTCTTTGCAAATGTAATATCTGGCCTCCTGTTGGCCAAGTACATAAGTGAACCAATCAACTACCTATATAAAGTGGGATCTACATCCTTCTCCTTAGATGTATCTACCTTCCTCTAATTCATGATTATGGGTGTAGACATGGCTTTGCAATCCTCCATCCCAAATCTCTTCAAGATTTGAATAAAATATTTCCCTTGACCAAGGAAAATCTCTTCATCTATCTACAACACCTCCATGCCTAGAAAGTAGTGCATAAGCCCTAAATCATTCATCTTAAACTCTTCTAAAGGTCCCTCTTGCAATCCTCTATGATCCCTAGTGCACCTGTAAGAAATAGGTCCTCCACATAAAGAACAAGAATGAGAACTTCACCCCAAACCACAAAGTAGTAGAGGTTAGCATGCACTTCACTCTTCAAAAAGCCCATTTCTTGAAAGTACATATCAATACACTCACACCATGCTCTTGGAGCCTACTTGAGTTTGTATCAAGCTTTCTTCAATCTACACATGTGGGTCTACTTCTTGTGTGCTACAAAGCCTTCTGGATGCTCTATCTATACCTCCTCCTTTAATTCACCATTTAGGAATGTTGTCTTGACATCCATTTGATGCATTTGCCATCCCATTTGTGTTGTAAATGAGATCACAGCTCGTATGGAAGTATACTTGGCCACTGGAGAAAATGTATCCTCGTAGTTTATTCCCTCCTTCTAAGAGAACCCCTTGGCCATGAACCTTGCCTTGTATTGCTTGATGCTACCATTTGCACCATGCTTTATCTTATAGATCTAGTGTAATCCAACTATTGTCTTATTTGTTGGTCTAGGCACTACCTCCTACACATCATTTTGCATAATTGAATTATACTCCTCAACCATAGCATTCTACAATACTTGATGTCGAGCAACCTCCTAATAGATGGAAGGTTCACTATCTACCAACTAACTCACTAATGCCACATAGTCATTGAACTTGATTGGTTGTCTCCACTCTCTAGTACTCCTTTTGAGAGCTCCCACAAACTCCTGAGTATCCCTTTGTGTATCTAGAACATCATGGTTCTTTTTGCCAACTATAGAGGATGAAATATCAACCTCTAAGTCTTCTTGATGCATTTCTTGTTCTACCTATTACTCCATGCTCTGTGAAACTTCACCACCTGAGCCTAAACTTGTACTAGTAACTCTACTTGTGCTTTTCTACCCTTGACTAGGCCTTGGAGCTTCTATTGGCTACTCACTTTGATCATCTATTGGAAAATCTCTAGACCTTCTAAATGCCTTGTCCTCCATAAACTTGACATCACGTCTGACAATAATTATTTTGGTCTTGGGGATAAAAATCCTATATGCCTTTGAGGTTTCACTATACCCAAAAAAGTACCCCCTCCTTACAGTTTGATCTAACTTGGTACGTGTATCTCCTAGAAAATGACAATATGCCAAAGTCCCAAATATTATGAAGTGACCAACATCTGGCTTCTTAGCTATGAAAGCTTCCTCTAATGCCATCATCCCCAGTGCCTTGTGTGGAACCTTGTTTTGAATGTAGACTATTGTGCTACACACATTTTCCCATAAATAGTGGGGCATGTCCTACTCATGTAGCATTTCTCTTGCTGCCTCTGATATAGAATGGTTCTTCCTCTCAATAACTCCATTCTATTATCAATTGTAAGGAACACTCTACTCTCTTTTGATTCCTTCTCTAGTACAAAACTCTTGGAAGTTATTTCCTTTCTACTGGCCTCCATTGCCTAACCGAAGAACCTTTATCGTCCCTCCTGTTGAGTTCTCCACAAGAGCCTTGAACTCTTAAAATCAACTGAAAACCTCATCCTTGGTCCTCAAAAAGTATATCTCGATCTTCCTAGATAAATCATTGATAAAAGTAACATAGTACTCATATCCTTTGAGAGACTTTGTCAACATCGATACACATACATCTAAATATACTAGATCATGAACACCCTTAGATTTGGTGTCACTCCTTGGAAAATTTGCTTTCACAAACTTCCCCAACACACATCCCTTACACACATCATCATCCTTTGTGCTCACCTCTAGAACATCGGTCACAATCTCATGAAGTAATTTGAGTGCTCCAAGATGAATATGGCCCATCCTCCTATGCCATAGCTCTCCAAGATCTCTAGGATTATTACTACTCATGAGTGCCTTAGGAGTATCAAACTCCAATCTATAAAGGAAACCTCTCTTAACTCTAATGGTTATGGGTGATTTCCAATCCTTCTACTTAATCAACACATGTCCCTCTTAAGAGTACATTATACCTCCTATCCTGAAGAACAGATATAGAAATCAAATTCATACCTAAGCCTAGCGTGTGAAACACATCATGAAGTGGAATTATCTTTCCATTCTCCCTTTGAAACTGAATAGTCCCTTTCCCAACTAGGTTGAGTTTGGACAAGTTTCCCATAGAAATATAGATATTGGTGTTCTCCTCCTTATAACTGGAGAAGTACTCTCTAACAGCTATCATATGAAATGATACCCCACAATCTATATACCAAACACACTATGAGGTTGAGCTCACCATACAAGCTATAAGTGCAAACTCATCTTCCATTCTACTGGAGAATTCTTCTGCACTTGCTAAAGTTTCCACCTGCTTCTTTGCCTTCTTCCTTTATGGGCAATCACTAACATAGTGACCATACTTATGACAACCAAAGCACTTGATCTTAGAAAGCTCCTCCTTCTTCTTCTCACTTTGTGAATTCAATCCTTTGTTAGACCTCTTCTTCTTTTTCCCTTTCCCCACTAGGGCAACATTTTCCTATTCCACCTCACTTTTCTAACTCTTGTCGGCCTCATTGACAAGACTTAGTCTAAACTCCTCTTAAGTGAAATCAGTCCACAATCTATCCCAACTCGGTAAGGTATCTCATCCACTGACAACTTGAACAAGGGCACCCCATTGCTTAGTAAACAAATTTAGGGCTATTCTCAATAGCTCGTCATCAATGGGACCATCTCCAATATCTGTTAACCAATCATTGACAAGTCTAACCCTGGTGAGGTAACTTGAGACGTCTTCTTCCTGGTTCATCTGGATATTCTTCAACTTCTCCCTGAGAATCATCTTCTTATTGGTGGTAGCATTCTAGTATAGATTCATAATGACATCCCACATCTTCTTCCTTGTATCTAGCTCTGGATATGTGGAACAATATGATCCTTGACACCATCAAGGATAATCCTCCTTGTCTTGGCATCTTCCTTCTTGTATGTTGCAAGCTGTGTAGCATCTTCAAGTACAACTACAATAGTGGTAATAGAATCCTTGATACCATTCTCTTCCAACAATAAAGAAAGTTGGGCCTTCTAGACACCAAAATTTGAGGCACCATCCAATCTATCATGATCTCTCAAACCACCTGAAGCCATCCCAAGGGGTTAAAGCAATATAAATCTAAAGAGATCAATCTAAGTTTAATAAACCCTTAATTTTTTTCTAGGGCAAAAACACTTCTACCCTCAACATTGCTCTAATACCATGTGAAAAATCCTATTGCAAATGCTGATTATCAATCTCCTATCTTAAATGATTATTAAAGTGTAAAAAATAAATTCATGGCTAATATAAAAATAATAATACAATTGCAACTTCACTTATAAAATATGGAAATAAATTCACAACACAATGAATACAATAATTTCAAAAAAATCATCCTTGGAGAAACCCCTAAGGGAAAACCAATTCTATAGATGGAGAAATTATATTAACTTCAACAAATCAAGAGATACAAAATTTGTTGCCTCTCATTGGCAGAACTCAGACAACCTCCTAATTTTTCCCATTGATATTTCTTTGTTGTTTTCCCTAATGCTATCACTGCGCCCTTGCTAATATTGCAAGCTAGTTTTCTATCACTACAAACTCATTCGCTAAGACTACAAATGCTTCTACAAACCTTGTTCTCCAAATGCCCCACTAACCCCCTTTTATACTACTTTTGGAAAACCAATTATTGAAATTGATTCTCAATCGACGGTCGAGATTAAAACAACTTAACAACCCTAACCAAGTCAGTTTCTAGTTGCTTCTAAAAGTGGTCAATTAATTAACAAATATTTGTTCCTAATCTAACCAATTAGTTAGCAAAACAATTATTTTCTAATTAACTACATATGGACGAACAATTGTCTAAGCTACTAAAACTAACAAAAGAAACTATCAATACCTAATTGTGCCTTCTCTGAAGGAAAAAAAATGGAAGTGCCTATAGTAATTTCAATGGGAGTAGCACACCATACATCTACTTGAAAATAATATCACTTATGCTCAGTAAGGTATGATTCCTTCTATTTATTTAATCTATGAAAATAATAAAAGCAAGACTAGGTGGGTCTAGTTAGTTAACAACATAACAATGTGAAATCACACTCTCTAAATTTCCTTTGGTTGCTTTAAATTCTAATGCCTAGCTATGCAGATCTAGCCATTTTAGGGTCTATTTCCATAGAATCTAAGAACAACGAAAAGACAAATAAACACATATAAATGCATGGTAAATAAAAAAGACTCTATTTATACACAGAGAAATAATTAGTTTCCTTATTGGCAACAACTAAACTTTATTAAGCTGAATAATGAAAATTGCATACCATATATCATATCTATAACCTATGTAGACTTTTATTTAGAAGGGATTCTAAAATTCTTACCAATAGCATCCTAAGTTAACTTAAAGATTCTTGCACAGATATGCATTCGCAACATGGATAATTAGAAATAACATACAAGTTGACTTAGCTAATATGTTCTTTAACAAGCAAAATAATTTAAACTAATAGATAGCCCAATTGCAATTTAGCATGTTGAGATCTACATTGTATGATTATTACAAAAGAAACTAAATACCTAATGATTTGATGAAGAACAATTTGCATTATAAAAGTGAAGTTTGTCAACTAAGACTAGAGGTGTGTGGTTTGTGTTTATCATGGAACACCATCATTAATCTTAACAATTTCTATATAACTTTTCATTTATTGAATTAGTCACCCCCATTATTGCCAATTTTTAGTCATCAGCAAAGAACTATTAGCCTATATTAAATCTCTCTATAGTTATTGAGATGCTCTAGAGAGGAAGAATATACAATGAGTTCATTTAAATTTACTTATAATAAAAACAAATATCTATTTCAGGTTTTTACAACAATGTTGGATGTATGAGTTCAGCCAAAATTAGGTTGTAATTTAATCTCCTTCAATTATGCCTATTAGACCATGTTTTGTTAAATAATTCTTCTCCACTACAATGCCCTCTAGGAATTGTTTAACTCAACCAACAAATAAGAGACAATAACCTTGCACTAGTACACTCATATTATAAGCAACATCAACAACTTCAACATTGAACCCTTAATTTTTCCACAACCGTCAAGTGGCTGAATTTTATTTATTTTTTGATATGATTGCATCTTATATTATGTAGTTATCAGAGATAATAAAGTTATTGTGGTGCTTAAAATATTTCTCTGCACTAAATTAAAATTAAATACTATAGTTTTATTTTACATGGGATAAACAAATCATAGGAATCATTGTCTACATCATTGTCTATCCACTTATTTTGAAAGTACTTGAACAAATATGAACATAGCTGGAAATTATTGCTACACATATACAGTAAGAGGTTGGTAAGACAATTTAAAATTTATTTATGTTTATTGATGTGAGACTATCCCAACTCTCTGATAAGTTAGCCCCAAAGGTGATAAGACACAAAGGAGCATCTGGTTGTCTTATCTCTGTTCACTTATATAAGACTTGTTTAGTAATCTTTCAAAAGAACTTTTTGTTTTAAATTATCTAGACATCCACCCAAAGATAAATATACCTATGTTTCCTAGTTTGTTAGTAGATTGAATTAATTGGTTTAAATTATTTGTTTTGCTAAAAAGTAAATTAAATGACCAATTTGACTTTTTCTTATTACTGAAGGATGTTCTTTCATTTTACTATTATTATTGTCATAATTTTATAAGTAAATAAATTAGCTATATTACAATAGGGAAAGATGAGGGAGTACTATGTAGGTAATACAATTAAAATAGTCTTGGGTAGGTTAAATAACCAAAACTCTATACACATTTTGTACTCATATCTTTGCATATGTTAGATCGATTAGATAGTGTAATTAAGTATCTTAGGAAATTGGTTGTTTGGTACAAAGAATAGATTATTTTGAGTGTATAATTTCTTTGTGTTTTGTAAAACTAATTTTAATAACTGAATTTGTATATTTTTTGTTAAGATAGAAAATTAGGACATAGTATTGGATAGGATGGAAATATAAATACTTTGGATGAATCTTGGTGTTGTAGTAAACATAAGTTTATCAATTTAATAAGAATGAATTATTTAAGTGAAAATATATATATATATATATACATGTTGCTTATTTATTTATAAATTAATTATATATTTATAGGGAGTTGATATTGGTTAGAAATAAAGTGGAATTCTTAATGTATCCTTAGGTGTTTTTGTGTTTCTAAATTTGGAAGCATATCATTGAACTTAAACACTCACAAGTAAAATAATGTCTAAATTTGATTGATTTTAATTAGAATTAAATAAACTAGTAAAATTAGGTTTTAAAATTGATAAATTGTATATATTAACCTTTTATGATTGGATACTTAACACTAGTTATTGTTCTAAAAATGAATATGATTAAACTAGTTAGTTAAACCAAAAACTAAAGGATATGGAATTGTTGACTAGGATTGATGTTTATCATGTTAAAGATTGTGTATCTCCTAAATGTGGTCATATTATAATTTTTATAATGAATTGGTTATAATGTTGACTTGTAATTGTTTTTTTTTTTTTGGATCGGTAAACGGCCATGGCCATAATTATCTTTATTAATTTAAATTTATAATTTACAAATAGATCCCCCGTTCTGATGGGCACTGGTAGGAAAGAATGGGTAAAGAAAACCTCCAGTCTTGCCCAGGACTTCAGTCCTATATTATACATTAGTAAAAGGGGCATACCCTAGTGTAAGCTTCATTATAATATCCATATCTATAATTTGCCTTTCCCTCGAAGCTCCAAATTGGTATAGATGTTAACAAAATCTATCTTCAGTCATCATAAACATCAAATTGTTAAGGGTTAACAAAACCAACATAATTATTTCTCATTGTACAACCAGGAGGCCCATATATTAAGTTTTAACTGAAAAATAAGTCTTATCAAGAGACTAATTAAATTTAGATAATACATATTGGTTATGTTTTTTTTTTAAAGATTAACTTCTAATTTCAGTTAATTAATATAATATTGAAATGATTTATGATTGAAGATTAGATTTTTTATTAAATAATCTAAACTAATCATAAGTTAAATTTATATAGATTTTAACACTTGATAATTTATTAAAGCTAGGTCTGATATTTCCACCCGAATCCAGAGGGGAAGCCATAATGACTGAAAGTTATTGTTGAAGGGCGCCCAATCTTTGAAATTTTATGCCCCAAACTTCATGTATCTATGAGAGACTAGGAAATGAAAGACTGAATTTAAACAATCATAGATTGGAAGCTAAATCAGTGGATCCAAAATATCATGATCAAATCAATCCAGATATCAAAGAAAATTATTTCTAAAAGTCATTTCATTACTATAGATCAATATGTACAGAAACATAAGTTTTTTCGAAAAGTTTGATATGGACATTATTTTAAAATATGCCCTGCTAACAGTTTTGGCCGAATATCCGCTAGATCTGTTATCTACTTAACATCCATAACTAAAATCGCTAAAATACAAAATTTGGGTTAGAGTATTATACAAATGACCCATTAACATCTTAATATTATTCTATCTTAAAAAACATTATGATTTCTGTAGCTTCATGTAGGTTGGTGGCTTTGGAACCTGGCGAAAACTCGAATGTTGATCTTCCCCTACTAGTTTTGTCATAGTTTGGCAAGCAGAATTCCACATTCTCTAGATTATTAAAGTCCACATCTGGATGGATATAGGCATCATACATCCATAGGTAAGTCGTTAACCAATCCCTTTCATGATCTTCAACAATTCTCCTCCATCTTAACAGAAAGTTGATACTCGCCTCCATTCGTGGCCATTCTCTAAAAAATTGGACATTGTCTCTGACTACCATGCAAGGGCATCTAGGGCTTCTTCCAATTCCAGGGCTGTTCACATCAAATTCCATGTAGGCTTTAGGAAGAAGGATGCGAAGCCAGGCGTCAATATTTGCAACAGCAATTTCCAACCCAACTAACCAACAGGGTTTGAAAAGATTATGGGTAATCCTGATGATATCCCATTTTTCTACCTCAGCTCTAGCCAGACATCCTACCTAGAGCCCAACGATGTCACTATTAGTCCTCCATGAGTATTCGTAGCTAAAAACCCCTTCTCCTAAAACACGGCTGACTGCTACACGAATCATATCATCTGTGGGCCTTAACAGATAATTCCAATGCTCTTGTGTGACTGGCTCACAAAAGGCCATGGTGCATTTTTCAAATGCATGAAACAAACTTATGTTGGTATTCATGACACTCAGAGCAGACTGCT
Source organism: Cupressus sempervirens (assembly GCA_028749045.1). NCBI lineage: Eukaryota > Viridiplantae > Streptophyta > Pinopsida > Cupressales > Cupressaceae > Cupressus > Cupressus sempervirens. Next base: position 834,109,254 of record CM053786.1, on the reverse strand, counting down.
ATCTGTTAATTGAAAGAGACTAAATGTAAACTAAGTTGAATGACAAAGTAACCCTTGTTCCTTGAATAAATAGATGGAATCGAAATTTATGGAAACCTCATAATGGCGATGACATCCGAGGGAATAAAACATTTCCTTGCTAATTCATCATTTAGAAAGGATGAAAATACTTAGGTGAGAGATTTTGCAATCTTGGTACTCTACCCCAAAATGTGTGGAATAACTATCTTCGCTAGAGCTTGAAGGAAAATGATTATATTGCTATCAAAAGTGGTTTAGAGTTATGATTAAATTCTAATGTATTAAAGCCATTTGTACCTAAGTTGGCTAATATATCCACCTCTTTGTTACCTTCTCTATAAATGTGAACATATCTTATTTCTTCAAATCTTAAAAGAGCTTTATTAATAGCTTTTAGTTTGGAGTTTAACACCCAGTTTGGGGTACTTCCTTTCCTGAGAGCATTAATGATGATTTGGGAATCTCCTTCTATAATAAGTTTTTTTATTTTAAGTTTAATACATAGGTTGATACCTTCTTCTACTGCTTCAAGTTCAGCTATATTATTTGATACCTTGTTTAGAGACTTGGATCTTTTGATAATCCAATTGCTTGATTCATCCCTTATAATACATCCAATTCCTGCTTTCCCAAGGTTTCCTCTTGAAGCCCCATCAAAATTCAGCTTAATCCATCCTGGAGGGGGAGGTTCCCATTTACACTCAAGTCTAGCTAAATCATTCTTTTTTTTGTAGTAGAGAGGAGGATTGATTAATAAAGGCCATTTCTACGTCCCATTCAGAGAGAGATCCTTCTTCTCTAGGTCTCTTTCTGAGATCACTGTTCATTACTTCCGAAATAGCTACTTCTATTTTTGTAAATAGGGCTTGTTTTGATAGACATTGATCTTGGAAAATTTGACGATTACGTTCTTTCCAAATTTCCCAATGAAAAATGGCCGGAGAGATACTCCAGAGTTTGCCATAAGTTTTCTTTTGATTGTCTTTAGGCCACCCTAGTAAGTGATCTACCCATCTTCCTGCTAATGGGGAGGACCAATTAAATTTACTTTGAAGCCACCGCCAGCATTCTTGAGAAAATTTGCATGTATATAAGAGGTGTTCCGTAGTTTCTTCATCCTCTTTACAAAGAATACATCTAGATGGTTCTTTAAATCCCATTTTCCGAATTCTATCAGCTATTAATATTCTCTTTTGCAAGGCTTCCCATAGAAACGTACCTGCTTTAGGGAGACCAGCTATGTCCCAACATAGGTTCAGGGGAAGGGAACTTATTTCCCATTTCTGCGAATTTGTGATCATTTTGTATCCTTCATTAACTTTGTATATCCCATCTTTAGAGGCTGCCCATATGAACTTGTCTTCCTTATTCTTAAGTATAATGGTTCTATTTTTTAGTATGTTTTCCAATTTCTTTTTGTCTTCTTGGTTAATATCGCAATTTGATAACTGTTTCCATTTCCAACTTTTACCCATATCTGAGTAAATTTCCTCTAAATAATCTTTTACTTTTGTTCCCCATAAAGTTTTGAGGGTAGATATTGCTTCTTGAGATAATTCTGCCCCTATCAGCGGGGGGTTACCATCCCATGAATCTTCCCAAAACAATGCTTCTTCTCCATTCCCTATATCTCAGGTGAGGTATTTGGAGATCAAACTATGATTATGTATAATAAAATTTCATCTTGCTGAACCCTTGGGGGGGGCTTTGGTTCTAAATAATGATGTTTTATCTAAGGGGCCAAGATATTTGTTAAAAATTATTCTAGCCCATTTCCTATTCCTTTCTTGGTAGAGTCTCCAAACTTGTTTGGCTCCTAGTGCTTCGTTCTGCCATTCCAGGTTTTTAATTCCTAATCCACCAAATTCTTTTGGTTTGCATATTTTATTCCAGCTAATTAAGGTTGCTTTTTGCTTGTCCTCTAATCATTTCCAAAAGAAGTTTCATAGTTTACTTTCCAATTTAGCGTTGATATTTTTGGGCAAATGTGAACATGAAAGTTGGTAGGATGAGGTAGTTGCTAAGACTGCTTTGATATTTTTTATCCTTCCTGCCTTAGTTAACCATCTTCCTTTCCAGGATTCAGTATGGTTATCAATTTTCTTGAGAATGTGTTCCATCCCTGATTTGAAATCATACTCTTGTCAAGGTAGATCCCTAGATATTTGAATGGTAAATTTCCTTTTTTGAAGACTAATTTATGACAAATTTGATTTTCAACTTTTGTCTTTGTATTTAGGAAATAAATCTTTGATTTCTTAGCATTGATCATTTGCCCTGATGCTTTGGTGTATGTTTCCAAGATGTTTTGTATTTGCTCTGTCTCTTGTAAAGTGCTAGTTCTAGTAAGTATAGTGTCGTTAGCAAATTGTTGATGGGTAGTGTTGTTGACATTATTTGTGACTTTCACTCCTTTGATTTTACTTTCCTCTTGTGCTTCCTTGATTGCCCTTCCAAATTCTTCTACCATTATTATAAATAGGAATGGGGATATTGGGTCTCCTTGTCTAATACCCCTTGAGATATTAAAAAAACCTTCCGAAGTTACATTAATGAGAATCAAAATTTTAGGAGTTGATATAGATTGGAAAACAATATTAATCCATTGTTTGGAAAAGCCGAAGGCCTCTAAGTTTTTACAGAGGAATCTCCAATCTACCTTATCATATGCTTTTTGGATATCTAGTTTAAGCAACATGCAAGGTTTTGTATTTTTAATCATTGAATGGATAGTTTCCTGTATAATAGATATGCCATCTAGTATGGATCTGCCAGGGACAAATCTAGTTTGTTCTTCTGAAATGAGTTTAGGAAGAAAGCTTTTGAGATGAATAGCAAGGATCTTTGAAAATACTTTATATATAGTGTTACATAACGCGATAGGTCTGAAATCCCTTAGCACTATGCTTTCATTTTTTTTGGGAATGAGAGTTAAGAATGTATGATTAATTTCTGTTAAAATTGCTCCTCCCTTCCATGTAGCTTTAAAGCTTTCCACAACTCTTCTCCTAGAATTTCCCAACGCTGTTGAAAAAAGAAGGCTTGGAAGCCATCTGGACCTAGAGATTTATCTGGTTTCATGCTGAATAGTGTCGATTTCACCTCTTGAAGGGTAAAGGGCTTGTTAATAAATTTGTTATCATCTTTAGATATCAACTTAGGGATGTGTCTTAACAACTCTTCTTGAGCAGCTTTATCTGATGATTCAAAATTGTTAAGAGTTTCATAGAAATATTTAGTGAATATTTCAACAATTTCTTCTGGATTCTTGGTTTGCTTCCCCTCTGGATTCTTGATTTTAGAAATGGTTTTATAGTTTCTATTATTTATGGTACTGTTATGAAAAATTTTTATGTTCTGATCTCCTTCTACGAGCCATTTTTCTCTGGATTTCTGCCTCTAGAATATTTCTTCTTTAGCTAGAATTTCTTCGTGTTTAATGAGGTATTCTTTTTCTAGTTGATATTATTTGTTATTCATACCTTTTATTAGAATCTCTTCATTTAATTTACTCATTTTTCCTTCTAATTCAAGTTTCTCTTTAAAGATGTTTTTGAAATGTAGATTATTCCATGTTAAAAAAAATTGTTTTATATTTTTAAATTTGGAGACCAGGCAAAACATTTTTGAACCCTCAAACTGATCCTCCTGCCACCAATCTCTAATCTGATCCATAAAGTTTTTTTCCATAAACCACATTTTTTCACATTTAAAGGGATTTCTACTAGGTTTAAACTACTCTTTGATTTTCATTTGCACTGGGAAATGGTCTGAACCAGCCATGGGTAAAATTTCCACATTGATCAAATTATTCGTGCTAAGATCTCCTTCTAAAAGAAATCTGTCCAATCTTTCTACTATATAACAGTATCCTTTTCTTCTGTTATTCCAAGTATATATACCATTCTTTGTTTTTATATCCATAAGAGAGTCTTTCTGGATCCAATCTTTAAAATCTTCCATTGCTTTGTTTTTTTGGTTACTACCCCCCTGTTTTTCGTCCTTACTTGATATTGCATTGAAGTCTCCTCCTAGTATGACTATTTCTAAGGGTAAAGAGTTGATGAAGGTGTTGATCGCATTCCAGACTACAAGTTTCTCTTCTGTAGGTGTCGGTCCATAAACATTGATTATAACAATTTGTAAGTTGGATTTTGTACTAACAACTCTAGCTCCCATCCAATTTGTTTGTGGTGAGAATATTTTGATATTGATTAATCTGGGATTCCATATTATACCTAGTCCTCCTGAGGCCCCTTGTGCCTGCTGAAATTCTGATTTCCATTTCCCTAATTTCTAGCTTAACTTTATTCCTTCTTCTTTATTTAATTTAGTCTCTTGTAAAAATGTAATATCTAAATCAAATAAGGTAAGATTATGCTTTAATAAGCATTTTTTGCTAGGAGCATTAAGGCCCCTAGCATTCCAGGTTGTGATTTTCATTGCTCCTTGGGAAGGAACTTCCCCTTCCCAATGTGAAGAACATCCATTATCTTTGTCTAATCCTTTACTTTCCCTGTAGCCTCTCTGAGTTCTTTTAATGATTTCCTGCCACGTTTTTGTTTTAGTTTTCCACAAATTGGTGTCTTCATACCTTCCTGATTCATAGCTATACCAATTTTTTCAAGATTTTTTTCTTCTAATACCTTTTCTACAATATTTGGAACCTCATCCTCCTAACTATCTTCCATTATGATTTATTTAATTAATTTTTTGTTGATTAGCTATTCCTTGTCCTCTAATACTTCATTCTTTTTATAGCAATCTTGTGTGTTTGGACTCTCCAATAACCCGCTCTCCCAAATTTGATCTAGTTCTGTTGAAAATACTGATTCTTTTAGGGTTGTTCTTGTGTTCTCTGTTTCTGTAGCAAACATATCTTTCCCATCACTAGGTGTTTTCTAGAACTTATAACTCTTCTTTTTCCCTTTCTTCCTAATGGTAATGTTTCCCCATTGGGCAAAATCTACTGGTGGGATGATGACCGCCTGTTCTGTTACTTCTTCATGGGGGGCCTTTCTTGGCAGTTTTCTTGCTCCTTGTTCTTTCCTTCTGTCTAATCTTTACTTCTTCTTTTTTGTTTTAACATTCCAAATGTGATTTATGTCAACCATCTGATTCTGTTCCTTATTTTGATTTCCACAAATTCCCGATGTCTCCCCTGTTTCTATGTTTAGTATCCTTTTCCCTTTATGTTCCTTATGAATTTGTTCTGCTAATAAACTTTGATCAACTAAGTCATTTTGAATCAGGAGTGTTTCATGCAAGAGCTTATTTAGTTTGAAGATATTCAAGTCCATTTCTTTGATGACTTCTTTTTCCAATTGGCAATCCTTACATTGCTTAAATTTGTTAAGTGAATGCTGGTAGCTTATATTCTCCTTCTCTTCTATTTCCTTTGTTCCTTCCAGTTCCTTTTCATTATTTACTGGTTCTCATCTGAAATCTGCATCCCTTTTATCAAGAAATTTAGCTTTTATTTCTTCTTTCTAAGCTTCTTTTAGTATTGGGGATTCGTTAATATCCTTATCATTTCTTTCTTCTCTTTTGCCTGGTTTCCTTTTAATGTTAATTAGGTCTTTGATATTATTTTTGATGCCAGATTTTGTGAAGTCTGCATCTACAATTTTTAGTATTTCTCCTGCATATTCGTTGAAGATTAAATTGTATATGGATCTATTTGTGATGATCTTCTTGTTGACCAAGTTATTTTGATCAGTTTTGACCAACACCCTGATTTTATTGGTTTTGTTTCAATTTTCTTCAATTCCAATTACAGTACCTAACGAATTACTGATTCTTTTAATAGTATTTTCCTCCATTAATTCTGATGGGATTTCTATGCTCTCCATCCATTTGATAGTTTCAATGTTTTTAATGTGGTTTTTGTTAAAGTTTCGTTTCCAATCTAGAAATTTAATATGGTGCCCTCTATAAAATAGAAAATCATTTTCCAAAATTTCCTTTTTGTCCTGTGCATTTTGACATAGAATGAACCAAAATTTATCTGCAAATGAGTTAAGAGTACTTACCTTGTTGCCCTAGATCTTAGATATCATACCTACCAGCTTGGAACTTTTCTTGACGGACCATTCCAATACATGTAGATGCCCTTATCCTTGCAATCTTCCCATCTTTTTTCACTGTATGTATTACTGATGATTACTTCATCCCATTTTGTGCTTTTTTCTGGAAAATTTTGCTGAGACCTTCCTAATGTTCTTCCTTGGCGTTCTGTTTGACTTGATTTTCAATGTGGCAGGACATACAATAATTTCTCTTTAGTGGGATTGATAATTCACCATTTCTTTTCCAATGCATGCATAAGTGGGGCCTTCATTTTTTTAGAGAATTTTCCCATGCCTTGCCCTAGAGGGATGGCATTGACTTCTGAAATCCATCATGGCTTTTCTGGCTGTTCCTTTTGGATGTGAATTTTTCTGGCTTGGTTTTATAATTATTCTCTGGTTCTGACACATATTTGGTTTGAAGATAAAAGGATTTTTGCTTCTGAATTTTTTCTCCCAATTTGTTTTGTTCCTGCCTGATTTGGAATCTCTTTCTTCTCCTGTGTACCGATTGCCATCCGTCTTCTTTTTTTAGGGTTTGAATATCGCAAATTTCCTAATTTTGCCTGGTCTGTTGCCTTTCAATCGAATCGAATTTATATTGGTCTGAATTGCAGATTTCTTTTTGATCCAAATTTCACTGTGAAAGTGCTGCAATTTTATTTTTGATCTCCAAGGGATGCTGCGGATAGGGCTTTTGCTTGAAAGAGGCGAATCTTGAAATAGGATGATTGAGTTTAGCTTGATACTTCATTTTTTTCGTCATTGTAGCAGAGCAGAGTATATTTAGAGTTTTTTTTATTTTTCATTTGTTGACTTGTAATTGTTATAACACATTGCCATAATGTATTGTTTATAACACGTGTAGATTTTAATATTATAAATTATTATTTATTAAATTACTAACATATTGCTTTCATGTTTATAAGTGTATTATGATTTGGAGCATTCATGGGGTATAAGGGGAGTATAGCTAGAAAGCTAATCGAGGAGGTATAAGGGTTGTTTCTATGTGATAACAAGGAGGAGTTTTTTTGTTATCTTGTGGAAGCATGTACTATGTTACTTTTCATGGCATTCTCCTCTTGGGAGGTTGGCCCACCTTCACCCATTTTTAGACCTATTATAGGTCTTTTGTGCAACCTTGGGAGGGAGTTTCATAGAAGTTTTCTTGTTGGTGTCTATGTTGTGCCTTAGATTATCATATCTTTCTTCCTATTATTCATGTTGAATTTGTAAACTGCCAGCCAATTCCTCCTTTCTATCTTGCTATCATTGCTTCACCCTTCATGTAATTGGAAAAATTATGCACATTACTATTGTACCTTTGTAAAGTAATTTAATTATTAATGAAGGTTATCAAATCAGTGTGGATGTTGCCACAACTGTGGTGGACCACAATAAATTCATGTGTCTTGTCGTCTTGCATATTGTTTATTATTCTTATTATGCAATTGTACACTAGTAAATTTGAACTCATTTTTCAATGAATTTGGTAAAAATTTTGACCTAAGTTGGCCAAAATTTTGACCAAGCAGTTCATGGGAATTTTGCTCGTTGAAATTTTGACCAACGTGTAGGTTGGTTGAGATTTCGACCAATACATTCGTCAAAATTTTTTAATTTTTGTTTGCTCTAATTTTTCATTGATGGTCAAAATTTCCACCAATGTTTGGTCAAATTTTTTTTAGAATTGGTGGAAATTTCAACCAATTCTTGGTAGAAACTATCAAGAATTGGTCAAAATTTCTAACAATGTTTGGTCAATTTTTTTTTTTAATTGATGGAAATTTTGACCAATTCTTGGTAGAAAACTATCAAAAATTGGTCAAAATTTCCACTAATGTTTGGTAAAAAAAAATTTATCATTGATGGAAATTTTGACCAATTCTTGGTAGAAAACTATCGTGAATTGGTCAAAATTTCCACCAATGTTTGGTCAATTTTTTTTTAATGCTATATCAAGCAATTGTCTCTTATCCAAGCCATTTAATTTGTAACCTTTTAAATCTCTACAAAGATAAAGATGGAGTAGGAAATTTTTTCTTCTCAAAGGTGTCCTCTAATTGTAAAGCATCCATTCTATTATCTATTCAACAAACAAGACATATCTAGTTCAACAGATAATGGAATCGATGCTTTATAATCAGAGAACACCTTTGAGAAGAAAAATTCTCCTACTCCAACTTTTTCTTTGCAGAGATTTAAAAGTTTGCAAATTAAATGGCTTGGATAAGAAACAATTGCTTGATATAACATGGAACAAATGGACATTTATGCATAGGGCACCATCAATTATGTGAGTGATGTAGATGCAGCCAAATTTTTTGGGGTCAAAGCCACCAATTAATATAAGGTTTCTAATCTCCATGAGGTCAACATTGTGGTTATAAGGGCTGTGGAGAGGGCACTTCTTCATTGTCCACTTCATCACCGATTAACTTGCAACATAGACCAACGGTCTTCATCTTTGTTGTGGGCTCTTATCCGCTATGTGAGTGCTAATGTAGAAGCCAAAGTAGAAAAAGTAAGTGAAAGCATGTTGAATAAGGTTTCTAATCTTGACTTGGTCAACATTGTCACAACAAGATCATCACATAAAAAAGATGGACAATAATTAGAGATGGTGATAATAATATTTGTAGATTCATAAAGAGATTGCTATAAATAGTGATTGCATCAATAATTCATTTACCCATTCAAACATTCTCAAGTTATAATAAACTTATCTTTAGATCGGCAACATATCCAAATATTTTTCTTACAAAATCAAATATAGCATTTGTAACTCATTCAATCTATAAAGAGACAAATTAGAAACATATCAAACTTCTTGCCATCCTAAATTTGATTCTGTTATTCTAAGAGCATTATTGATATTACTAAAATTGACATAACAGATATAATTGTTTATATAAATTTATCTCCATTATCTGAAGTAGTCCAAATATAAGGTTTATATAGCTAATATTTGTTTGATCTAGATAACATCCACCAATGGTAAATAGTTAGCCTCTCTTATGGGAGTCTTGGGTTTGAGTCTCCTCGAACTTAACACATAATAATAATTAATTTCAAAAAATAATAAAATAATGAATAAACTATACTTCAGCCAATTACCTAAAAAAAAAATTGGTCATATTATGACAAGTGAGGATATAGGACAAGTGTTGAAGTTCTTCAATTGTTTTACCTACCTACATGTCCACCTAAAGTATAAAATAATTACAAGGATGCATAGTTATGGCTACAGCAAGTTGGCAAGAAAGAAAGTATATTAAGATTTGATGATGTTGAAATTCTTCTTATTAAGGACATAAAGAGGAAGAATCATGAAACTTCATTAGGAGACACTTTCATAAACAACAAAGGGGGCGGATCACGAGGAGGTAATCATTACCAAGGAGGAATGTTCAGATGACTATTGGACTTCACATTCAACAATAACCACATTATCTATCATCTCAAATCCATTTATAGATTTTCACAATGTCTATATAGAGTGTCACAATGTATGCATAGAGTGTCACAATGTCTATGACCTTACTTGTTTCCGAGAGTTTTTTTTCGAGACTTAAGGAAATCCTATATATGCCTTATTGTTCACGAAATAAGTTTTGTATTTCTGAAACTTGATCTAATGCCTTGAACAAAATAGGCTAAAGGGTGTTAGCTCTAGTAAAAGCTAAAGTTGTATAGCCTTGAGAGGACTGGATCCAAAGGCCATAGTCAAGAAGTTATTATAGCAAATGATGTTCAACAATGGCAACAAAAAAGAAATAGAACACAGAATTATTACAACTGTAGCTATGGTGTTCATGATTGATAATGTATGTACATATTTTTTTATTAGGTTTTGAATGAAAGGAAAATTGTAAGAGAGGATAATGTGTATGCAGATATAGAGTGATTAACAAAATAGAACAAGCACATGTGACAATGCCAAATGATTAATAAACTTGTGGTAGCTTTTTGAAATATCGAGGTGGCCTATTAGACCTTTACACAAAAATAAGGTAGTCTATACCTTACAAAATTGGGCTCAACCATACCTATAAATAGAAAAATTATAAGATTTTTTAACATCATGTGGATAAAGAGATTAGATAAGCCCTTGAAAAAAATCTTCAAGAAAGCCCACAAAGGTGTAATATACATGGACTTATTAGAGCCTTAGTCTCTTTGTGGCTAGGGACCTTTCAATTTTTTAGAATTACAGTACAAATAGGGTGATCTCATCAACCTTGGACCAGGAAAACTATTATGTTCTCATTACGTGATGAGATGAGATAGGTGAGGCTATTTCACTGCAAACTATGTTGGTAAAGAAAACCACAAAATTTTGAGTAGAATAGAAGAAAAGTGATGAACTAGTTAAGCTAAAGAAACAGGTGAATTCCCTGTAGACTATCCATTGGTGATCAGGATAAAAATATTCCATTGTTGGAAAGTAGTAGCAAATATTACATGTGCTTGTATTTAGATGATAGTAATTGGATGTTAGATAACCAGGTAAGTACAAAAAATAGAAAGTCATTGTAAAAGCTAAGTCAAGCATTTCAATTTCTTTCTATAGTAGAACTACCTCCAATTAGAATGCAATGAGAACAAAATTTATTTGCGATCCATAGTTCCTCCAAAATTTATATTCCTCACATCACCAAACAAGAGATAACACTAAGATAATAAATCTCATGAATCACAAAGAGAGATATGAAATCATAGAGTCATCATCTTTACATGAAGTGCATAGTAATTGCTAAGTGAATACAAAAATTCCTTACTGACATTTTCTATGATTAATTTTGACATGGCTTTAGGATTTGGATTGAGTATCTGCATATAATTGATTTGAATCATAATATTGCAATCAAGTAGAACTTGAAAACCATCAAGAAATACTATCATAATCATTTCAACAGCTCTATAAGTAAAAACTGCAATGATCCAAACTCTAATAACAATAGGGAGTCAATCTTGCCCCTTTGAAATTAGTTAAAACAATTATGAAGAAAAGAAATATCGTAGAACATGAACTGGGTACCTATGGAATACAAGCCATAATATGATCAACCATAATGTTGTGTTCTCTACAATAAGATAAGAGATTTGATTAATGGAATTTTACCCTTTCAAGCCCATGTGAAAGATTGAAACTGGTGAAAATAAAGTTTATTATCAAAAGAAAGTGCTTATGAAACAAAAATACCAAAAATCAACAAGAATCCAAGACAATAAAAAGAATTTTGAGGAATATATTATAGTGATCCTCACACCATATGTTGTGTAAATTTTGTTTAGAGTTGAAAACTAAAATAGGGAAGGTCATTTTTTATGAACATTCAACTTCAATGAATCCTAATAAGTTGTAAATAGTTAAATTTTTATTTAGTAAATTAAGGTGTGATGAGAAACAAACCTTACAAACAATGACCAATGTTTTCAAAACCCTTGATGTAGACTGAAATACTAAAACTATTAAAAAACTCCTAAAATAGATGGAAACATAATACAACTTAGATACAATACACACTACATACCACTGGTAAATGATGGTATATACAATGTAAATCCAAAGATTTTGTTACTACCTATTCTGTAAAATTTTGATCTCCAGTGAATTGTAGAAGTTTGAGTATGTTGGACAACCAGACAAAATATATACTAGGCATGAGCTTTTGAGGTGTTCACTTTCTAAAATTTGTTTTATTCTATAGGTGAAACGACAAAATTACAAAAAATAATTGATTTACAATTAGTATTAGATAGCACATCCACTTGTTTGAGCTTGAGCTATATTTATAGATTTTTAGAACATATTATAGAAAAACAAATTGATAAACAGATTAACTAACCAACTAAGCAGAAAACTAAAGATGATAAAAGCTTTACCCTTACTAAACTAGGATAGTCAGATACCAAAATCCACCACCCAAATTTAACAATTTGGTAAAAAATGGTAGATATAATGTAGTTTGTTTGGTGAAAAGGCCAAAAGTACAAATATTTTGATGAAATAACAATGTTCTATAATTATGAATGAATGAAACCATGGAAGATCAAATAAACAATTTGAGGTCATGTGGAGGTATTCATAAAATGGGACCGACCTTAAAAGGTTGAGTTAAAATTATATAGAAAAAGAGACAAAATAAAAGAACATAACTTATTCTCAATGGGGCATGGTTAACAAAAAAAATTGGATTGAAATCTTTAGATTTCATGCAATTGTAGGAATTGTATATATGATTGTTTTAAAGAAAAATAGAGGTATAATCAAAGAGAAAATAGTTCCATTCATGGTGCTTAGGAAGATGAAGAGAAAATAGTTCCATTCATGGTGCCCAGGAAGATGAAGACAAAACTAGTATATGAACTTGATTCACCTTGAGTTATCATTTTGAATTGTTTTTCCATTGCCAAATGCTTCTAGAAGTAGATTTGACTGGAGAAATAAAAAATCCAACATAAGTATAGAGATGCCCAAACAAACTTTTAGCATATAATGAACCAGAAGATTAGATATATGTGGAAACTTCAACTCCTGTCAAGAAAGGTTTAATTGGTATCCAAAGAAAACATTCTTCAACATGGATCCATAAAAAGTCCAGGAAAAATTCTTACTTCCAGAACTTTCTATTCAACTATTCTATGATCTATCACAGACCGACTATCAATATAGGCTAAGTACTACTTTATGAGTTTTGTTTTCTATGTTCTTCCTGCTCCACTTTCTCCACTAACCAAGATTGATTGGTTGCATTGCTCATTGATCATTTCCCTATAATGACAATGTCAAAATGAGAGAAAAGTAAATTAAACTTTTCTTTCATTAGTAATCAACCAACAAAACATAGTATTTGATGCCATTTAGTGATTGAAAAGTTTGCCAATATGAAGCATCGGCATTTCCAAAAACATGAGGGCTCAATTCTCCAAAGGGGGCATCTCTATACTGCTCCATCATGTGAGCATCATATAGATGTGGAAGCTTCGTAAATGGGTTGACAACAATTAAGATATTTCCTATATATGTCTATCTCCATTGCGAAAGAAATCATTAGAGAAAAAAAATTCTCTATCATTAATTATTCAAGACATTATAGAAATAAGCCATCTAGGAAGCCATTTGACATGGAGAAAACCATATGAAAACATGCCAAGATAGGGATGAAACAACTATGTATTTATTTTAATCTAAAATTTAAATATCATTTATTGCAATGGTATATAAGATTGCCTATTACCACATGTTCATTACAACATTAATTACTAAATGCTCACAAGACATGAATACAAAATCACATAATTATCAAGATTCACACACAAAGTCCATGTAAGGAGTGTTTACCATGATGACACATCATTGAATACTCAAAAAATTACTATTGTGTGCTGCAAGCTAATTTTACAAAACCAACAAAAAATTTATTTGCTAGGAACCTCTAGGGAATAGCCTCTAAAACTTCTCCAACAAAATAATGCTATTGACATGACCTCATGAATGCTAGAATTTAAGAGTGTTAAATATTTTTAGAATGGTAGGTTTAACTAGTGATTTAATAGGCTTTTGTCTCTTGATAGTCAACCTAGTCCTTCTATTATAGGGATCAACAAGAAGGCTCCTAGGTTTACTGCCAATGGTATAATATGTTTTGATAGTGATAGTCTTTGTTCATTAATCAATTCTTTCATGAAGCCCTGTTATGCTACATGCAAAAAGACAAAAGATTGAGCACATGGAAAACATTATCCATTAATTAGGTAATGTAGTAGGGATGTACTTCTTAGTGGAAGGGATTTTGTAAAATATTTAATAGAGACTAGTACTTGATGGTGCTAAGCAAGCATACTTCTCTTGAATGCAATTTGACTTGCTTTGGCCCCCATATCTTCTCAATGTAGTATCCTTCTCTTATATTTTCCACCCAAGCTGAAATTTTATTGATACTAAAGTTGTTCCTATTTTTAGTCTTAAACAATTAGACTTTTCATCCAATTTTTTTTTCCAGTCTTTATATAAACCAAAATTTTAAGTTTAGTGAACATAATCTAAATTCAAATTCGAAGTTCTAAGATGCAAGAATCCAAATACAGGGTATATAGCATTTATAGCAAGGTTACAGTTGCCGCAACTACATTTTATTTAATTACTGATATTTTTGTTCTTGTCATGAAATATTCTTGTAAGTGGATTTGATAGTGGCAATGCAAACCTAAAAAATCTAACGATCCATTATATTGATGATGGAGTTACTGAATTCCAGACATTATGCAGAGTAGAAATTCTGAACAGACATTTATCAGAACTTTTGTGACATTAATATAGTTTTCACTAGCCATAGTTTTAAAAATTTGACATTTCCACTTTATCTAAAATGAATTACAATTACTAAGCACTATGGGAGCTAACAAAACCCTAGTCTACAAGACCCTCCTTTTCTTTTATAGTTTTACCCAATGGTCTTTCACCTAGTAGGACATCGACTCAAATATTGACCCACATTTTTCATATCATCTAAGCTCAAAGCTCAACTCTAGTTAAACTCTCTAGCAGGATTTATCTTGATTGTGAGAGGCAAGGAGATCTATGGTGATGTGAAGGCTTTACCTATTCATAAGCTAGAGAGATAATGATTAAAACTAAAATTATAAGGGTTTCATAAATACCTGTAGATGGGCAAGCAAAGTTAAATTAATCTTCACAATGCTTATTGCAGCTCTTAAAATATCTGCAAACACCCACATTTCATTAATCATGATATTAGTTTGGAAAAGAATTTTTTCAAATGAAAGTCCTGCCAATGCTACGAATATCTGTTGTGCAAGAATTCTCCATCTTTAAGAAATTATTCCAATGTTCCATGGACATTTCACAAATTTGCATAGTAGACGATACTTATATTCACTGGAACTTTTTATGGCTTGGTTGGACAAAATATACACACACATATGTGCATGCACAAGTGTTGATACATGTGTCTCTATGTTTGTATATTTTCAACAAATCTAATTTGTGTGTATCTTACACTCATGACTCATCTAGTTTGAATTGTGTAATAATATATGATAAATGTTTAAAAGCATAACAGAGAAGGCGGACTTTAAACATGAACAAGAAGATCATAAATCATATAACAATGACATATTGCAAATGATAAACTTCTGGCTTGAATAGTGATAAAGTTTACTTTTAATTGGTATTGTATCAAAGCTTCAGACTGATTATGTATTGAATTAAGCTTGATGAACAAAAAATTGATACACAAACAAAAACCAAAAAAGATAAAAAATCTTAATCAAAGTTGTTAGATATATTTCTCTCCACTAAGTACTCAGATAAATGGTGTCTTGTTTGCAGTCCTGTACGTACTAAGCTATCCTCTAGTAGATACACTCATTCATCAAACCTTGGAGCATCAGAGTCTAATAACTATTGTGTTAGTTTCCTCTATTATTGACGGTTTTGTTAGATTTAACATAAATTTAGTAGAAAATTATAGAGCCTCTATGCTGGATACAACACTGGATGAACAACCTCCAATTAAATGGATGATTGAACCTACCTCTTCAAACTATTCACAACAGGAAGTAAGAAGATCGCAGGCATCTGCTAAAATTCCATGTGAGATGAAACAAGTCACCCGAACAAAAACCCAATTAAGTGAGCAGGAATCACATATGTTGAAACTTGATACATTAAAGTGCATCCTAGCCCCTTCTGCATGTAACAGTTTACATGGTAAACCAACTCCAACAAAATGTAGGAAGATTGGACCCACTTTGAGCCATGCTCAATGGGAAGTTGACTCAAGGATGATGAAATTTGGTGGATTGAAAACTATAAGCATAAAGCCTATACCACCAATTGTAGAACAACTATTAATATACAATTAGTCATCAAACCTTGGAGCAACTAAGTTTATAAACAGTGTGCCACTTTCTTCAAATAGCAACACTTCTATTGGATTTAACATAGATTCAATGGAAAAGTATACAGCTTTTGTGCTTTATATAACACAGGATGAACAACCTACATTTAAAAGGATGATTGAACCTTCCCATTCAAACTTTTCACAGTAGGAAGTAAGAAGTTCATAGGCATCTACACAAATTCCATGTGAGATGCAAGGGTTCACCAAAAGAAAATCTCAATTAAGTGAGCAGAAGTCACATATGTTGATGTCTAATCAGTTGAAGTCCATCCTGACCACTTCAGCATGTGTTAGGACACTTTATATACTAACTCCAACAAAATGGAAGAAGATTGGACTCACTTGTTCAAGATGCACTAAATGGGAAGTTGGTTCAAGGATGATGAAGTTTAAGAGATTGAAAACTCTAAAGCCTATACCACCGATGGAAGACAACAGTTGAGATATGCTCAGTCATCAAACATTGGGGCAACAAAGTTTATAAGTAGTGCATCAGTTTCCTCAAATATCAATAGTTTTTTTGGATCTAACATAAATTTGGGGGAAAATTATAGAGCTACTGCACTTGATACAACATAGGATGAATAGTTTCCAGTAAAGAGGATGATTGAACCTGCTTTTTCAAACTGTTCATAGCAGGAAGTAAGAAGTTTACAGGCATTTGCAAAAATTGTTGGACTTAACTTGAGTGACCCCATGAATAAAAGTAAATTGCTAGCCATTCTTTAACTAAAACTATTGGTTAGTGATTTACCTTGATCCTTGTATAGACATTGCCTTATGTACAATAGTTCACATGCCTTGCCTATGATTCCACATTTTGCATGTACATGTCTACTAGGGTAGTTGCAGCTTAAACATGTACATACTCACAAAAAATCTATTTGTGCATATCAAATAATCATGGCATGCCATGAACACATTCCTTTCAAGCACTCTCTTAGATAGCTCACATGCCTTGTCTATGAGTCCATTTTGCAAGCATTTATACTGTGGCAATTGCAACTATGTCTAAGAAAAATCCATTATGCTTTATAAAACGATAAACCATATATATGACACTTTACATTATTAATAAGTTGTATACATAGGAAAGTTGTGGTTGCCTAAATTTACTAAGCAACTTAAATTTATATTTGACTAATTTTAGATATTAATGTCCGCTAGTTAAAAGAATTGTAGTTTGATTCACCATTTCAACTTATTCTGAAATCAACTACATAAATAGAATTCACTCATATTGAAGTCTTGAATATAGTATTGAGAAAATAAAAAGGATAAATGCAAGATGTAAATTCTAAATGCCTCTATCACATGCATTATAACTTAAAAATAAAAATATATCCCTCACAGATTGTGTTTCTTACGGTGCTTACTCTCCCCTATGATTACCAGTCTCATCTATCTCACCCAAAACAATGAATTGGGAAAAAGTAAAGCCCTAGATGGTTGGTAAATCAAGTAGAAATTGTAAGCGATGTAAAGCCTCCTTCCAACTATAAAATCAAGATAGAAGATATGCATATTAAAACAAAAGATATACGTTCTATTAATTAAAAAGAAATGTTATATTGTAAGTTTGGAGAACAAGACTTAATTCAAATGTTTGAAGATATCTAGGGTTCTAGATTAATTGACTGAGTTTGTGTCATTGATATTTTTCTAGGAAAGATGAATGGAAAGTATTCCCACTTCAGATGTGTAGAAAAAAAAATTTCAAAAGATACTTGCAAAGAGATATGCTTTTTTTTGTACTCTCAACAAATCTATTTATGCATATCCAAAAATCATGGCATGCCATGACCACATTCCTTTCAAGCACTCTCTCAGATAGCTCAAAGAAAATAGATAGGATAAATGCAAGATGCAAATTCAGAATGTCTCTATCACATGCATTATAATTGAAAAATAAAATCCCTAGTTGATTATAGCATGTGAACCAAAATCCACTTAAAAAGAAAAATTTCCCTGTGTCATAAGGGGTTCGCATTAAAGAAAGGGTTAACAGAAGAAAAAAAATCCTCTACTAAGACCGATAAAAGGCAATGGAGGGTTAATAGGTAAATTATGTTTAATAGAAAAACTTAGCCTAATTATTTTTTTGTCCTTGTAAACTGGTACCTATGAGAAAATAAACTAGTACATGCAGATTCTTCCCAAATCCAAAAAATACACACTTCACCCACTTGACTAAAATAGATGCCCTAAAATTTATGTTTTTGAACATTGATAATATTGTAACTCTAATGCTAGAAAAATGACAACTTCACTAGGAATTATAAAAGACAAATCGAGGAAGAAAAACAGAGGAAACATACGGAGTAAATCTGTGAAATACACAATGCTTGCCATAGGATCAAAACTAGGCTAATTAGCTCCCCATTGTTTGAGTATTGAATTTAACAAAATCTGAATTGTGCTCTATGAATTTGTGCTCACAACAATCGATCACTACCCAAATATTACCCACAAAGCCCCAATATCACCTATAAATTTCCATGATACCCTACCACGTGGAATGAAATAAGATAAAAGAATAATACCATGATATGATTATAAGCCTACACAAGATTAAATTTTAACATACTTTTTGACCAATATTAATATACGATACTTTTAACATATTGAGGTTATGACCCGAGTTGGTCAAAATTTTGACAAACTTGGGAAAACAAAGGACATTTTTTACCAATATGGGGATGGAAACCAAAAAATAAAATAAATCATTCCTTTGGTTGAAAATTTTGGTAGAAAAATAAGTGCAAATGAACTAGTGGTACATTGTGGATGTGTTATGATTTTATGATATTGTGGATGCACCTGTGTAGTAGTTTGAATCCCTTGATGTGATAAATATATGAGATGCACATGCATATGTTATTTATGAAATGGATATCATTTGTGCCTTTAATTGTAAACTTAAATTTATATTCCCTTGTGAGGAAAAGCATATAAAGATGTTAAAGGAAGAGTCATGAGTCACACATATATGTATCTAAACATTGTTGCTAAGTTGATGAGTTTATGTTTTATGTCATGGTGAGAGCTTTTTTTTATTGCACTTTATCCTTCAATGAAATATGTTTTTTTTTAAAAAAAATTGGTTGTGTTTTGCTCAAGAAATTTTGGGCATGATATTTTCCATAAGAACTATATTTAAGAGTTTGGTTCTATGAATGTCTCTTGTTTATACATATATAGTGTTTAATGACAAAATGATAGTTATTGCAACTTTGACAAAAAAAATTATTAGTCTTCATACAGTACTAGCTCAATGGAAGAGTAGTTACTTTACAAGTAGGAGGATGATGGTTTGATTCCATCATACCCTAATATGAGTAAACTAGTGATTAAATTAACTACCAAATATAGTACCAAATAAACTACCCAATATACTACCAAGTAAACTACCATATCAAATACCAAATAAACTACCAAATATACTACCTAATAAATTACCGAATAAATTACTCAATCAAATAAAAAATATAGTACCAAATATACCACCAAATATACTACCAAAATTACCAAATAAACTACTAGGAAACAATAATAAATGACCAAATCAATGGTAAAGTTAACGATCAAATTAATGATTAAAATATTTTAGTCATAAATTTGGTTGTCATCTTAATGACTAGCAATAAACTACCAATGGTCATGTGATCAAAATTGGTCATATATCTACAATTTTTCATAGTTTATCTAGTCATATATTGTTGTTTTTGTACTAGTGGGTGGAGAAACTAGAAAAGTCAATTGCAGAGTTAGTTAGACGTAATGACCTAAAGGACAAGTTTTATAGGCTGGCTAATTTTTTGGTTCGCATCATCCTTTTGGTGGCCACTACAATCTACCTAATGCAAACCAACAAAGATCGGGAGACTGATGAGGAGGTGGAGATGAATCATGCTTTGTATGGCTTCTTGGCTAATGACTGGTTCTGATTGCTGCTCGAAAATTTGAGAAATTGTTGATGGTTTCCTTGCTAGTGTGGTTATGTTTTGTTTTGTTTAATATGATGCTTAGTTATACTCCGAGCCTTCGAGCCCCTTTTGGCTTTTATCTTTGGACTCATCATAGGGCCAATATGGCCATTATTTTGTATATTGTTAAGACTCTCGATGTTTATGGTAGTATTTACTTTTTTGTTATGGGTATGGGTAGTTTTTTGAAATTTTGAAAGGGGGTGGGGTGAACAGTTATTCTTTTTTGGAATGGGTCAGCGCCCATTTTGGTTGCTTCTTGTTTTCAAATACAATATTTTATTTATATAGAATAATAAAAATAAGACCATAAAACAAAAAAAAAAATACCAACTTTCATATTAAAAAATATTATTGTGATTCAAACATAATATGGTTAAACTTTAGACATAAATTTAAGATACTGGATATTTCAGAAAAACCCATTCTTATAGATCATTTTTTTAGCTAATAATATAAATGAGAAATAATTTTAGAAATTAATAAAGTTAAATATTTTGTATCTAACTTTAAAAAAATTATGTAGTATAATATTATTAAAAATATTTAAGATGTTTGATTGACTAAAGTTATGAAGTTAAATCATGAGTTAAGTTTGCTCAATGCCAATAGTTCTATACACTATAGGCTACAACAAGAAATAATAAAAAGAAACTTTACTATTTGACCCTATTCAAATAGATTTTGGGATGGTCAAATATTTTTTTATGGCTTAAGACCTCTTTCTTCAATGTCGTATTGGCACTAACCGTAGTAATTGGGGATTATGCTGAGGAATGAGTTTACTCAGAAAAAACAAATACATATTAAAAATCCCAAAGTAAACATCTCAGACAATCCTGAGAAGTCATGAGATATCTTATAGATTTAGTCATGTTTGTTGAGAAACATGTGTCTCAACCTTGCAATCCTTTCTTGGAAAATTCCAGAATTTGTTTGTGGAAGTTTTCCACTTGTTTATGCATTGGAAAATGGTTAGTGAGTTGTTAAAATGAGTCTTGTCCATAGTAGAATATAGGTAGGTCATTTTTAGAGCCTTGATGACTCATTTTGTGACTTTTATGGGGGTCTAGACTAAGAGACAAAATTGTGGACGGGATTACTATTTTAACCTGGTTTTTTTTCCATATTGGAAATGTAAATGTCAAAAATGGGTAACATGTGGCATGGTAGTTTTGCCCATGGTTTTTTAAAACCATAAGTGGTTTCCAGGTTGTAAAATCACTATAAAAGGAGGGCTTGGGGAGGTGTTTGTGAAATTGAGTTCAGTTTGCAAGACTGGTGCTAGAAGGAGTCTCTTTAAGTTCGAGTTGTGGTGATGCGCTCCTGTAAGAACTTGCATTGCAAGTGTATTGTAATCATCTTGGATTGATAATACATTGTGTGAGTTTTGGAGGGTGGAGTTTTTCTCCCGAAAGGGTTTCCCCATGGTAATCATTGTGTTGTGTGTTCTTTGTTATTTTGATTATGTTATTATGCATTTTTTGAGATCTTTGCAATAGTTACTTTGATTTGCATAATCTTCCTCTCAACGATTAGTGTAGGAAGCGATTCTGCGCACCTTTTCTTCCTTACAAGTGGTATCAAAGACTGGCCAGTTTTCGTTCTATTTGTTGGGTACAGGGTTTTTTGAGCTAATCAAGGTTTGAGTGGGAGCTTGTGCAGAGCATTTCATTTCTATATTGTAGGATTGAAAAGATGGCAAGCATATCAGGGAGAATTGATGTTGAAAAGTTTTCTGGCACAAACTTTGAGATGTGGAAGCTGAAGATGGAAGATCTGTTGACTGATCAGGATCTATGGGATGCAATTGATGAGAACAAGTTGAGGCCCACGGATCCAACATTAGCCGCACAATATGATGTGAATGATAGAAAAGCTAAAGGTCTCATTAGATTGTGTGTTGCAGACTCAATTCTAATTAATGTCCATGAAGAACCTACCGCGAAGAAGCTTTGGAAAAAGCTTAGTGAGATCTATCAAGCGAAATCACTTATGAATAAGATTTTCTTGAGGAAGAAGTTGTATTCCTTGAGAATGGAAGAAGGTGGACAAATTTTTGAGCATCTGGAAAGGTTTAATATGTTGGTGACTCAGTTGACCTCAGTAGGGGTGCCAATGGATGAAGAAGAAAGGTGTCAAATCTTGTTATGTTCATTGCCAGACTCATGGGATAGTCTTGTGGTGTCTATAGGGAGCACTTCAGTTGTCTTGAAGATGGAGGACATTGTTGGTTCTCTACTTTCTGAGGAGATGAGAAGGAAGGTCTCTCTGAATGCCAAAGAGGCTTTGAGTGTTCACGGAAGACCAAAAGAAAGAGGCAAGAACAAAAAGCAGCATGGCCATTCTAAGTCCAAAAATAAGGGGAGATCGAAATCCCGTAGTAAGTCCAAGGCAATTTGCTGGAATTGCGGCAAACTTGGACACTTCCGAAAGGACTGCAAAGAGGAGAAGAAAAAGAAGAAGAAGAAGAAGAAACAAGATTCTGATTCTGAGTCCGAGAAGGAAGATGGAGATGCTTTCATTGCAGCCTTGGCCACTCATGCAGGTGAAAATGCATGGTTAATAGATTCAGGTGCATCTTTCCACATGACTCCTAATAGGAACTATTTTAGTAAGTATGAAAATTTTGATAGTGGTAAGGTGTATTTGGGTGATAATTCAATACTTGATATTGTTGGTTGTGGAAGTATTCGTGTGAAATTTTCTGATGGTAGAATTAGAAGATTTGATGGTGTCTTGCATATCCCTGGACTAGCAAGGAATTTGTTATCTGTTAGTAAGCTAATAGATGCGGGTGTGCATGTACAGTTTTCTGAAGCAGGTGTAAAAATGGTGAGAGGTGTTATGGTAATAGCGAGAAGAAGTAGATTGGGTACATTGTACCAACTTGATGCACGCATAGTCAAGTGCAATAGTACTTCTGATAAGATTGTGAAAAAGACTACTCAGTTGGAGAAGGAGAGAGTTTCTCTTTCAACAGATGGTCGTGGTTTTTGGGTACCCAAGGGTGCTCTTTCTACCGAATCAAAGTTGCCTGCAGAGAAGACTATGTTATGGCACCAGAGACTTGGCCACATAGGTGAGAAGGGCCTACGAACCTTGAAAAATAAGAACCTTGTTGATGGGTTGAATGACTACAATCTTGAGTTTGATTTTTGTGAGCATTGTATATATGGTAAACAAAACCGCATTCAGTTTTACTCGAGTTCTCATAAGTCTTCATGTATTTTGGATCTAATTCATTCGGATGTATTTGGTCCAATTGATGTTCCTTCTATTGGTAGATCAATTTATTATGTTTCTTTCATTGATGATTTTAGTAGAAGAACATGGGTTTATTTCCTTAGGAGTAAAGCTGAAGTTTTCAGTCGTTTCAAAGAATTTAAAGCAATGGTTGAATTGCAGACTGGAAAGAAAATAAAATGCTTGAGAACTTATAATGGTGGTGAATTTTGCTCCAATATTTTTGACACATTTTGTAAAGATTGTGGTATTAAAAGAGAGAAGACAACTCCGTATTCTCCACAGCAGAATGGAGTTGCAGAAAGAATGAACAGGACCTTGATGGAGAAGGCTAGGAGTATGCTGAGTGGTGCTGGACTAGAACAAAAGTTTTGGGCTGAAGCTATAGCCACTGCCTGCTACTTGATAAACAGGTCTCCTACATCAGCTCTTGTTGATAAGATGCCAATGGAAGCGTGGTCGGGCCACAAGCCTTCACTTAGACATCTTAGAGTGTTTGATTGTGAGGCATATGCTCATGTGCCAAAGAAGCGAAGAAAATTGGACAACAAAGCTGTCAAATGTATCTTCATCGAATATAGTTATGGTGTGAAAGGATACGAGCTTTGGGATCCTGTTGCACAAAAGGTATTTTATTCCAAAAGTGTTATTTTTAGAGAAACTAAGCCTTCTTCTATTATAGTGCAACCAGAACAAATTAAAGAAAAGAAAGATGTGATTCAACTTCCTACTACACCTGAGAAAGTTGAATCAAGGCCCTTAGAAAGACAAGATGTTGAAGAGAGCTCTACGAGTTCTGAATCATCAGAGGAAGAGGGAGAACCTAATCATGAACCTGAACCTTCTGAACCTGAACCAGATCTTGTCCGAAGATCTACTAGACAAAGGAAACCACCTGAAAGGTATGGGTATTCTCCTGATGATTGGAGGTGCATATTTGCATTGAATGCTAACATTGATGAACTGAGATCTGTAGAAGAGGCTCTTGTTATGAATGATTCAGAGTCCTGGAAAATAGCCATGGATGAAGAAATGGCAGCTCTTAAGAGGAATCAAAAATGGGACCTTGTACCATTGCCTGAAGGCCGGAAGCTTGTTGGTTGTAAATGGGTGTTCAAAAGGAAGATGGGTTTAGATGGAAGCATTGAGAAGTATAAAGCACGTTTGGTTGCAAAAAGTTACTCTCAAGTTGAGGGAGTAGATTATGGTGAGATTTTTTCTCTAGTAGCCAAAATGACATCCATTAGATTTTTGCTTTCTATTGCAGCAGCTTATGATCTAGAGATCAAGCAAATGGATGTGAAAACTACTTTCCTTCATGGAGATTTGGAGGAAGAAATTTACATGTCACAGCCAGAGCACTATGTGGTGAAAGGTAAATGTCATTTGGTCTGTAAATTGAAGAAATCCTTGTATGGTTTAAAATAGAGTCCTAGGATGTGGTACTGGAGAAGTTTGATACATATGTGTTGAGTTTGGGATTTGTGCGATCTAAATCTGATCATTGTATATATTTCAAATCTGATGGTGATGGTTTCCTGGTTATTGCCTTGTATGTCGATGACATGTTGTTTATTGGCAAAGGAAAAGGTTTGATTGTAGAGTTAAAATCTCAACTCTCAATAAAGTTTGAAATGAAAGATTTTGGTGCAGTTAGGCACATTCTGGGAATGGAGATTAGACAAGATAGATAGAACAGAAAACTTTGGCTAGGCCAAAGTAAGTATGTTGGCACTATTTTGAAAAGATTCAATATGTAGGATGCAAGACCATTGAGTGTTCCTGTTACTATGGGAACAAAGCTTTCTAGCTCACAGTGTCCTACATCCCCATTGGAGATGGAAGAGATGAGTCGAGTACCATATCAGAGTGCTGTTGGAAGTTTGATGTATGCTATGGTTTGTACAAGACTAGACATTGCCCAAGCAATGGGAGTACTTTCTCGTTATATGTCTAATCCAGGAAGAGCACATTGGGATGCAGTAAAAAGAGTTTTCAGATACTTGCGGAGTACCTCAGAGTACTCAATATGTTTTCATGGAACAGGAAGTGAGCATTCCTTAGATATTTGAGGCTATGTGGATTCAGACTGGGCTGGTGATGTTGATAGAAGAAGATCCACCAGTGCATGTGTTTACATTATTTGGTGGTGCAATTAGTTGGATGAGTAAGTGACAGGCTGTGGTCGCTTTGTCCACTACTGAGGCAGAGTATATGGCAGCTACTCATGCCTGCAAAGAAGTCATCTGGCTAAAGAGATTGTGTTCAGATATAGAGTTCAAACAGGGTGCAGTGACAATTTATAGTGATAGCCAGAGTGCAATCTGCCTAGCGAAGAACCCAACTTTTCATGTGAGGACCAAGCACATTGATGTACAATATCATTTTGTGAGAGATATGATCGAGGATGGCAAGGTGAAGCTGGAAAAGGTAGAGACTTTGGTGAATGTTGCTGATGCAATAACTAAGCCCGTGAGCACAGAAAAATTCAGATGGTGTTCAAAGTCTATGGGCCTCTCAGCCCCTAGCAATTAAGTCCATGATATTTCGGATCCCCTGACTCTTGCAAGGTGTTCGACAAGTGGGAGAATGTTGAGAAACATATGTCTCAACCTTGCAATCTTTTCTTGAAAATTTTCAAAATTTGTTTGTGGAAGTTTTCCACTTGTTTATGCATTGGAAAATGGTTAGTGAGTTGTTAAAATGAGTCTTGTCCATAGTAGAATATAGGGAGGTCATTTTTAGAGCCTTGATGACTCATTTTGTGACTTTTATGGGGGTCTAGACTAAGAGACAAAATTGTGGACGGGATTACTATTTTAACCTGGTTGTTTTTCCATATTGGAAATGTAAATGTCAAAAATGGGTAACATGTGGCATGGTAGTTTTGCCCATGGTTTTCTAAAACCATAAGTGGTTTCTAGGTTGTAAAATCACTATAAAAGGAGGGCTTGGGGAGGTGTTTGTGAAATTGAGTTCAGTTTGCAAGACTGGTGTTAGAAGGAGTCTCTCTAAGTTCGAGTTGTGGTGATGCGCTCCTGTAAGAACTTGCATTGCAAGTGTATTGTAATCATCTTGGTTTGATAGTACATTGTGCGAGTTTTGGAGGGTGGAGTTTTTCTCCCGGAAGGATTTCCCCACGGTAATCACTGTGTTGTGTGTTCTTTGTTATTTTGATTATGTTATTATGCATTTCTTGAGATCTTTGCAATAGTTACTTTGATTTGCATAATCGTCCTTTCAAATATTAGCGTAGGAAGCGATTCCGCGCACCTTTGCTTCCTTACATGGGAAGCACTCTACAACTCATCCACTTTGCCTCAAGAGAGAATTGACGTTTAGATTGCATAAACAATATTATGTCTTTGAAATGTGAAAAATCCATGGGAGGAGGGCCTCGTTAAACTATATGTAATCTACATGAATATTAGGTCAGATTTTAGGCATGCTTGGGCAAAGGCCATGGGAGATGTCCAGGGTCACAGTAGAACCTGAATTTTTGGAAGGCTTGAATGCCATCCATTGAAACATTGTAGCGGCTCAATGTTTCTCTCAGCTTCCTCCATTCCTCTCGCTCCTCCTCTTCATCCTTTGCCTTGCATTTGCGGCTTTTCCTAGCTCTATCGGAAACTTTCTGGTTGTCCTTGACAGTCGTGCTCTGTTGCAAAGAACTTTCTCCTTTGTTTACTTGTAAACATGATGTTGAAGAGTCTACCAGTTGCTTTTCTCGCTCCTTCTCTTGTTGAAGAACTCTTTTGATGAACACTTTCAGCATATCCTCCACCCGCATCTCCTCTTGTAAAACCTTTCTTATCCCCAATTTTGGAACATCTTCCTGCTCCTTGTGTTTTCCCTTTGCTTTCTTGGACCACTGAAGCCCCTTCACTTTTAGAGAGTATCCTCGTTTCTTCTCTCTTTCTTCTCTTAAAACCTTTCTCATCATATCCTTCAGAAAATCCTCCCCCCATGAATCCTCATCCCGGTGAATTGGACTTCTAGGCAGGTTGCGACATTTCTGCTCCACTCCGCTAACAATGGTGCCTTTTTTTTTTTTTGTGGCGCTATCTCCCTGAAAACTTTCGCTATTATATTCAGCTGGCCACCTCTCATCGATATAATGCTCAACAATCTCTCTCAAGGAAGGCCCGCTGTTCTCCTCTGTAACCCACTTTTGTAAAACCCCAAGATTGTGCCAATTCTGCATCAGTGCATACAAAGATTGTTTTTTTTTGGTTATCAGAATCAAAATTTTGAATCTTTAGGATACAAATAAATTACTTGTCGCTGTTCAAGTGAAAATCATTGAGACGGGATTAAAAAACTGTAATGCTTACTTACTTGCACAAGAGTAGTTATGAGGTGCTTCCATTGCCAGCAGACAAAAACCCATGCAATTAGCTGAACCTGCCATCCTTCAAGTAGGATTACTTCTGGGCTTTTAGACAAAATATTCCATGCTAGCCGATGGTACGTCAATAAGCATTTCCACTCTCGAGGAGGTTTTCTACTGCGTGAGGATCGCTTATGAAGAAAGCAAAACACATTTTTTTCTCCTTCGCTATATTTAGGAATAAGCATTTCAGTAGTTATCGGGGAGAGATCTATAAGACTTCTCATACTGTCACTTTCTAGTTGCTGTTTCTGAACATCTTCATTCTGATCATTCATACAAGCATCTGCATTCTCATCATTCTCGCCTATATGCAATACATGCCGAGACATTGGTATATGACAATCTTAAATAAAACCTAATATATTTGTTTCTAAATAACCGTAATGCTAATCATTTTGCCTTGATGAGTAAATGTCATAAGAAAACAGGGTTCAGAAACACGGAGAAAACAAATTAATATAATAATATATATCCAGCTAATTTATTAAACTTCTAACCTGGGCCTTGTTCAATGTCAGTTGTCTGAACTGAGACTCTCGCATAGCCGTGCTGATTTCTAGACATGTTTAAGGTCGTTCCGATTTTAGATACAAACTCCCATACGGAACGAAGTCTGCGCCACTGTGGGCTATTATTCGTGTTTCTTTTTTCAACTACAAACGTTTTCAATTAAAACCGGTTGTGAATTATGTGAGTACATTGCACAAATATCACATTAAACGTTCTGTGTTGAATGATATATTCACCTGGTGTCCGTACTGTTGTTTCCAGTTCCATACTTGGAAATTCTTTTCGGGCTGTATCTGTCCGTAGAAGCAATGTTCTCCAGTTAGCAGTTACATTAAAATCAGAACTACAGTAAGGCGTAAACCATCAATTCCATTTTTTCAGTTCAAATTTAAAGCGCTGCAACTGGACTAGTGTCACCTTTATTGTTGTGGGTTCTTTGTTGTAAAGCTCCAACTTCCGCTTGAGAATTTATTGATTCTTCCACAGCTACAGCAACAATACCCGATGTGTAAGGAAAACAATTCCATCTATTAAATATGTTAAATTCCACTTGTATAGAGTCAGAGACATTCAATACCTAGTTTAGTATTGGTTGGAATTGAAGCTCCCATTTGATATTTTGGATTCAATTTTTTAGACCCATAACTATTGGATCTTCCATTCTTTGCTTTAGAATCCGTTGTCTCTTTTCGGGTATCTGACATACCTAGCTGACCCTGTAAAAAAAGCTGGGACTCTGAGTCACTGGGGTCGGGGAGGTCTAATGGTAGCTGAATTATTTTCCTTAAATATTTGTCAGCCAAGTCTTGACTGGACTTATTAGGTTTTCTATTCTTGTCCCCAAACTTTCTTATTATTGCCCTTTCGATCATGCTTTTATCCATGCCCAAAACAACACTGATGTCGCAAACAGCTAAAACCATATTCACAGCGAATAATATCTGCCATTTAAAAGTGTTTCCGAAATTTAGAAAACTGAAAATTAATATTTCAGAATTATAAAAGAGAGCAAATAGATTAAGTCATACCTCTAGAATGACATTTTCTTGGCAACGATCGAGATCATCGACGAAGACTACTATCCTAAGGTTTTCCTCGGATGCAGGGGTCATCTTAGGAATCGGTGTGCCTCGAACAGAATTCCCATCCCGGGTGAATGTAATGCAGCACCATATAAATGCAAACACCTTCCAAATCCAGCAGGGTCTATTACTAATACTGAGTTGCCCTTTCAAAAATTTTATATCATCAATAACCTTCTGATGATAACCGAGCTTTTGGGTATGGTCTGGGAGACGTATATAATCCACTATTTGATCACTGATTGGCTTTAGAGAAGACGCCATTGACTTCACCACAGCCCATACAATTGCAATCACAGATGCGGGTAGGCTTCCATATTTAAAGTTTTTCATATCTTTATTTTGGTCTCTATCAAGTAGCAACCATACAATTGTAGTCAACCAGACGACAATAAATGCTGCAAGAAAGCAGGGGAGAATCACTCTAAAGCATATACTGTTTCTACGCCTCGTCCAATTGTATCTCCAACTTGTCCTCAGCTTGTGCGCCACTGTCATTGTTGCTTCCAATTCTTTAGTGACTTCAACAGCTAGTCCCGCCAATGCTTCAGATTCATTTCTGTATTGCCAGGCATTATAACGTACAGTCAAAATGGAAGGTGTAGTTCCCTGCAACGAATCTTCTTCCCATGGCATTCCACCGTCTCTACAACTTCTAGATACGCTTTCTTCCTCTGCTTCAAACTGAATCACACCAGACCCACAACATCTATCTTAGAAATTGCATAGAAATTATGATGGAGTGGACCATCTACTTAAGAAATTTTTTAATTGAAATGTTCTTGGGACCAAAAATTGAAGAAATAGAATATTGAAAAGCAGGCAAAAAGATCAACCACTGATTCAATTAGCAATTGCAAGTTTGCATACCATATCACGCCGGTCCATAACTGCCAGGGACTTGAAAATTTCATGATATCTGGGTTGATAGTTTCTTAAAAAAATGTTTATAGAAGGTATAGGATCTGTCCCCTGCAGAAATCCGTACAATACTGTTAGTGTTCATATAAAAACTCTCAATACACCAAGAATCTTGATAACTTGACAATTGATACCTTTAAATGATATTGCAGGTGATGGACATCATTCGGTTCATGATGACATAAAAGACCAAGGAAGTTTACGATTACAATACTGATGGTCAAGAAACTCAACCTGTGGCAATGGAGGAATGATATCTTGTTCAACATGCATAATCTGACTGCCCATGGGCTCTAAAGATCAACTTTATTTTGGGAGAAATGTACATAGATAGAGTTCAGTAGTTTTTGACAATGATACTTCAGATAGGTTTTGATAGGTGAAAATGGAGCCATAGTATTCGGAATTTCTATAACATGGCATCTAAATTCTATGTATTTTTTAGATAGCTTCTGTGTTGTTCTAAATTTGTTGTTCATTGATGGTATTTTCTATTACGGTCATATAACATAGTTCAACCATTTGCTTAATAAATTGCAATTAATTAAATTTGAAAGATATGTAATTGTAAAAAGTGTAAATATAAATTACAAAAATATAAATGTTAATAAAATGCAATATTTTTTACTCATCAAACCTAACTACTAATAAATATTAATTTACAAAAACATAGATCCAATTTTTTCACTCAATCAAATATAACTACTTGATACTTACGATTTATTTATTTTAATTAAAGAAAAAGAAGGCCTAGTGATAAACATTGGGCAATTATAAGCCCTCCCCTACCTTCATTTGAAAAATGCGCTCTAGCTAAAATTGTTATCTAAACTTAAAAGTTTGAATTGATTGCAAGCTGTGAATTTTGTTCTACAAATTGATTATGTAATTGAAAAAATGGACAATTAATCTATGAATGTAGGGGAGTGCGTGTACCTTTGCTGTGTAGTTTCCATTACCAGTTTTCAAAAACATTCCAATCTTTTGAATAATTGCGAGCCCATCCCTCCATTTCGCCTTTACCCATTGCCACACTGGTCTAGATTCTTTCTCTGCATGTTTCTTTGTCTGTAAACTCTCTAATGCAATTGCTATTTTCCTACACCTGTCTTTGCATTTTTCCGACAATTCGCTTGCTCCAGGATTTTTTGTTTTGTGAAATGAAGATGGGAATGCTAATCGAGCAGCTGTCGTTATAAGAATGCTTTCTGTCTGGAAGCCATGACGATTCGAGTTAGTAACGAAGGTAATAATGTGAAGTAAACATCTAAATATGTTAATCTCGTTATACCCGTGTCTATATTTTAATATAAATAACAATTAAGTGATATTCTATGATCTATGAAAAAGTACAGAGTTAAAGAAGATAATAGATTATAAAATGTGACCTGAATCAGTATACTATGACCTCTGAAAGATTAAATGAAAACTGAAATACCCACATGCTCTAAAAATGTAATAATGTGAAATAAATGACCCAAGTATTTGCTACCTGAATCATGAGGCTAGATTTCCCTGTTCCCCATTCTCCGGAGATTCCGACAGTAATTGGAGGTTTCACAAAAGGATTCAGAAACAGAGCAGCCAGGCCATTGGCGAAAGCACCTCGCCCTGCTCAAAATTATAATACATTGTGTTACGAGATGTCGCTTGTAATTTTCATGTGTCCTGTATTAGTAAACTGGATCACACTTACCAAGATTATCCGACAGAGCCGGTTTGTCCGTTCCTCGTTCGACGATATCGTCAATTTGCTCGAGAACTGAAAAAAGCAGAGTATATTGACTCTTGAGAGCTGCGCGCATTGTTTGTTTGACGAGAAAACGGAAAAAGAAAGTTTTAAAAGAAGCCTACCATGTTCGACATTTTTCTTTTCTTCTTCTGAAGAAAGAGAAGCTTTCCAATTTTTACTACGAATGAGAGCAATGCTTGCGCCCCTAGTGATGAGCTCGCTCGTCATGTCGATGTTCCCTACTCTTGCTGCCACTTTAATTAGCTGTTTCTCCTCCCCTATTTTTTCTTCCAATTTCTCTTTCGTCTTCTCGAGATGTTTCTTGAGGGACGAATCGCAGCTTGAACTTTTCTCTGCAGAACCAATTCCAACAGCGGAAGCATGCAAAAGAAGGATTTTCTCTTCATCGGATTCAATACTCTGCAATAGCAATTTAGCTATGGCTAGAGAATTTTTACTATTTTTCGCCTGAGTGGCGAAATGGAGAGCTGTTCTGCCATCACAATCCCGCTCCTTTAACGGGTGGGCTCCCTCGTCAAGAAGCTTTTTCACAATTTTCTTGTGGCCTCCACCCGCTGCTTTATGCAGTGCTGTTTGACCCAAGACGTCCGGTGCCCCAACATAGGTATTGCGCTTCTGTTTTGGCATCGCTCTATCAGACAACAGCTTCTCTACCATTTTTAGATTGCCTCTCTCTGCAGCCACGTGCAAAGGCGTTGTTTCTCTGTCGTCTTTGAGAAGAACTTGACTTTTGCGTGCCTGTGCTCCGAAGATAAATACGTCTAAAACCTCGTTGTTGTCATGATCTCCAGCGACTGCATAATATATGGCACTCTGTCCATCACGGTCCTTCATATCTATGTTTGGGACTTGCTCTAGAAGCCGTTCACAAAGAGACTTGTGTCCAAGGAAAGCAGCAACATGAAGCACATTTCTTCCGTACTTATCACGGGCTTTTACGAGTTCCTCGTTTAGTACTGCTTCCTCGTGCTTATTACCGCACAGAGAAATAATAATATTCCATGCCGCCGTGTCGTCTGCACCCTCGGCCGCATAATGAAATGACGTCTTTCCTTCATTGTCTGGATCAAGGGGATCGGCTCCTCCTCTCAGCAACTCTTCAACGAGAGACAGGTAGCCTCTTCGAGAAGACTCGCGCAGAAACAACGAGAGGTTCAGATTCTTAATATAAGACTGTGGTTCGCTTGAAAGTGACAGCAGCCAGGCCACCATGCTCACATTGGTGTCTTGATGCTCAACAGCTAAATGCAATGGCGTCTTTCTATTCCCGTCCTTCACATCCACCAAGCCACCATTTTCCTCTCCGATCAGAACTCGAACAACACCTTCATTTTGCTGCCCGCGCAGAAGTGCGTGGTGAAGTGGACTGAGATTGTCCACATCCCTTGAAGTCACGCTAGCACTGTGACTCAGCAGGAGACCACACATTTCTGCGTGACCACAAAAAGCAGCTCCGTGCAGAGGAGTCCTCTTTTTATGGTCAACAGCATTTGCAAGGCTGCTTTCTTTTGAAAGCAGAATACTTGCAATTTCAAGTCCCTTGGATTCATCCTCCAGTTTTGCTGCATGGTGCAATGCTGTTTTTCCTCTTTTATCGTCTGTCTCGGAGGGCTTTACCCCGCTCTCTATGAACATTGACACAAGATTTACATTGCCTTTCTTTGCTGCCTGAACAAAAAAGGTATTCACAACATCAGAGTTGCCATGATAGCTGAACGTTCCGTACCCTTGGTCACGGAATATCTGAATAAGCCGCTCGCAACTGCCCGCGGCCTCTCTTGCAGCTGCTTCTACGAACTTGCCCAAGTTGTCGGCGGCAGAGAAGTTTCTGTTCAAGTGTTCGTGGCCATAGGCAATTACGCATGACAGAAATGCATCATGATCGTCCATCCTCTTCCTCTCAGCTGGTACTGGATCGATGATGAGCTTGCAGCACTCCCTCACGATCGCCACAGCCATGACGTCTTCAGCAAAACAACACAGTGCATTAGCCACGGCCTCCCAAGAAATGGATTCCTCGCTTCCCTCGATTACCTCCCGAATCCTCCCCAAATCCTCCGTCAACCCCATTTCCTCCCAACATCGATCGCCGATGTCCAAAAGCTCCGTCGACAGTAACGCCTTTGATAAAATGTCATTTCCAGTTTGATCTGGCCTGACCACTTGGACAATGACGTTGGTCGTCAAGGATCTCATAGAGGTGCACGAAAATTCCCGTTTCTCCACTCTGCTCTTTTCGAACACACCGTGCAACTCCCGGGACACGGCGCTTACTAGTTTGCTTGCTTCATATTCACTTACCGCAGTACTCCCCCCACTCCCAGCCCCACCCTCAATCAACCAATGAAGGACCTCGAAGTTCCAGTCCTCACAGCACAAGAACAATGCGGCGCTCTTTCCCGCTTTATCCAATTTAGGAACCTCCGAATATTTGCCCACAATATTCCTCTCACCATTTTCTGAAAATCGAACAAACTGTCAGCCTAACCATGCTTTATTACATTGCAACAATAAAACAACTCAAAACCTCAAAAATTTCACTGCATAAAGTTTCGTTTGTCCTTCGCTCAACTACAATTAATTGCCTTGATTAATTAAACCAAGAGATTTTATACAGACCTGTGTTCGACATCTCTGAAGTAGTTGACTGAACTTGAACGACTAGCATGTATCCGAGGCAGCTTTTGAATCCCACTTGGACATGGAACTCATAACCAGCTCCTCCGATCCAGCCATCTAGAAGACGGGCTCTGTCCCATTTCTCCAACAGATTATTCTGCTTTATCCATTCCATATTATTCTCTACCTCTTCCACAGTTGCCAAGCGACATCCGGGT
This sequence comes from Cupressus sempervirens, assembly GCA_028749045.1. Classification (NCBI taxonomy): domain Eukaryota; kingdom Viridiplantae; phylum Streptophyta; class Pinopsida; order Cupressales; family Cupressaceae; genus Cupressus; species Cupressus sempervirens. Next base: position 834,074,502 of record CM053786.1, on the reverse strand, counting down.
GGAGTTCGGCTCCTCCTTTCTAACTTTTTCAGAGCCATGTTATAAATCTGTATATTTAGCTAATCTAAACGGCTCAAACCCAAAACGTTACTATAGCAAGCAGAGTTGAACCTGAAAAATCTCAGAATCGCCTGGTACCACTCTGCTACTCGTAATTTCTGCAAATTAAAACTGAGTGATTATTTATAAGTTTTTGCGTGCGGTTATTAGTGTGTTTACAATAGTCGAAAGCTGCGAAGCTCGTCGTCATTGACGGAGTCATCTGTATTTAACCTAAATTAATTTGAACACATTTGGTCAATCTTGATCCAATTTCCACACGAAAGAGGGACGAAAGTTCAAAGCTTATTTCATCGTCGCTGAAAACAAAGTTAAGGCGAGAAAAGTCACAGTCAAATCGTGCAAAGAAAACTGAGTTGGTGCGATCCACTTCCATATGCAACTGCTGAGCATCTTCCACCATTATTATCTGCCTCTGCAATCTGAAATATAAAGTGACCCACTTGAGCAAATTGTGAAATGGTCGACAATTTATGATGTAAGAAATCGGTACAAATGTGACTGGATTGAGATGAGGTGACCGTTTTGACCTCGCTGCGATTGAATTACGGTTGCTACCTAGTCATCGGTAGACAACATTATTCTTGGCGTCTTCGGTACTAGCGTTTTGATTTCTCCTCTATTTTCCACGGATTTTATCTTTGATTGGTAGGTAAACCTTTCATGTGAGCTGTGAGACGAAGTCAAGTCGTTGGAGGAAAAACAAGTGATTGATCTGGAATTGTAGTCATAATAAATTCATCTACAACCTTTAATAAGTACGCGTGTTTGGCTGTCCTTTCAGTTTATTCTTATCTTTTCCAGACTGTCATTACAATTCATTAGAATGGAGTATTATGATAATTTTGATGGATAGTGTTAGTGATTAAAATTTACATTTCAATCGGCACGAGGTTAAAATAAATAAAATTATAATGTGTAGAGATATTGTTCATGTGCCGGAGGAAGCTATTGCTTTCGTTTAGTTTAGAATTTTCCATTTCACTTAGTCAATATCCAGAAACAAGGAATTAAACACCTTTTATTGAAAATGTAATAGTTGGTTATTAATATTTATTTTTAATAATTTTAAAATTTTAATTTTCTGAATTTTAATTGGTTGAATTTTCTAGAAGCTTTTTGGAAAGCTAGAGCATGCTGTATTTTTTCAGGCATCAGATTTGTTGAACGCTCAAGGATTGACCTTCAACAAATAAAAGTTCTTTGATTTTGTTTTTAGCTCAACATTCTTTAGAGCATGCTGTATTTTTTCAGGAATCAGATTTGTTGAACGCACGAGGATTGACCTTCAACAAATAAAAGTTCTTTGATTTTGTTTTTAGCTCAACATTCTTTAATTAAGAGTAACAAATTTATTGCGAAGCTTTTGAAGTGGGCTGAAAAGGGGAATGACAAAGGGAATTACAGAAGTCAATATACTTTAGCATCTATTTTCGACAAAGATAAAACTCCGGGTCGAAAAGGCAACAAAGTGGACAAATTAAAAGATAAAGTCAATTTAGTTAATAGTTGATTTTTATTTAACTTTTTAAAGAGTATTGTTATATATGTCTTAAACATCTTAAATGAACAATGATACTTTGAAATGAATAAATAAGTGTGCCCCACTATAACCACTATTGGCATATGCTTTTCTATTAGATCATTTCTCATGTATATAAATGGATTCAACATTCTATATTATTATTTAATTTTTTTACAAATAATTAAATGATAGAGTTACTTGAGTTAAATATTTGTGTAATGGATGCAATTATCAAGGAAGTAAAACTTTTAAATATTTTAGTATACTATAAAACATGTGGTGATGTCGTAACATGAAGACATTATAAAATTGTATGTATATATACTATATACTATGATACAAAATTAGTACTTAGTTGAAAACTTGTTCCAATCTAAAATCCTCTAAACTATATGCACAATGTAAAATCATTAGAGCTTGTCATTCCTATAAATAAATGTATGTATGTATGTATGTATGTATATGTATATGTATATGTATGTGTATATGTGCGTGCGCATGCGCGCGCGTGTGTAAATATATGTGTGTGTGTGAAGATAAAAAGTTAGAGATAAACAAAAGGATATAGAGGGGAATAGAAATATTAAAAGCTAAAGAGTGATTTTAGAGGTAGGAAAAGATATGAATAGGAGAGAGATGGAGAGGATAGGGAAAGATAGCTTGATAGTGTTTCATGGTGAAAAATGATAGTACATGTATGGAGGGAGTTGAACCAAGGGTTCAATGGATCCCTCCCATGGGATATGAAGTAGACCCATTCGTTTTGGTGTAGCATGCAAATGGAGTGCTTCCATCTGATAAGGACCCTAATGTAGAGAGATGGGAAACTTATGAGGAGCAATACAATACGATAAGGAGGGAGAGCTAATGGTGTAGGAGCACCAAAGTCACCTATTAAATACAAGGAAGCATTGAAGAACAATAAAGACATGGATGAGTCTAAACCAATCAATTGGCACATATTGAAACCAATCATGGCCTTGGAGGCAATAATATTAATGTAAAATAAAATTATCCTAGAGGTGATGATAAGGATCCTAGGCCTAAAATAATGGTGTAAGTGGGTTTATTGGGTCTAGATAGTTTTATAATGCTTAGAATAAGGATACAAAGCCATTGAATAATATTTGATAGGTTAAAAAGCTTAAGATATGAATAATAATAAGTTACAAATTCAAAATTTTGAATTGTAACGGTTACCTAGTTTAGGAGGGAAAGTCTATTTTATATTATTATGCAAACTTTTTCAACATCTAACCTTTTGGATTCAATTTGGAAAGTTGAAATACATTTTTAAATGCCTTTGTACACATGGAAAAATATAATAGTGAATATATACAGGACTGTATGGCTGGAAGTGAAGATTTTGCAATAAAATTAAAGGTTTTCTCATGAGTTTGATTTGTTAGTGATTCTTATTGATTGAATATCGCATTTGCATGATTGGATAATATTAATACAATCATATTGTAAGTATCTACATGCTTTTTTGGTCTGTTAATACATTAAAATCTAATCTATACTAACCGATGCAAGGATCAAGGTTTTAATTAACCAGTTTTGGTAGAACTTTTGGTTTTGGAGTCCATTGCTTGAATGGCTTGTTGATTCTAAAGGAATGGGCTAGTAAAAATATTTTCATTTATGTACTAATGCATTTCATGGAAGGGAACTAAGATTTGCATGGGTACCCTATGAGTTTTGTAAAGTGAAGGAAACTTGAGTATAGCAGCAAGAGTTTTGGCTGAAGGATCCTATATTTTTATGATCAAATAATTTGTAGGACATCAAGGATGTTCTTTAGGATCAACCAATTAATCCAAAAAGTGATTGGGGTAAGTTGAATTTGTAGACACCTAAAAATCCTTTAGAAAATAAAATATTTTTATTTTCTCAAAAAAGTCCCTGATGACATCATCATTTATTAATTAATTATTTAATTAATTTTTTATGCCATTAAATCCCTTTATCTTAATTAAAAATATTTAATTAAGGAATCCCTCCCAAAAATGTTTAAATCTTATTTAAACATTATTTCCTTATTTATTAATTATTTAATTAATAAATTGACCAAAAATCCCCAAAAAATAATTTATTTATTTTTTGCCCAAAACTTGGCCAATTTCCTTAAGGCCACTAACCTCTTCCAAAATCTTATAATCCTTCTTTAATTTTGATTAAAGGCTAATCCCATCATTTCCTACCCTAATCCCAACTCAAAATATTTAATTAAGATTAAATATTAATCCTCATGTTTATTAAAAATATTTTAATAAATATCTCCTCAACCCAAACCCTTGAAATAAATAAAACTTTATTTATTTCCTAAAAACCTTATTTATCCTCATCCTAGGAAGTTCTAGACTCTTCTAGAAAGTCTTCATCCTCATCCAAAGCCTAGACTCTTCTAGAAGATGTCAATCCTTAGCTTTGACCCTAATCCTAATCCTCCCCCTAACCTTGTCACATTCCCTAAACATGGGTTAAGACTTGCTAACCCAAGCCAAAGCCAACAAATATATCCTCCTTCACCCACCCTCATTAAATGTCATTCACTTGCCCATCTCTAACAAGCCTAATCTAATCTTAACCCAAGCCTAATCCAAGCCTTAATCATTTGCACATTCCTAAGTCAAGCTTAAGACTTTCTTGATCCAACCCAAGTTAAAATATCTCAACTCTCTCACAAATATCCCAACCATAAAACTTTATGAAGCCCACAAAGTCATAAATGCCTCTTACAAGCCCTTTCAGTGCTGTTACAAGCCATTATGAGGGTCTTTATGAGCTTTGAGCCTCCTTTGTTGACCCCTCAACCCCTCTTGCTCTAACCAATGACCCTGTGACATGTGTCATGCCCTGATTGGCTATAAGGAAGCACAATCCATGTGCTCTCCTCTCATTCAATCTAAACCTTCCATAAGCTTTATCCCATCCTTGCATCCTAGCCCTTGATCCCTCAAGCCCTTTGCCTATTTAAGGAATCCTCTCCCAAGCCATTTTAACACAATCTAAAAAGTAAAGCCATAATGCCATTTTGAGAAGCCATTTTTACATCAAATCCATTCACCAAAATCTATCAAAAATCCTCCATTGAAGCCCATTTGAGCATTTGAGAATTTGAGCATACATACATAATCAAGCCATCTTAGCTATTAGACACACCTCTACATCAAGTGATCATCCTCATTGAGAGAGCCTATCCATGGCTCATATTCTCATTTGAAAACTTCACTTTTTTTCTCATGAAGTTATGTTAAATTAGTATGCAAATTCTTTTGATTGTTTTAATTTAGTGTTTCTAACATACTAAAGTAGCATATACAGAATGAAGAAACTCTCATTTTAGGGCCTATTTGAGGAGGGTTATTGGTGTTTCCATAGAAAATAAATCCATAGAGTGAAATTGACTATGGAATCCTTTATTTGGGACCAAGATAAAATACTATCCAAGGTTTGGTAGATTGGGGGTAAATATTTCTTGTACTTCCTTTGTAAAAGTGTAGGTTTTTAAGCCTAGATGTTAATGAAATAATAGATCCTTCAGGTATCACTTCATTCAAATTAATTTACTAATGGAAATATATATTATGGTTGTAATATGTCTTGTTTATTAATAGTATAAAGGCATGTCTTACTTTTTGGTTTATGTAAAATGCACACAAATTAATGTTCCTTTCAAATATAACTATCAATTATAAAATATTTAATGAGAATTATCCTTAAGAATACATCACAGTTAACCTTTGGTCAACCTTTTACCTTGTGATTATGAACAACCTTTAGAATATCTAGTAGTGTGAACCACTTCTCCTATCTACCCTTCCATATAAAAACTATATCTAATTCTATGAAAAGTATAAGAATGCATGCACTCAATTCGGCAAGGACTATAAGGTACACACCATGAGATTATAATTTACCAACTCTAGTCTAATGTTTTTGTTTTTATTTTTCATCCTCATTCATGCATCTCAAGATTATCAATTATAAAATATTGCTATCAATTATAAAATATTTAATGAAAATTGTCCTTAAGAATACATCACAATTAACCTTTGGTCAACCTTTTACCTTGTGATCATGAACAACCTTTAGAAGATCTAGTAGTGTGAACCACTTCTCCTATCTACCCTTCCATCTAAAAACTATATCTAGTTCTATGAAAAGTATAAGAATGCATGCACTCAATTCGACAAGGACTATAAGGTATACACCATGAGATTATAGTTTACCAACTCTAGTCTTATGTTTTTGTTTTTATTTTCCATCCTCCTTCATGCATCTCAAGATTCTAGACAAAACTACCTAAAGTAAATTCTTCTCTTATATTATTCAATATCCTTGGCTAACTCTTTGAAACTCATAATTACTAGTATACAAAATAATAATAAATATAGAGATACAGAGGTCCAAATCTCTCTCTCTCTCTCTCTCTCTCTCTCTCTCTCTCTCTCTCTCTCTCTCTCTCTCTCTCACACACACACACACACACACACACAATAAATGTAGCTTTGCTAGCCCAAAAACTTGGGTGTGAGCATAGGTGAGCATAATGAGGATAAAGCATCATATACGACCAACCATTTTAACTTCAAATATAATTTGAGAAAGGTTATACAATCAATGCCATTGACCCACCCAACATATTACGTCTATAATACAATAGTGACTCAGAGGACTCAACCTACCAGGCAACCATAGAATAGTATATATAACTCCATCCCCATCTTCATCTTTATCTCCCACCATTTGTATCTATATTTGTATATAAATTTGTATCTCCTTACTTATCTCCTCCACTCTTCCACCCTCTTTTTTCCTCTATATCTATCTACCCCCCCCCCCCCCCCCCCCCCCTCTCTCTCTCTCTCTCTCTCTCTCTCTCTCTCTATCTCTCCCTCTTTCTCTTTATTCAAAATATAGTTGATTTAAAGCTATCACTTATTTATTTTGATTATTATTTAAAAATAACTTAGTTAATTATAGCTGCCCTATGGATGGAGTGGAAGGTGCTTCCCACCAAGATCTTCTAGTATGGATTGATTCCTCAAAGGATGTTGGGAAGACTAAAGACTTGACAAAGAATGTTGGGGAGGATACTGATTTGACTGCTCCCCCAAAGGAGCTTAATACTGACTCACCTTTGATGGTGACTGATGTGGCTACCCCTTCTCAAGATCCTTTGGTTAACCCTGAGATTGTTTGTATAAAGAGGAATCGGGAAGCTTTGGGGAGTCTTTCTATGGAGGATCAAATTTCTGTTATTGATGGATCTCAAAAGGAGACTTTTGCTCACGTTCCTGTGCTAAAGGATAATTCCTTTGTCAGTGGAGTTGTTGAGGATATTCTCACTATCTCCCATGTTGAGGAAGTAGTTTTGGAAAAGGAAAATTCTGAGACCAATTGGACAATAGTAGGAAAATTCTCTAGGAGCAGGAAGAACAATAATAAAAAAGAAAATGAGGACTCTGCCCTAGTGAAAAACAATAAGAAGGGATCCAAAGCTGATTCGAAACCTATTAAGGGTAAGATTGGTTTGTCTAAGAATGGTGGAGCCATAATCAAGAATGGTGATGTTGGATCTTCTCCATCTTCTGTTGGTAGACGTTCTAATTAGCACATAAGAACAGCTGAGGAGCTATCAAGAGCATTGCAGATGGAAGTCAGAGAACCATCCTTGAATCAAAACATTTTGTTAAATTATGAAGATCATTTCATGGAATATACGAGGGTTAAATAACCCTCACAAACATGATATTTTAAGAAATATGATTAGGGATAATAGACCTGACATTTTTGTTATTCAGGAAACTAAGATGCTCAAGGATAAGGTGGAAGGTCTTTCTATCTTTAAGGGTGGAAAGATTATTGGAAGTGATTCTAATGGAGCTTTAGGTGGTTTGGCGATTTTTTGGATTAATAAATGGATTTAGGGGGAACTCATTTATCAAAGTAGAAATATGATGAATGTGCGTTTTGTTAACTCAAAAGACAACTTTAGTTGGGTTTTGACTAATGTTTACACCCCCAATACCAAATGGGGGAGGAAGGCTCTGTGGGAAGAAATCTCTAATCAAAGAAAACTTTTTGCTGAGGATAAGTGGCTAGTGATAGGGGATTTTAATACCCCCTTAAAGGATTCTAGAAAATGGGGAGGCAATCAAACCAATCTGGATAACAGATTAGATCTTATGAACTTTATTGACTTTCATATGCATGGGATTGAGTATACTTGGACAAATAGAAGAACTAGTAAGGATCTAATTCAAGTCAAACTGGATCACGCTCTCATCAGCAATGAGTGGATTTTGAATTATAAATGCTCTCTCAATGCCTAGGTTCATATGGGTTCAGATCACTACCCTATCTTCTTTTCTGCTGACCACTTTAATTTTAAGAAGAATTTTCCCTTCAGATTCAAAAAAATGTGGACCCTTCATCCTAATTTGGAGTCTCATTCAAGAGTGGTGGAACATTAATGTTGAGGGTACAACTATGTTTAGAGTGGTGGCTAAATTGAAAAATGTTAAGAAACGCATTAAAATCTGGAATAAAACTACCTTTGGTAACATTTTTTAGAACAAAAAAAAGGTTGTGGAGGAGCTTAAAGACATTCAAGATAGGATTCAAGCTGATGGTTATGAGATGATTTCTAGGGAAGAGGAGAGTGATAAGCTGGTTGAACTTCATGATCTTATTACTAAGGAGGAAATGTTTTGGAGACAGTGATCCCGAAAGGTTTATCTTAAAGAAGGTGACATGAACACCAAGTTATTTCATATGACTACCTTGAAGCATAGGATGGCTAATAGAATCTCCAAAATTAAGACGGATGATAGTTTGATGGATAACGAAGAAATCATTGAAAGGGAGGCCATGATGTTCTTTGGCAGTTTGTTGCAATCTGACCCAGTCCTGAATGTTGAGAAGCAACATATGTTCTTGGAGTGTATTCCTTCTTGCATCTCTGAAGCCCAGAATTCTTTTCTTTCTTTCATTCCTTCTCTAGATGAGATATATAGGGTTGTTTTCTCTTTTGAAGGCGATAAGGCCCTTGGTCCTGGTGGGTTTCCATTCCTATTTTTTCATAAATACTGGTATATCATTGGAACCAATGTTTGTAATGGTGTCAAGGAATTTTTTGGTTCGAGAAACCTCCTTAAAGAGTTAAATGGAACCTTTATTTTCCTTATTACTAAGAAGCCAAGTCCTGATTGTTTGGATCAGTTTAGGCCTATCAGTTTATGTAATTCTTTTTATAAGATTATTTCCAAAGTTCTGACTCTTAGAATTCTTTCTATTCTTCCGGCTATCATTTCTAGACAGCAAAATGGTTTTGTTCTGGGTAGACAGATCTTGGACTCCATTATATATGTTCATGAAAACATTCACTCTCTTGTGGTGTCTAAGAAGGAAGGGTTTCTTCTTAAGCTTGACCTTTCTAAAGTGTATGATAGAGTTGACTAGAACTTCCTTCTGAGGGGGTTGGAAGTGTTTGGCTCTAATAAGAGATTCAGGGATCTTATCTTTATGTTAATTTCTTCAACTTCTTTTTTTGTGCTTGTTAATGGCTCCCCTTCCTCCTTTTTTAAAGCTTCTAGGGGCCTAAGATAGGGAGACCCTATTTCTCCTATTCTTTTTATTATTTTGGCTGAATGCTTGGAAAGATTTGTGAACAATATGGTTGTGAAAGGAGACTTTGTGGGTCTCAACCCTTCTTCCTCGGCTCTTGTGTGCTCGTATTAGCAATTTGTGGATGACTCTATTGTCATGGGGGAGGCTTCGGTGAGAAATGCCAAGAATATTAAGAAGGCTTTGATTGACTATGGGGATGCTACTGGCCAAACCATTAATTGGAATAAAAGTGTGATTTACTTTGTCAATGTTAGTGAGGCTAGAAAATCAAAGATTAAAAGGATTATTTGGTGTGAGAGTGGTTCTTTGCTAGGTACTTATCTAGGGTTACCTTTGGGTTTATCTCCTCCTGATAGCTTCTGGAATTCTCTAATTGATAAGATCCATGTGAAACTTGCTGGCTAGAAGGGTTCTCTCCTAAGTTAGGCTAGGAAGGTTATTGTTTTGAAATCTATCCTTCAAAGTGTTCCGCTTTATGCCTTGAGTGTTTTTAAAATCCTGAGAAAGTTTGCACTTGCTATTGAGAAAATACAGAAGACCTTTTTGTGAACTGGTATGGAGACTAAAAAGAAACTTCCTCTTATTGCTTGGGAGAATGTTTATATTCCCAGTGGGAAGGGCCAGCTTGGGCTATGAAGGATTTCTACTATGAATGAACTATTACTAGCTAAACTTCTTTGGAGATGGCATAAGGAAGAGGGGGAATGGAGGAATATTTGGGCTGATAAATACAATTGGGATAACTTTGATTTTTAGCATTTCCTTTTCTCTGATGTTGGTCAAGGGGGATCTCAAATATGGAAGAATGCTCAAAAATTTAAACATATCTTAAGGAAAGGAGTTAAATGGAAGGTTGGTAATGGTTCCAAAGTCCTTTTTTGGGAAGATATATGGATTTTGGATTACCCCCTTTGTGATGATCCAAGATGGAATGGGGTTTATGGTGCAGTGCAAGAATCAGTTTGGTACTTTGGTAAGTGATTATTGGAAGGATGATTTGTGGGTTAATCTTCTTAGGGTGGATATGAATTTGGCGGAGCTTGCTAAATACTTGAATTCTTGTTGTTTGAACCATGAAGAGGATGTTTTGATTTGGAAAGCCAATCCTAGTGGTGTGTACTCTATTTTTTCTACCTACACAAATTCTTTTGAGGATCATGACATACCTTGCTGGGCTACGACTTGAGTGAAAGGTATGACTCCTAAAGTTAATATCTTTTTTTGGATTCTTCTGCAAAATAAAATATTAACTCTTGACAATCTTAAGAAGAGGGGGTTTTTCATTGTCAATTAATGTGTTCTCTGCAAGAATGACATGGAGTCGGTGGATCATATTATGCTTCATTATTCCTTTACTAAGCAGGTTTGGGATATTATTTGGAGTTTGATGAACATGGATTGGGTTTCTCATGCTTCCATCCAATTGTTCTTCTCTTGTTGGAAAGCCCCTTCCAAGAATTCTTTGATAATTAAATTGTGGGATTTTATCCTTCCTTATCTTTACTAGGGTATATGGAAGGAACATAATGACAGAATATTTAGAGGGGTGGAATCCAATCCAATTCAGTTTTTCCATAAAATCAAGGTCTTTTTGCATGAAAATATCAAAATTTGTGGTAGGGGACAGCAACCTTCTGATGTGTGGGATGCTAGGGTGATGAATAATTGGAACATCAGGAATTTGATTTTGAACACTAAGGATCCTAACCCAAGGGAAAGTGCAAGATGGGATTGTCCTTCGGAAAACTACTTTAAGATTAACTTTGATGGGGTCTTGAAAGGGAACCCAAACATCGCTGGTTATGGAGTGGTGATTAAAAATTCTAATGGTGACTTTGTTGCTAGTATGGCTATACCTTTGGGATGTGAAACCAATCACGTTGTTGAAGCATCTGCTGCACTTTATGGTCTTATTTATGCCAAAGAATTGAATTTGAAGAACATTTGGATTGAAGGTGATTCCCTTAATATTGTAAACTTCTTAAAGAAAATTAACCCACCTTCATCGACCATTAGCAATATTATTTCTAAGGTATGTTATATTATTAATTCTTTCCAAAATTGCATTATATCCCATAATTATAGGGAAGCCAATGGTTTAGCCAATTGGACTTCAAATGTGGCATGTTGTAATGATCAAAAGATCATATGGGAGTCATATGACACTTTACCTGTTGATGGCCATGAGCATGTTAAGCATGAAAAATGGAAATCCCAGCAAAAATCCCTTAATAATGATGTTGTCAGTGAATTATGATTTTAACTCCTTTGGAGTGAGGTGGGCAATTATTTTTAGAAATGTGGGTAGATCGCACGGATTATGGGTTACTTCTTTCTATCTGTGCTTAGGTGGTGGTAATCACAGAGTGTTTGGGGGTTTTTAGTGTGAGCAAACCAGCGCATTTGTTGCAGAGATAATGGGGGGAAAGAGGAAACGGGTCGAACCACCTAGTTGTGTAGAATGGAAGAATAAACCTGAGGTTTGGGACATCTTCAAGCATGGCAATTTTACTAGTTACATGGAGAGACTCAAACGTAATAACCCTACTATCATGCACCAATTTGTGAAATCTTGGAAGGATGGTTTGGTTTTGGTAAGGAACTAGAGGATGGAGGTCATGGAAGAGATCATCGCGGAGGCTACTGGTTTGGAGTTGGATGGGATGAATTTTTACAGGGAAAGGAAGATCTCAGAAAAGGTGATCAATGACTTTGTCAAGATTGAACAGGAAAAAAATTGTCTAGTTAAGATAGGTACTTCTTATTTTAACCCAGCTTCTATGTCTCATCCGTGGCGGTTTGTGTTCTATGTTATTATGGAATATTTGACTTTAGATGGTATATATATAAAATTGTATGGTTACCATTTTGTGTTGGCAAACCATTTTTGACATGATATTAGGGTGAATTTTCCTTCCTATCTATTGCAATCTCTCTCTATTTCTACCAAAGCTATCTAGTGTGACTTGACTAGAGAACATGTTTGTCATGAAGGTTTAATGGTTTTGATTATGAATGTGCTCAAATCTAAAAAAATCCTAAAACCTAGAAACTTTAAAGGGGGTGATCAAGATACTAAAGGGAGCATTCAGGAAAAGGGCTACAACTCTGAGACACAAGATGAGGCTGAAGGGGGTCTAATTAGCCCAAAAAAAGGTTCGGGTGGAAGCATTAAAAAAAGGAAAAATAATGTTGAGAAGGAAGATTCTGACTAGGAGAGGGAAAGTGATTATGTGGATGAAATTGTCAAAGAGCATACCAAAAATAGGGGAGGTAGAAAAGGGAAGGGTAAAGTTTGTTTTGATGAGAAGGTTTCTCCTCTTTCTGATGATGAGCCCCTTGCTCAACACTTGGAGAGGAGAAGGAAGTCTATGCAGCGATAAGATAATAAAAATGTCAAAAAGAGGAATGAGGATTCTGACTATGCTGATGATGGAGAACTTGGGTCTAAATTTTAAAAGGGAGATTGTGCCAGTGGTGGGCTAGGGTCTTCTAAAGGCCTATTTGGTAACCCTAGCTCTATTCAGAAGGACATCGACATCCTCAAGCATAAAATGGTGTTGATAAACAAGGAAATGGATCATTTGAGCAATATGGCTAGAGGGTAAAAGACCTTAGGATAGCACATTGATAAGCTTTCAGAGGTCATAGGAAATGCAGAAGAAGTGAAAAATCTAATGCACAAGATCCATGTGATGGAAGCCAAGCAGAGGGTTATGGACAAGGACATTAGTAGTATCTAAGGGAAGGTGTCAAAATTTAAAACTAGGTTAGGTAACATGGATAAACAACTTAAACAATTGGTGGATAATATGGCTAATTTCCTGAAGAAGAATGAGGCGGATAAAGGCCAGGATTTTCCCCAGGGGGCTAATTCTCAAGAACCTAGCAAGCATACTTAGGCCCATTCGAAGAAGATTGAGGAAACCAGTAAGAAGGACGAGGTGAAAGCTGCTACTGAGACCATGCATTCTCTAGTGGACCAAGCTGTGAATTTGATTAATAGTCCTTAGCTGGTCGATTGTTGTACCTTTGTTGATCTTTTGCTATCTTTTCCAGCACTATTTTTTGTGACCTCTTTTTTGTTTTCTAAGGTATGTTACATGTTGTTTTTGGTTTCATCTCCCTATTCTTTTTTCATGATGCTCTCTAGAACACTACTATTATAAGGTTTCAGGTCCTTTAAAACCTGATTTTACTTAATCAAAACTTAGTTAATTATACACACACAATTCAACTCCATTTTGATTTACATTTTTATCTTCCACCATCTCCATCTCCATCTCCATCTCTATCTCCATATCTATCTCTATCTCCATCTCCATCTCTATCTCCATCTCTATCCCTATCTCTACCTCTATCTCCAACTCCTTGTCTATCACCCTCACTATCTCTATCTCTACCTCTATCTCTATCTCCATCTCCATCTCCATCTCCATCCCTATCCATATCCCTATCCCTATCCCTTCTCTATATCTACCTCTATCTCCAACTCCTTATCTATCACTCTCACTCTACCACCCGCTTCCTCCTTCTATCTCCATCTCTCCTCTCTCTATCCCCCTTTCTCTCTATTAAATGTATAGTTTATTTGAATCTATCACTATTTTATTATGATCTTTATTTAAAAATAAGCTAGTTGATTATATTTAGAATATTCTATCTAAATTTATTAATTTATTAAATATCTCATATATTATTTAGATAAGGGAACTTGGCTGATGAAATCAATGGTTCACTTCTATCAAGCATAATATATGACCACTACTACAATTTAGACAATCAATTTTAGTTATTCCTTATCCACCAAATTCTTTCTTTCTTGATAATGTTATTACATGTGACAACTTTGGGGTACTCATTTTTTTAGTAAAAGTTGATGTCAAACTTACCGCTCATTCTCCAAACCCCTAGGGGAAAAGACCTAGTAGCCACCTAGGACAATTTTACAGATCTAGAATAACTAAATGGTAAGTTGGAGTTTTCCTATTTTCAAGTGTACCTTTGTAGGTGCATGAAGAGCTCAAAGGTAAGGTTTTAGCTTTTGGGTATTCATGGATCTCTTTGTAAGGATTGTGGAGGGAAAAGTGGTTAAGATGTATCATTTCAAAACACTCACCCAATACTCGATATGTTCATGCACCAATAGTCACTCACCCAAAAAACACTAGTACTTGTGGTTAAATGTCCAAGTAGTCATTATGAAATATCGCAAGAGCGCTGCATAAATTGGTCAATCACCAACCAAAACAACTTAAAAATGTTCAACTATTAGTACACATGTTTTTACCATTTGGGCCTCTTATAAGAGTGATAATTGGGGGTATCTATGATAAAAAATGTCATAGTTACTAGACCTCGTATCGATTACTAGGTCTCTTCCCCTATTTCTCATCCTAAAAAAATAGAAAAGAAGCTAATACATAAAGTGAGATCTTTACAAGAAAGTATTGTGGGTTCTAACATACCATTTCTTTTCCTTAAAGGTTAGAGTGGTGGGCATTCTTGTCCTATTTGGATTTTAGTATCACTTTCTTCACACAATTACAACAATATTGTAATAAAAAATTAGGGCATTAGATTCCTCTAAAGGTAATTATAATTAGGCAAAAAGTCCTAGTAGATTCCTAGGCTAACTTCATAGACCTAGAGATCTCCTTTATTTTAAGTTGGCTTATGTTGATTCTTTCAGTCTCCATAGGTGACTGAAGAGCTTAAAGCTACTAGGTTTCTGCATTTGGGCATTTACAAATATCTTTGTAGAAGCCATAGAATGTGAAATGGTCAAAAAGTGCCATTTTAAAACACTTTCTTGATACCCATTATGTTCACCCCAGTAGTCGCTCACCAAAAAACACTAGTATTAGTGGTGAAATGTCCCAATACTCATGATGAAATATCCCAGTACTCGTGATGAAATATCCCAATAGTGGTGCATAGCTTGGTCAATCACGAACCAAAAAAACTTAAAAAATGATTGATTATTAGTACATGTGTGATTTACTATTGGGGAGTATCTATGAAAAAGCACTATCATAGTTATTGGACCCCTAATAGTTTCTAGATTTCTCCCCCTAGCTGACTAGATCCTTTTTCACATTGAATTCATGAGCATTTAGTTGTACGCGCCTCACATAACTTAGCTTTGGACATTGCATTAATTTTATGTATTTTAAATAATGTTTTAATGGAGGTTTTGTCTCCTTTAACTTTGTTTCTTTTATGTTTCCTTTTTGAACTCCTAAGTCATGACTTTTGAAAAAGGTGATTCATAGGGGCATAGTGTTATTTTAATGGCTAAGTTTTAGCATGAAAATAAGCATTGACTTTTTAAAATTCCTTTTAACCCCTAAAAAAGATAGTGAAGATATTTTTAATAAAAGAATGCTCTAGACTATATTTTATGATCTATAATTGTATTAAGAATATATTGTGTAAAAGTACAAAGTTGTGTCACCTTTCAGGCTGACTTATCAAAATGACTGAATTTGAGTATTTCTATCTAAAAATCAATTTTGTTCAAACATATGATCTAGATAAATTCATTGTAGCTAACTTATATATGGTCTCACACTTTTCCAATTGGAAATGCCAATTAAATGCATGTTTTTATACTAGTTTGTATCCAATTACTAAAGAAATCAAATTATTTCATAAAAGTAGCATTTTAATAACTCTTACTATTTTCTATGATATTATTTTAATAACATATAAACACCATTTTATAGAGCTCAAAGTCAAGAATATTCTCATATAGAGTTTATAGTGTTTTAATTAGATATAATATATTTTAATTAATAAATTCTACCAGCATGTATTTTAACACTCAAAAAGATGATGATTTTGAGAAAGAAAAAAAATTAAATCATATTTTTAAAAAATTAAAATTTATATAGCATTCTAGAGGAGAGAATCCTCTTCCAGAATGTATAATTTTTCTTTTGGTTGTAATAGATTTGTTTTGAAAAATGTGGTGGGAGATGAAAACTATTGATTTCAAGTGAGTTAAAATTCGAATCATTCTAAAAGAGAAAATATAGGTCTAAAGACAATTTTTTATTTTTTTGTTGTTCTATTTATATATGTTATCTATAACATAGTCTGAAATCAAATGGAAATAAGTTTATTTCCATATAGTTTTGTGGTGGGAACTAGACCCTTAATTTTCAATGTTGTTCAACAGCTAAAAATTTATCTATAGAAGTTAGGAAAATATATCAATTCTTAGTCCAAATAATTATTAAAAATTATAATCATAAACTTCATCCATTTCTACACATTTCATTAATTTACTTCATTTTCAAATTCAATATAATAATACTAGTTTTATGTCATTGAAGGTGAACTGTCATACTTTTGTTAGCCTTTTCCTTTACAAAAGGGTGACACAGGTTTGCGCTTTTAAATTTATAAATATTTAAATAATTACATTGGAGGCAATTGATATCTAAATGAGATGAGATGACAATCATTAGCAATGGTTTCAAGCTTGTGAAAGATGTGGAAGACCATTGAACTCTTTCTCACCATCAAATATCTCTTGTTTTCCACTAATATTTTTACATACATCCCAAGTGACAAACCTTTTTTGGTAAGCTAGTTCTTTTACAATACAATAAATGTTTGTATCAAAACAATTTACCATACTATTATGTGACTATTGATTTTTTGTCATCGATTTATTTTGATACTTCTGCTCATGATCACACATTCATTTTTCAGAACTTTTACTTCTCTCCAGAATGAAAAAATAAATGTGCAAACAATAATACTAAAAATAATAGTAAATAAATGAAAGATATACCATTTTTTGATTAATGTACCTATATTTAAAATATAAAATTTTGAATTTAATATTAATTTATTGATATGTTATTTGAATTGTTTATCAACGAGGTCATGTTATATTTGAAATGTGGAAAGAGGGAGAGATCTAGAGGGAGATGTAACAATAAAAGGAGGTAGATATTGATGAAGGAGCATCTAGAGGTATAAGGGCAATCCTGTGTCACCCAAAAAAAATGTACTTAGACTTAGTTTCTGTTTCATGTGTTTTCATTTCTGGATACCCATTTGGGTCAAATAAAGGTTCCAACTCTTACAGTTCCACTATTAGTGTTCTAGGATAGAGTATTTGAACACCTTGGGATACGTGTAAATGCCAAAAAAATAAGAGTATGTAATTGAGCCATCATTTTGGTGAACTAAGAAGTGTAAATTGGCCAGATGAATGTAATTGTAATTTAGAGCATTCCAGAAAAAGAATCAGGTCAAAAGGCCCCACGATTTGAAAGTTATCGCAGTTTTTTGGGTTTTGGAGACCTCTTAAGAATGCTTCAAAGTCAGGTTAGGGGCATTAAATGACCTCAAAAAGGGCCAAAAAATGGGGGATGAGCTAAGCTAGTCCATAGGGCTATAGAGCGCTTCGAGAGCTTTTCGAAAATGTAAATGGTTCGTCAATTGGAGCTACGGTTCAAAAGTTATGCCTCCCAAAAGTTTGGTTACCGTTTTTGGATTCTTCTAGATTTGCAACAACTTCTAACATGGTTTCTAGAGCCTTCTACTTGGTTGGTGGATGCCTACTAGCACTTTCTAGAATGTATTCCTAGTCCTTAACCCCACAGGGTCTATTTAAGGACATTTCTAGCATTGTAAAAGGCAGTTCAAAGTGGAGTTTGAGAGGAGGTACTGACACGAGAAATTATCTCCAGATTTATGTTATTGTAAGCCCATAGGGCATGTTATGAAGTCTATTTTCCCTATACTGAATGTACTAGCTTATTTTCACAGTTAATACAATTTCCCTTTTCCTATTGTCTCCATTCTATGTTTGGGTTGTGTCCCCATCAAGTGGTATCAGAGCTGGTTTTCTTGAGTGTGTAGACAGAGTGCCGACTGTGAGGCAGTTTGCACCAGGACTATGTGGTTGTGGGATTGAGTTAAGAAGATGTCTCCATGAAGACAGTGTGGTGGAAGGGCCAGATCTATTAATCCTGAGGAGGTTAGAGCCCTACAAAGGCAGGTACAAGCATTGCAGGAGGAGCTCCGTAGAGGAACAAATGTTGTTGTAGGTGACGATAGTGAGGATGACAATGAAGAAGAAGAAATTGGACCAGAAGGAGAATTTGATGGGGAAGTTCTGAATCAGGCAGAGGAAAGGCTTTTTAGGACCATTACTAAATTTGGGAAAAGACCTACAATTGATGTGGGTGTATTTTCAAGAAATCTAAAACCAGATGAGTTGATCAACTGGATCAATGAACTGGAAGAATACTTTGAGTATGAGGATATCAGGGACCTAGATAGGGTTAAGTTTGCAAAGGCCAAACTGAAAGGCCATGCCAAAATCTGGTGGCAAGAGGTTCAATTGGAAAGAAACAGAAGAGGAAAGGAGAAGATCACAAGGTGGGATCGCATGGTGGACAAATTGAAGAAGTAATTCATTCCTGTGGACTATGAGCTTGATTTGTTTAAGAAGATGCATGGGCTAAAGCAAGCAGGAAGATTAGTCCAAAAATATACAGACGAGTTTTATTGACTTTTGATTACAGCAGGGCATGCAGAAGCAAATAAGGAGAAGGTTACTTGTTATATCAGTGGGTTGCGACCTAGCATCCAGGAGGAATTAAGTCTAGTAAGAATGACCAGCATTGAAGAAGCATACCAGTTTTCCCTACGCGTTGAGAATTTGAATAAGAGGTTTGAAGGGAGACAAAGAGGGCATGGTCAAGGAGGAAGGGGAAGCGGTACGTCATCTGGAGGTCGAAATGAAACCCAAAAGAAAAATGAAGATGTGGATACTAGCAAGAACCAGAGGAATGAGGGTTTCAACCATTCTCATGATCAAGACTTTGGAAATCAGAGAGGAAGAGGTAGAGGACGTGGACAAGGAAGAAGAGGCTTCCGTGGTACCTATTTCAATCGCAATGAAGAAGGTCATCGTGCCTTTGAATGCCCTCAACGACAAGGAAGGATAGATAGGAGAGCTGAGGGCCAAGCTGGGGTTTCTCATGTGGATGAGGATGCACAATCATCACATTCAGAGGATGCAGAAAGAGGAGAGACCTTGGTGAATGAAAGGATCCTACTAAGTGGTGAGATTGAACCAGGACAAAGGAGGAGTTTGTTCCGTACAAAATACAAGTGTGAGGATAAATGTTGTGACGTGATCATTGATGGTGGTAGCACATAACTTGGTATCAGAAGAGATGGTCTCTAAGCTAATGCTCAAGAGGGAGAGACATCCCCAGCACTATCAGATTGCTTGGGTAAAAGATGATTATAAGGTCCTGGTAAGTGAAAAATGTCTCGTGAAATTCAAAATTGGGCGTTACCATGATGAAGTTCTTTGTGATGTTATTCCGATGGATGTTTTCCATCTATTGTTAGGTAGACCATGGCAGTTTGATAGACATGCAGTACATGATGGTCATGCAAACACATATTCTCTAACAAAGGATGGAGTTCGCCACAAACTAAAGCCCATGAAAAGGGAAGGTGAAAACGTATGTAGCAGTGCTAGGATTTGTCTTGTTGATGGAAGGAAGTTTTTAGATGGAATGAAACATCAACGTATGTGCTATGCTTTGATTCCTAGGAATAAAGAAGGTAGTAGTGAAATACCACTTGAAGTTTCAAATTTACTAGGTGAATTCGGAGATATTATCTCTGATAATGTTCCAGAAGGATTGCCACCAGTAAGGCAAATCAATCATCAGATAGATCTGATTCCAGGAGCAAGTTTTCCTAACAAGGCTGCTCACAGGATGACTCCTACTGAAATAGAGGAGCTAAATAGACAGGTTCAGGAGCTATTGAGGAAGGGCTTGATTCGGGAGAGCTTGAGTCCATGTGCAGTACCTGCAGTATTGGCACCAAAGAAGGATGGAGAGTGGAGGATGTGTATAGACTCTCGAGCTATAAATAGGATAACCATCAAATATCGGTTTCCTTTGCCAAGAATGGATGATCTTATGGACTGCTTGAGTGGAGCTCAGTACTTTACAAAGATAGATCTCAAGAGTGGTTATCACCAGATATGGATTCGAGAAGGAGCTGAGTGGAAAACAGCCTTCAAGACCAAGGAGGGTCTTTATGAGTGGTTAGTCATGCCCTTTGGATTGACAAACACCCCAAGCACCTTCATGCGACTTATGAATGAGGTACTTAAGAAGTTCTTGGGAAAATATGTTATTGTCTATTTGGATGATATTTTAATTTTCAGCAAGACTTTGGAAGAACAATTATTGCATATTCATAGTGTCCTTGAAAGGTTAAGGGAAGAGAAACTGTTAATTAATTTTAAGAAGTGTATCTTTGCAAAAAGGGAGTTAGTCTATTTGGGCTTTGTTATATCACCTGAAGGTCTCAAAATGGATGCAGAGAAGGTAAAAGCCATCTTGGAATGGCCTACTCCAAGGTCTGCTACTGAGGTAAGATCATTTTATGGTCTAGTTAGTTTTTAGAGGAAGTTTATTACAAATTTTAGTGGCATATGTGCACCCCTAACTGACACAATAAGAGGGGATAGAAAAGAGTTCAAATGGACTGCAACAGTTGCGAGAAGTTTTGAATTGCTGAAGAAGAAGGTGACAGAACAACCTGTGTTGGCACTTCCAGATTTTAGAAAGGTGTTCCAGGTGAATTGTGATGCTAGTGGCAGTGCTATTGGGGCTGTATTAAGCCAAGAAGAAAAGCCTATTGCATATTTTAGTGAAAAATTGAATGATGCAAAGAAGAAGTATTTTGTTTATGATCAAGAGTTCTATGCAATAGTTCGAGCCTTAAAGAAATAGAGGCATTATTTGTTTCCAAAGGAATTTGTTTTGTATACTGATCATCAGGCATTACAGTACCTAAATAGCCAAGGTAAATTGAATCAGAGGCATATGAAGTGGGTAGAGTTCTTGCAGAGCTATACATTTGTGTTGAAACATAGAAGTGGAAAATTTAACAGGGTTGCAGATGCACTAAGCAGGAGACAGTTGTTGCTTACAGTAATGCAGGATGAAGTAGTTGGGTTTGATGAACTCAAAAAATTGTACCTTAAAGATCCTGATTTTGCTGAAGCATGGAAAGCTTGTAAAGAGCCTATTGTTGTAGATAGAACAAAGTGGTTAGACTATTTGATTTAGGATGGCATGTTGTTCAAGGGTAGTCAATTGTGCATTCCAAGGAGTTCCATGAGGGAAAATCTGATTAAGGAGAAACACAGCGGAAGGATGGCAGGACATTTTGGTCAAGATAAGACCATTGCCATTCTTAGAGAACATTATTTTTTGGCCTCAGATTTCACAAGATGTGAAAAATTTTGTACAGAGTTGCCAGGTTTGTCAAGTTGCCAAAGGATTTAGTCACAATACTGGACTATATCAGCCATTGCCTATTCCATCAAAGCCATGCGAGGACATAAGTATGGATTTTGTTCTTGGATTTCCAAGGACACAATGGGGTAATGACTCAATATTTGTGGTGGTTGATAGGTTCTCCAAAATGGTACATTTCATTCCATGCCACAAGACTCATGATGATGTCCATATTGCAGACTTATTTTTCAGAGAAGTGGTAAGACTACATGGTCTTCCAAGAAGTATAGTTTCTGACAAAGACACTAAATTTGTGTGGTATTTCTAGAGAACATTGTGGAAAAAGTTGAGAACAGACTTGAAATTCTGTTCCATGAATCACCCACCGACTGACGGCCAAACAGAAGTGGTAAACAGAAGTCTGGGCAATTTGCTGAGATGTTTAGTTGGGGATAAGCCCAAGGGATGGGATTTGATTCTACCACAAGAAGAGTTTGCTTACAATAACTCTATAAATAGGAGTACTGGAAAATCACCATTCCACATTGTATATGGAAGTATCCCAAGGACTGCACCAGAATTGAGGAGGATAGAGCAAGGAAAAATGACAAGTGCTGAAGCTAAAAAATTTGATGCACATATCAAGTGTGTACATGAGGAGGTTCAAGCATACATTACCAAGATGAATCAAGAGTATAAAGCTAGGGCTGATCAAAGGAGAAGACATAAGGAATTCCAAGTAGGGGATCTAGTCATGGTACACTTATGAAAAGAAAGATTTCCAGCCGGTACTTATAACAAGCTGAAAATGAAAAAATTTGGCCTCTGCAAAATTTTGAAGAAACATGACTTAGGAAATGCATATGAGGTGGAGCTACCAGATGGTGTTCATATTTCTCCTATTTTCAACACTGTAGACTTAACAGAGTATCATGATGATGGTGCAGATGAGGAACTGATGTTAGAGCCATGTCCAATTCCTGCTTCTAAGAAGGAGGAGATAGAAGACATTCTAGATCATCGTGTGGGTAGGAGCACCAGAAATAGGCAGTATGAAGAGTATTTGGTCAAGTGGAAAGGATGGCCAATAGAGGACTCAACCTTAATTTCAGCAGCTGAGGTTTGCCATTTGAGATTTCCTCTACCATTCATAAACTGACAGGGTCACTTTTCAATCTACCCTAGGTGTCTGATGTTGGATCATCTAGAGGTATAAGGGCAATCCTGTGTCACCCCAAAAAAATGTACTTAGACTTAGTTTCTGTTTCATGTGTTTTCATTTCTGGATACCCATTTGGGTCAAATATAGGTTCCAATTCTCACAGTTCCACTATCAGTGTTCTAAGATAGAGTATTTGAACACCTTGGGATACGTGTAAATGCCAAAAAAATAGTAGTATGTAATTGAGTCATCATTTTGGTGAACTAAGAGGTTTAAATTAACCAAATGAATGTAATTTTAATTTAGAGCATTCAAAAAAAGAATTAGGTCAAAAGGCCCCACGGTTTGAAAGTTATCGCAATTTTTTGAGTTTTGGAGACCTCCTAAGAATGCTTCAAAGTTAGGTTATGGGCATTAAATGACCTTGAAAAGGGCTTAAAAATGGGGGATGAGTGAAGCTAGTCCATAGGGCTATAGATCGCTTCGAGAGCTTTTCAGAAATGTAAACGGTTCGTCAATCGAAGCTACGGTTCAAAAGTTATGCCTCCCGAAAGTTTGATTATTGTTTTTTGATTCTTCTAGATTTGCACCAACTTCTAACGCGGCTTCTAGAGCCTTCTACTTGGTCAGTGGATGCCTACTAGCACTTTCTAGAATGTATTCTTAGTCCTTAACCCTCCGGGGTTTATTTAAGGACATTTCTGGCATTTTAAAAGGCAGTTCGGAGTGGAGTTTGAGAGGAGGTACTGAAAGGAGAAATTATCTCCAAATTTATGTTATTGTAAGCCCATAGGGCATGTTATGAAGTCTATTTTCTCTGTACTGAATGTACTAGCTTATTTTCACAGCTAATATAATTTCCCTTTTCCTATTGTGTCCATTTTGTGTTTGGGTTGTGTCCCCATCAAGTGGTATCAGAGCTGGTTTTCCTGAGTGTGTAGACAGAGCGCTGACTGTGAGGCAGTTTGCGCAAGGACTGTGTGGTTGTGGGATTGAGTTAAGAAGATGCCTTCATGAAGAGAGCGTGGTGGAAGGGTCGGAGTTGTTAATCCTAAGGAGGTTAGAGTCCTCCAAAGGTAGGTACAAGCATTGCAGGAGGACCTCCGTAGAGGAACAAATGTTGCCGTAGGTGATGACAGTGAAGATGACAATGAAGAAGAAGAAATTGGACCAAAAGGGGAATTTGACGGGAAAGTTCTGAACCAGGCAGAGGAAAGGCTTTTTTAGGGCCATTACTAAATTTGGAAAAATACCTACAATTGATGTGGGTGTATTTTCAAGAAATCTAAAACCAGATGAGTTGATCGACTGGATCAATGAACTGGAAGAATACTTTGAGTATGAGGATATCAGGGACCTAGATAGGGTTAAGTTTGCAAATGCCAAACTGAAAGTCCATGCCAAAATTTGGTGGCAAGAGGTTCAATTGGAAAGAAATAGAACAGGAAAGGAGAAGATCACAAGGTGGGATCGCATGGTGGACAAATTGAAGAAGCAGTTCATTCCTGTGGACTATGAGCTTGATTTGTTTAAGAAGATGCATGGGCTAAAGCAAGCAGGAAGATCAGTACAAAAATATACAGAGGAGTTTTATCGACTTTTGATTAGAGCATGGCATATAGAAGCAAATAAGGAGAAGGTTGCTCGTTATATCAGTGGGTTGCAACCTAGCATCCAGGAGGAATTAAGTCTGGTAAGAACGACCAGCGTTGAAGAAGCATACCAATTTGCCCTACGCATTGAGAAGAAGTTGAATAAGAGGTTTGAAGGGACACAAAGAGGGCGCGGTCAAGGAGGAAGGGGAAGCGGTAGGTCATCTGGAGGTCGAAATGAAACCCAAAAGAAAAATGAAGATGTGGGTACTAGCAGGAACCAGAGGAATGATGGTTTCAGCTGCTCCCATGATCAAAATTTTGAAAATTAGAGAGGAAGAGGTAGAGGACATGGACAAGGAAGAGGAGGCTTTCGTGGTACCTATTTCCATTGCAATGAAGAAGGTCATCATGCCTTTGAATGCCCTCAACGACAAGGAAGGACAGATAGGAGAGCTGAGGGCCAAGCTAGGGTTGCTAATGTGGATGAGGATGCACAATCATCACATTCAGAGGATGCAAAAAGAGGAGAGACCTTGGTGAATGAAAGGATCCTACTAAGTGGTGAGATTGAAGTAGGACAAAGGAAGAGTTTGTTCCATACCAGATGCAAGTGTGAGGATAAATGTTGTGACGTGATCATTGATGGTGGTAGCACTGATAACTTGGTATCAAAAGAGATGGTCTCTAAGCTAAAGCTCAAGAGGGAGAGACATCCCCAACCCTATCAGATTGCTTGGGTAAAAGATGATCGTAAGGTCCTGGTAAGTGAACAATGTCTCGTGAAATTCAAAATTGGGAGTTACCATGATGAAGTTCTCTGTGATGTTATTCAGATGGATGTTTTCCATCTATTGTTGGGTAGACCATGGCAATTTGATAGACATGTAGTACATGATGGTCATGCAAGCACATATTCTCTAACAAAGGATGGAGTTTGCCATAAACTGAAGCACATGAAAAGGGAAGGTGAAAAGGTATGTAGCAGTGCTAGGATTTGTCTTGTTGATGGAAGGAAGTTTTTAGATGGAATGAAACATCAGCGTATGTGCTATACTTTGATTCCTAGGAAAAATAAAGAAGGTAGTAGTGAAATACCACTTGAAGTTTCAGATTTACTAGGTGAATTTAGAGATATTATCTCTGATAATGTTCCAGAAGGATTGCCACCAGTAAGAAAAATTAGTCATCAGATAGATCTGATTCCAGGAGCAAGTTTTTCTAACAAGGCTGCTCACCGGATGACTCCTACTGAAACAGAGGAGCTAAATAGACAGGTTCAGGAGCTATTGAGGAAGGGCTTGATTCGGGAGAGCCTGAGTCCATGTGCAGTACCTACAGTATTAGCACCAAAGAAGGATGGAGAGTGGAGGATGTGTATAGACTCTCGAGCTATAAATAGCATAACCATCAAATATCGGTTTCCTTTGCCAAGAATGGATGATCTTATGGACTGCTTGAGTGGAGCTCAGTACTTCACAAAGATAGATCTCAAGAGTGGTTATCATCAGATATGGATTCGAGAAGGATATGAGTGAAAAACGGCCTTCAAGACCAAGGAGGGTCTTTATGAGTGGTTAGTCATGCCCTTTGGATTGACAAATGCCCCAAGCACCTTTATGCGGCCTATGAATGAGGTACTTAAGAAGTTCTTAGGAAAATTTCTTATTGTCTATTTGGATGATATTTTAATTTTCAGCAAGACTTTGGAAAAACATTTTGTTGCATATTTGTAGTGTCCTTGAAAGGTTAAGGGAAGAGAAACTGTTAATTAATTTGAAGAAGTGTATCTTTGCAAAAAGGGAGTTAGTCTATTTGGGGTTTGTTATATCACCTGAAGGTCTCAAAATGGATGTAGAGAAGGTAAAAGCCATCTTGGAATAGCCTACTCCAAGGTCTGCTACTGAAGTAAGATCATTTCATGGTCTGGTTAGTTTTTATAGGAAGTTTATTAAGAATTTTAGTGGCATATGTGGACCCCTAACTGACACATTAAGAGGGGATAGAAAAGAGTTCAAATGGACTGCAGAAGCTGCGAGAAGTTTTGAATTTCTAAAGAAGAAGGTGACAGAACAACCTGTGTTGGCATTTCCAGATTTTAGAAAGGTGTTCTAGGTGGATTGTGATGCTAGTGGCAGTGCTATTAGGGTTGTATTAAGCCAAGAAGGTAAGCCTATTGCATATTTTAGTGAAAAATTGAATGATGCAAAGAAGAAGTATTATGTTTATGATCAAGAGTTCTATGCAATAGTTCAGGCCTTAAAGAAATGGAGGCATTATTTGTTGCCAAAGAAATTTGTTTTGTATACTAATTGTCAGGCATTACAGTACCTAAATAGCCAAATTAAATTGAATTAGAAGCATATGAAGTGGGTAGATTTCTTGCAGAGCTATACATTTGTGTTGAAACATAGAAATGAAAAATCTAACAGGGTTCCAGATGCACTAAGCAGGAGACAGTTGTTGCTTACAGTAATGCAGGTTGAAGTAGTTGGGTTTGATGAACTCAAGAATCTGTACCCTAAAGATCTTGATTTTTCTGAAGCATGGAAAGCTTGTAAAGAGCCTGTTGTTGTAGATAGAACCAAGTGGTTAGACTATTTGATTCAGGATGGCATGTTGTTCAAGGGTAGTCAATTGTGCATTCCAAGGAGTTCCATGAGAGAAAATCTGATTAAGGAGAAACACAGCGGAGGGATGGCAAGACATTTTGGTCGAGATAAGACCATTGCCATTCTTAGAGAACATTATTTTTGTCCTCAGATTTCACAAGATGTGAAGAATTTTGTACAGAGTTGCCAGGTTTGTCAAGTTGCCAAGGGATTTAGTCACAATACTGGACTATATCAGCCATTGCCTGTTCCATCAAAGCCATGGGAGGACATAAGTATGGATTTTATTCTTGGATTGCCAAGGACACAAAGGGGTAATGACTCAATATTTGTGGTGGTTGATAGGTTCTCCAAAATGGTACATTTCATTCCATGCCACAAGACTCATGATGTTGTCCATATTGCAGACTTGTTTTTTAGAGAAGTGGTAAGACTACATGGTCTTCCAAGAAGTATAGTTTCTGACAGAGACACTAAATTTGTGGGGTATTTCTGGAGAACATTGTGGAAAAAGTTGAAAACAGACTTGAAATTTAGTTCCACGCATCACCCACAGACTGACGGCCAAACAGAAGTGGTAAACAGAAGTCTGGGCAATTTGCTGAGATGTTTAGTTGGGCATAAGCCCAAGGGATGGGATTTGATTCTACCACAAGCAGAGTTTGCTTACAATAACTCTATAAATAGGAGTACTGGAAAATCACCATTCCACATTGTATATGGAAGTAGCCCAAGGACTGCGGCAGAATTGAGGAAGATAGAGCAAGGGGAAAGGACAAGTACTGAAGCTGAAGAATTTGTTGAACATATCAAGCGTCTACATGAGGAGGTTCAAGCACACATTACCAAGATGAATCAAGAGCATAAAGCTAGGGCTAATCAAAGGAGAAGACATAAGGAATTCCAAGTAGGGGATCTAGTCATCGTACACTTACAAAAAGAAAGATTTCTAGCCGGTACTTATAACAAGCTGAAAATTAAAAAAATTGGCCCCTGCAAAATTATGAAGAAACATGACTCAGGAAATGCATATGAGGTGGAGCTGTCAGATGGTGTTCATATTTCTCCTATTTTCAACATTGCAGACTTAACAGAGTATCATGATGATGGTGCAGATGAGGAACTAATGTTAGAGCCATGTCTAATTCCTGCTTCTAAAAAGGAGGAGATAGAAGACATTCTAGATCATCGTGTGGGTAGAAGCACCAAAAATAGGCAGTATGAAGAGTATTTGGTCAAGTGGAAAGCACGGCCGATAGAGGACTCAACCTTGATTTCAGCAGCTGAGGTTTCCCATTTGGGATTTCCTCTACCATTCATAAAGTGACAGGGTCACTTTTCAATCTACCCTGGGTGTCTGATGCAGGAGCATTCAGAGGTATAAGGGAAATCCTATGTCACCCAAAAAAAAATGTACTTAGACTTAGTTTCTGTTTCATGTGTTTTCATTTTTGGATACCCATTTGGGTCAAATAAAGGTTCCAACTCTCACAGTTCCACTATCAATGTTCTAGGATAGAGTATTTGAACACTTTGGGATACGTGTAAATGCCAAAAAAATAGGAGTATGTATTGGAGCCATCGTTTTGGTGAACTAAGAGGTGTAAATTGGCCAGATGAATGTAATTTTAATTTAGAGCATTCCAGAAAAAGAATCAGGTCAAAAGGCCCCACGGTTTGAAAGTTATTGCAGTTTTTCAAGTTTTTGAGACCTCCTAAGAATGCTTCAAAGTCAGCTTTAGGGGTATTAAATGACCTCAAAAAGGGCCAAATAATGGGGGACGAGCGAAGCTGGTCAATAGGGCTACAGAGCGCTTCGAGAGCTTTCTGAAAATGTAAACGGTTCGTCAATCGAAGCTACGGTTCAAAAGTTATGCCTCCCGAATGTTTGGTTACTGTTTTTGGATTTTTCTAGATTTGCACCAACTTCTAAAGTGGCTTCTAGAGCCTTCTACTTGGTCAGTGGATGCCTACTAGCACTTTCTAGAATGTATTCCTAGCCCTTAACCCTCCTAGGTCTATTTAAGGACATTTCTGGCATTGTAAAAAGCAGTTCGGAGTGGAGTTTGAGAGGAGGTACTGAAAGGAGAAATTATCTCTAGATTTATGTTATTGTAAGCCCATAGGGCATGTTATGAAGTCTATTTTCTCTGTACTGAATGTACTAGCTTATTTTCACATTTAATACGATTTCCCTTTTCCTGTTGTGTCCATTATGTGTTTGGGTTGTGTCCTCATCAGATATAGTTATAGAAAGAGTGATAGAGAAAGAAGTAAGGTGGGATAGGGAAGAGGGGAGAGGGAGGAGAATGAGACTCTACTAGCTATGGAACCAACAATCTTGCTAATGTAGATACCATGTATTGCATAAATGTATTTTTTAAAATGCCATGAAAATCTTGCTTAATTGACTTTCCATACCTCATCTACCTAACTGGTGCATACTAGAGTGTAACTTCTTATTAGAACTCTATTAAATTTCTTTATTGGAAGGTCAAATGTATGTATCAAATGTACTATTATTGAATTGTTGTTATATAGCAATGACTATCTAACCACAAAATTTGTTTGCCGGATGCCATGCCTCATACCCCTGCCATTCCATCTCATCTCATCTGTCGGTAGCATTTTCCATTGTACCTCTATGTCAGTATGCTCTTGCGCAACTTTGTCAATTTTTATTTTATTTTTAAATGAATGCATTTGATTATAATGTTTTTTACTATAAAATTTAAACTAAAACAAATAATTTATTTAATAAGTTTTTATGTAAAGTTATTAATTTTCATAAATTAAAGTTCTATATATATATATATATATATATATATATATATATATATATAGACTCCAGGAATTGGTGCAACACGACCCCCTTATAAACTGCAGTGCGCCTAGTAAACTTTTTAATGTGACCGGTAGCACTGGCACGACACGCCCACTAGTACCACAAGGATGGGGGAGACTAGAACCCGTGACCAACCCCCTGCAACAGGGAAGATTTAGCCAACCGAGCTAGGGTCCCTAAGTTTTATAATATTTCAAAATAAAATAAATTTTAAATTTGTACATCAAGTTAGTTAAATTTATATAATTTTAAGATAATTTTTTCTTTTTGTAATTTAATAATTATTTTCAATTATTAATTTCTTAAATAATAATAATATTTCATATTTTTATTAAATAAAATTGACTTAAACATGTGTATTATTTAAGTAATTGAACATCATTTTTTTAATAATTGTTTCTTTGAGATGTTTTCAATTATATGATATAATATATATATATATATATATATATATATATATATATATATATGTGGTATTTTTTTAATTAAGCGGCAAAATTTATTCAATTTTATCTTATTTATATATTATATGTTATTATATAATAACTAATAAGATAAAGGAAAAGAATTATATACATATACATATACATATACATACATACATACATACATACATACATACATATATGTTTGTATAGATATAAAATCAAGAGAGATGTTTTTCACTACAAGTCAAATTCTATATCGATATTTTTCGTTAAATAATTTTCTTATGTCCTAATCCATTCTAAGTCAAAAACAAGATATTATTAAGTATGTTTGTGTTCATTATCTCCTTTCAAAATATCATGTGTTGTGGTAAAATTTTACTTATAATTTTTTTTAAATGATTGTGATTAATTTATAATACATATATAAATTTGGGGTGTATGAAGAAAATAATTGCACATTTCCTTCCCTTTACTAATTTTCTTCAAATTTATTAGTTCAAACAATAAAATTCCATGGGGTAAGTTGTAGAAAGAGAAATTGCTATATTTAGTTACAAAGTTGCACTTTAAATTAATGCTTTACATGTGTTTTCCCTAAACCAAAAACTAGTATGGAGGTGCTAATAGTTTTCTTTACAGAGTAACAACTTAGGTAACTTTAGATTCATTGAGATTAGTCCACATGAGAACAATTAAGATTCTATATATTACATAATCTCAATGAAGTACGCCATGAAAATATTATGATAAATAGTACTTTTATTATTATATATGTCTATATACATATATAATAAATTACTAAATAACATATAATTAAATACTTATATATATATATATATATATAATATTAAATATTTGTAACTATTTAATAATTTATTTATTTTAGCTTAAAATTATATCAAAGTTTAACTAACTTAATATATCAATACAAATTTTTATTTATTTTTTAAAAAATTTAAAAATTTAAAAATTAAAATTTAATAACTTCTCCAAATAATTTATTAGTTTAAATATTAAAAAAAAAAAAAATAGTAATGTATTGTAACTTATAAATTTATTTATAAAGAATGAAAACTTGTTATAATTTTTTTATATTAGTTAAAATCTTAAAATAAAAAACATTAATAATCAAATGCATTATTTAAAATGACAAAGCTGCGAAGGAGTGTACAATGCCCAAATGGTACTAACAAACAAGGTGGGAAGGATGGGATGTCATGGGTCTGGGACATGGTATAGTTGTTCTCTAGCATAGTCTATAACACTTGATATAGGTGCATATAAGTTGGGGACAAGCTAATCTCCAAACAAAATGTATAAACACAAAACAAAGTCAAACTTCTATTTTTCTATAAGTTACCCTGTACCCACTAGCCTGCAGCTCTCTTCCCTTACTCATTAAAGATAAAAACTTACTCGTACGAATGACAATTGCATTTAATTGAAAAACTCGGTGTCACGTCCAGACCTCTATTTCTAATAAAAATGTTAAAAGAAAACATTAATGATGAAACCCCACAAACTTTCACCATGATTATCTTTATGCTTTAAGTATGACAAACTGTTTGAATACAAATCCTAACATACCAATCAAAACCAAATAAAAAACTGATAAGTAGGAGATAATTTCCACAGCGAGTCAAATTGTGATATTGCTATTAGAATTTAACTGTGTGATTTTGAGTCAAACTCACATATTTCATGAGTAGTGATTCAACGTGAATCCATCTCTCATGAGAATAAATGGAACGCTAAGCACTCATTGGATCTAGGTGATGCTCACAGGGGTGAAGCACCGGGACTTCCTGGGAGGTCACCCATCCCAGTACTACTTCAGCCTAAGTGCACTTAACTACGGAATTTCCTCCATGGTTAAACCCAAAGCTTGCAACCCCATTTGCAAAACTTTCACCAAGTGTTGTGCCTTATGAACCATTCATTGGAAAGCCCCTTAAGCTCATCAATTGATAAGTAGGAGATAATTTCCACAGCGAGTCAAATTGTGATATTTCTATCAGGATTTAACTATGTGATTTTGAGTCAAACTCATTGACCCATATTCAGTGCTTCACCCCTATGAGCATCACCTAGATCCAATGAGTGCTAAGTGTTCCATTTATTCTCATAAGAGATGGATTCATGTTGTATCAGGACTCATGAAATATGGGTCAATGAGTTTGACTCAAAATCACACAATTAAATCCTGATAGCAATATCACAAATAAAAAAAGTTACATAAATTATAGTATCAATTTTTGTAGAATCGTAAAATCGATAGTTTTACATCAAATAAATAAATAATGTACTTACTATTCAAAAGATAAATATGATAAACACATGTTGGCACGTCTTTGCAGATAGTAAAGGAAGGAGAGTTCAGCATCCTCTTCCAACGGCGTGTAAGACCACCAGAGTCAATTCCTAAAAGTAGTAAAATGACAGAATCGTCCAAAATCTGCACTGTTTGACAGCTCTATTTCTGTGAAAAAAACAGTGAGATAGTGATGTCCACTATAAGGAAAATTAAAGCTGATGTCCACGCCTGAAATTTACGCTGACAGTTCGGGCCCCTTAAATCTTTGTGGATTGGATTGGATCTCTCTCAATTCGACAATACTTGTCTACTAGTGGAAGTGGAATCCCTTTTCTCTGATGTAAGGTATTTAATATTGTTAAAATTTCAAAATATTACTATTAGATTATGTTAAGGATGGGGTCTGGATGAAACATGTTTAATCGTGTTATATACAACTACTCCTGGTGGTCAAATAATCTATTGAAAGGCCATCGTGATGTAATGCAAGGGACGTCATATAAAAGCTGTCATATCTGTCCCGGAACATCTTTGTACAGCCATTCAAAATCAAGTCTCGTGAAAACAAATCTTCCCAAAATCATATCTAGAGTGTAGCTGTGATTTCTTTGCTCAAGGGACAATGATAACTTGTCCTCTCAATTTAACGAAATCGTTCTAAGATTGATTGATTGTATATTTTGATGATACTTGGAATTTAAAATCAAAATGCAGTCAACAAAGTGTTAGTTTTAGTAGTTTTGGGCAGTTGTTCGTTCTTATGTAAATATTTAGCAAATAATTGTTTTACTAACTAGTTTGTTAGAGTAGGAACAGTCATTTGTTAAATAATTGATCACTTTTAGAAGCAATTAGAAACCAATTTGGTTAGGGTTGTTAAGTTTTTTTTTAAATCTTAGTCATTGATTGAAAATCAATTTTAACCATGGGTTTTCCAACAGGAGCAGTATAAGAGAGGTTTGGGGGGCATTTGGAGAACACAAGTTGGTGAACCGTTTACAGTGTTAGCAATTGAATTTTAAGTGATAGCAAATAGTCTTGCAATGTCAACAAGAGCACAATGATAGCATTAATGATAGCAACGGAGGAATATCAATAGGAGAAATTGGTAAGTTGTCGAACTTCTGGCAGTAAGATGCAAGGAGTTTAATTCCTTATCTATAGAACTAGTTTTCCCTTAGGGTTTTTTCTAGGGACGATTTGTCTGAAAATATGTGTCATTGTGTTACTTATTTCTTTCCATATTTTATTGGTGAGGTTGCAGTTGTGTTATTTTTCGATATTAGCTATAAACTAATTTTTGACAATTAAATAATCGTTTAAGATAGGAGATTAATAATCAAAGACTACGATAGTAATTTTCACTTGGTATCAGAGTAGTGTTGAGGATAGAAAAGTTTTGCCCAAGGAAAGAAATTAAGGGTTTATAAGACATAGGTTGATCTCTTTAGATTTATTATTATTGCTTTAATCCCTTGAGATGGCTTCAGTTGGTTTGAGAGATCAGAATAGATTGGATGGTACCTTGAATTTTGGTGTCTAGAAGGCCAAACTTTCTTTATTGTTGGAAGAGAATGTTATCAAGGATTATATTACTAGTGGTGTAGCTATACTTATAGATGCGACACAACTTACTACATACAAGAAGGACGATGCCAAGGCGAGGAGGATAATTCTTGATGTTGTCAAGGACCATATTGTTCCACATGTCTTGGAGCTAGATACAACAAAGAAGATGTGTGACATCATTCTGAATCAGTACCAGAATGATATCACCAATAGAAAGATGATTCTCAAATATGACATCACAAGTTACCTCACCAGGCTTAGACTTGTCAAGGATGAGTTAGCAGCAATTGGAGATAGCCCTATTAATGACAAGTTAGTGAGAATAGTCCTAAATGGGTTTACTAAGCAATGAAACGTCTTTGTTCAAGTTTTCAGTGGACGAGACACCTTACTGAGTTGGGATCAACTATGGAGTGATTTCATTTAGGAGGAGTTTAGACTAAGTCTTGTCAATGGGGCCAACAAGAGTTATAAAAGTGAGGTGAAACATGAGAACATTGGCCTAGTGGGGAAAAGGAAAACAAAGAAGGGGTCTAGCAAATGATCAAATTCAAAAATGAGAAAAAGAAGAAAAAGGACCTTTCTAAGGTCAAGTTCTTTGGTTGTCATGAGTGTGGACACTATGTTAGTGATTTCCTAGAAAGGAAGAAGGGAAAGAAGTAGGTGGTAGCTTCAACAAGTGCAGAAGAACTCTCTAGTATAATGGAAGATGAGTTTTCCCTCATAGCTTGTATAGTTAGCTCAACCTCACAATGTGTTTGGTATATAGATAGTGGAGTGTCGTTTCATATGAAAATAGTTAGAGAATACTTCTCTAGTTATAAGGAGGAGAACACCAGTATCCAAATCTCTATGGGAAACTTGTCCAAACTCAACCCAGTTGGGAAACAAATTATTCAATTTTAGAGGGAGAATGGACAAATAATTCCACTTCATGGTGTGTTGCATGTGCTAGGCTTAAGTATGAATTCAATTTTTGTATCTATTCTTTAGTATAAGGGTATACTATACTCTTTAGAGGGACACATGTGTTAAAAGTCACCCTTAACTATTGGAGTTAGGAGTGGTCACTTTCATAGGCTACAATTTGATACTCTTAAGGAACTCATGAAAAACACTAATCTTAGAGATCTTGGAGAGCTATGGCATAGGAGGATGGGCCATATTCATCATGGAGAACTTTAATTTTTTTTGTGAGACAATAACCGATGTTCTAGAGGTGAGCATAGAGCATGATGATGCATGTAAGGGATGTGTTTTGGGGAATTTTGTGAAAGCATATTTTCCAAGAAGTCACACTAGATCTAAGGGTGTTCTTGATCTAGTACATTCAAATATATGCGGACCTATGTCAATGAAGTCTCTTAGGGGATATGAGTGTTATGTTATTTTAATTGATGATTTCTCCAAGAAGAACTGGATCATATACTTCTCGAAGACTCAGGGTGAGGTTTTTAATGGCTTCCAATAGCTCATGGCTCTTGTGGAAATTTTGATAGGAAGATAAAAGTTCTTCGGTTAGACAATAGAGGTGAGTACAAAAGAAATGTCTTTTAGGAATTTTGTACTAGGGAAGGAATCAAGAGAGAGTGAATTGTTCCTTACAATCCATAATAGAATGTATTTGCTAAGAGGAAGAACCATTCTATATCGCAGGTAGCAAGGGCTATGCTACATGACTAGGACATGCCCCGTTACTTATGGGAAGAGGCATGTAGTACATTAGTTTACATTCAGAATAGGGTTCCACATAAGGTGCTAGGTAGGATGATAGCAAAGGAAGCTTTCATAGGGAAGAAGCTAGATGTTTGCCACTTCAAGATATTCGGGAGTTTGGCATATTATCATATTCCAAATGATACATGTATGAAGTTATGTCATAATGCAAAGAGAGGGTACCTTGTTGGGTACATTGTAACTTCTAAGGCATATCGTATTTTTAGCCCTGAGACCAAAATAATTGTTGGCAGATGTGATGTCAAGTTCATGGAGGATAAGGCATTTAGAAGGTCTAGAAATTTTCTAGTAGAGGATTAGAGTGACCAGCCAAAAGAAGATACAAGACCAAGTCAAGGGAAACAAAGGTCAAGTACAATTACCAGTACAAGTGTAGGCTTGGGTGGTGAAGATTCACTAAATATGAAGCAATTGGTGCAACAAGAAATGCATCAAGAAGACATAGAGGTTTTTATTTTATCCTCTATAGTTGGCACTAGGAACCATGAGGTTCAAGATACACAAAGAGATACTAAGGAGTTTGTGGGAGCTCCTAGGAAGAGTACTAAACAACAAAGATACTGAACCAAGTTCAATGACTGTGTGGCATTAGTTAGTCAATTGGTAGATAGTGAGCCTTTCGGCTATCAGGAGGCTAGAAAGAATCAAGTATAGAAATATGCTATGGTTGAGGGATATTCCTCAATAATGCAAAACAATGTGTGGGAGGTAGTGCCTAGACCAATAGATAGAGCACTAGTTGGATCATGCTAGATCTATAATATAAAGAATGGTGATGATAGCATCGAGAAATACAAGGAAAAGTTTGTGGCAAAGGGTTCTCTTAGAAAGAGGGACCAGACTATGAGGAGATATTTTCTCTAGTGGCTCTAGATATACTTCTATACGAGTTGTGATCTCATTTGCAGTACATATGGGACGGGAAATCCATCAAATGGATATCAAGAAAACATTCCTTAATGGTGAGTTGAAGGAGGAGGTATACATAGAGCAACTAGAAGGCTTTGTAGAACATAGCAAAGAGACCCATGTGTACAGATTGAACAAAGCCTTATATGGATTCAAGCAGGCTCCCAGAGCATGGTATGAGCAAATTGATACATACTTGCAAGAAATGGGCTTTGTGAAGAGTGAAGAGGATGCTAACCTCTACTGCTTGGTGGTTGGGGGTGAGGTTCTCATTCTTGTTCTTTATGTGGATGACTTGTTTCTTACAGGTTCACTAGGCCTTATAAAGGATTGCAATAAGGACCTTCTAGAAGAGTTCAAGATGAAGGATTTGTGACTTATGCGCTACTTTCTAGGCATGGATGTGTGGCAAATTCTTGGTCAAGGGAAATATTGCATTGAAATGTTGAAGATAATCATGATGGAGGATTGCAAAGCCATGTCTACACCCATGATCGCAAATCGGAGGAAGGTACTGTCATCACTTAGGTTTGCACCATTGTCCAAGGCCTAAGCGCGAGAACAACCTAGTGAAACATGGAAACAACCTCCAAGCTGTGGGACTTGAACTACAAGGTTGAGTCTTCGGAGAAGGCCGGCTTCCTCTTACTATCAGGGCACACCTATCTATTCTCAGAAGGGAAAGGGAGAAAGAGAGCGTTACAGCAAATCTACCTAGTCTAATCTAAGGCGGTGATGCACCAAAACAGAGTGTTCAGACTCATTCCTACCCATATATGTACTACAAAACTAGGGTAATATACAAAAGTCATACACGTCCAGACTTATATCGATCAATAGTCACATACAAATCGGAAAACCAACCGAATGACACCAGGAAAAGGAGATTTCGCTTGTATATTATCCAATAGGCCAAAGATAGATACAGTATGTGGACCACTAATCTCAATAATGCATCAATGAGAGGCAAAAGAAGCACATGCACATTGACCACTGAAGAGAATGACGCAGGATACTATGTAGCTCAAAGACACAGGGATTCTACACTGCAAGTCTGCAAGCAGTAGCAGAGAAAACCAGGAAGAGTCGACCCCCCAGAAAAGATTTACCAAATTGCCTTTATAGTTTAGGCATAACTGGGATTTTGCTTCTACATTTACTGCTCAACCACTGGCATTAATTCCCCATACTGAAAATTTGATCAAAGATCATACTTGAGCATGGTGCAGGTACAAGACAATCTGATATTCCTCTGAAAGAGAACCTCGAGAAGATAGAAATGGCACCATGAAAATCTCTCTAACTAGGTAGATGGATCGACAATGAGTGGAAAGTCCCTTTGTTACTTTAGCATTCATTCTGGAGTGGGTGGCATTGATCACAGAATCAGATTGTGAATAAAAAACACAAAATTTTCATCATTCTGAGTCGTGAGACAGCAAGGTCAAATGGGTCGACCAAGTTCCAACAACCAGCTGGGCCACGTAGGCCAATCACTCCCCATTATTTTGCCACCTACGATCATCATAATGCGTTTGACCATCATTTACTTGACTGGGTGCTATGTCGCTATGGAGGATTTACCCTAAAATTCCATTAGTGCCATAGCGCCCAGTGGTTAGATTTTAATTTACTAACCACGCCAACCCCAGACTGTCATGTTTAACTACGAAGTCTCCAACCTTAACCACAACACAAACTGCCAGCCATCCCCTGAACTGTTAATACTTTATGTGCCTCCTCTCTGGGCCCACAAGGACATGTGTCCTCCAGTCGCTATGTCGCCATCGTAAACAGCTCGCAAGTTTCTCATAGCGCGATGGCGCCTATCGTGGATTTCCATTTGATCGTGTGGCCTGTGTTTGATGCACTATCCTTAAGAACGTGGTGGGTCCCCTGGGCGCTATGTCGCTATGGAATTTTTTGCGCAACTTCTTGATAGCGACATAATGCCCACCATTGATTGAGTCTCATTTGACGATCAGAAACCTTGATGTACTTTGCACATTCTTCCTTGGGACCTCTGAACTCATGATCCACCTGGCAACCTAACCTGACGTGGCACATAGGTGCTATGTCGCTATGCGAGAATTGAGGGGAACCTCCCATAGCACCATAGCGCCCACTGTGAATTTATCTTGTCCGATGCGGATGTGGCTCCAAGGTGTACTGAAAACTTTCCAGCTGCGCTAACTATGATGAAGCATAACCATCTAGGACCCGCCCTGCCTGAGGATCCTGCTGCGACCTTCACTTTTCGTTTAGGCGCCATGTCGCTAACGGAAAACCCACAGGTTTTCCATTAGCGCCATAGCGCCTACTGTCCTTGCTACCTTTCCCAGCTTGTGAAACACTGCTAGCATTGATTGCGCTAGCCGCATTGAAGATCTAGTGCCACCTCATGTCTGCATTCTGACCCAGCACACGTGGTTGTTCTTGATTCACCATAACACTAATCGTCGTCGGTATATCTTTTTGACGATGCAGTCTGCCCGCCGTGAGACTTTCGACCTGCTGCGAACTTTCTAATCTGCGACTGGGCCCATTCCACTTGGCACCACTTAGCGATGCATCCTGGCGAGACTTGGCCCTACCGACACGTGGCGAAAGGGCGCCATGTCGTTATGCTAAAAATCTTGCAACTTCGCCATGGCGAGATGGCGCCTGCTGCCGATCCCTTCTAATCTGATGATCGAGAAACTTGACCTTTCCGCGGCCCTCCTTCTCTCGTGATTCGTCGGGCCCGCTGATACATGGCGTCTGTTCGTTGGGTTGTCGGTCATCCAACTCTAACTGCATCTGGCGGCATGAAATGCAGCCTCGCCAGGATACGTGGCGCACGGGCGCTATGTCGCCATGTTAAAACTCGTGCATCTCTGCCATAGCGAGATGGCGCTTACCGTCAATCCAAGCCGATCCGACGGTGGAGATCATAAACCTTGACTGTGTTAGCCATGCTGACAGAGACTCTGACCTGGTTACATGTGGCTACTTCTGATTTATCACCGCGACATCGGGCTGACAAACTATACATACGGAGTACCTTCGGGACCCACCTGTCTGGTCATTCTTCGCCGTGATGAACTTTCCATTTGGGCGCTATTTTGCTATCAGAAAATGCATTGGTTTTCTGTTGGCGCCATGGCACCTCGCCGGTCTTTGGAACGTCCGGCCCGTGAAAACCCATTGCCCGCCGCCGAGAGTATTTTCGCCAGGCGCTATGTCGCTATCAAAAATTTTCGGCCGATATGCAATAGCGACATGGCGCCCACTGACGTCAAGGAACTTTCTGACCCACCGAACGTCGAACCCACTGGACACACATCAATTAGGCACGATGTCGCTGATACTATCTCCCGTGCAACTTTCGATGACAAGATCGCGCCGACCGTCGATCCAAGCCTTTCCAACGGTGGAGAAACTTTGGCGGGTGAATGAATGATAACATTTCTGGCGACTCACAGGGGGTATGAGCCTGCTCAATGCATAAGACCAGTGCCTGCAGAAAACTCCATTGGGCTACAGGGTCGAGAAAAGGACCTAGAAGGCACAAAACTGAGAGCTACAAGAAACCCTAACCCGCCTGAGAGGAAATCAAAACATTGAAGACCTTGAAGCTCTAGCTCTGTTTCTGTGACTAGAAACAAAGAACAGAAACTCCTCCGCGACCTGAGGCTGTCAAAACTTTGGAAACTGGCGATTCAAAAGATAAACCCTATGCACGCGCACTTATTGAAAAATAGGAACAGATAGAAGGAAACTAGATTAACTATGTACATAGATTCACAATCCTTTCAGAAACAGGGCTTCAGATGGATCCCATTGACTGGAATGGGCAGAGTTTCACCGTTAGGTCTGCTCAGTTGGAATGCATTTGCCTATTTGCATCTGGAGATCAAATAAGGGCCACTCCATAATGGGTCAAATTTGGAGTGCCTTCCTGTTTTTGCTCTGTCTGAGTCCCACTTGAGAACTAAATCTCCCTCTCTGAAGATTCTGGCCCTTGCCTTCTTGTCAAAACTCTTCTTCATCTGTTGCTGGTGAATCTCTAGAGTTTTCTTGGCTTTGTTTCTCTTTTCTTCCAACTCAATTAGTTCAGCCATTCTTACTGACATGGCATCATCTTCAACCAGTTCGAGCTGATGAGCCAACTCCAAGGATGGGAACTCCAATGAGATTGGGAGTCTAGCTTTCCTACCATATACTAGCACAAAAGGTGAATTTCCAATAGATCTCTTGGGTGTTATCCTATCAGCCCACAGAGCAGTCCTTAATTTCTTGTGCCAGGCCCTCTGATTGTCTTCTATTGTCCTCTTCATAATTCTGATCAGATTCTTGTTGGAAGATTCAGCCAAACCATTACCTTGAGGATAGTAGTTCGATGATGTGCTCAGGTAGATATTGTGACTCATTTCCCATGCACAAATCTGGGTTCCAACAAAAGATTTGGCATTATCTGAGATGATAGTAGAAGGAGCTCCAAACCTAGATACAATTCCATCAAGGAATTCAACAACTGATGGCTCTGTAGCATCCTTCAAGGCAACTGCCTTTGTCCACCTAGTGAAATAATCGGTAGCAGCTAAGATACATTTATGACCTGCACTAGATGGAGGATTAATGGGGCCTATGAAATCCAACCCCCACTGGGTGAAGGGCTGATCCACTTGAATGGGATGAAGAGGAAGAGCTGCAAGTCTCTGTTTGCTTGAGAAGAAAGTGCACTTCTCACATTTTCTGACATACCTATGACAATCATGAAACAAGGATGGCCAGGAATAACCAGCCCTCATGATCTTCATGGCAGTTGTTCTTGCAGAGAAGTGGCCACCATCAGGGCCATCATGGAGTTCTTTAATCATCCTTTCAGCCTGATCCTCTTCAACACATCTCAATAGGGTCCCATTAAAATCCCTCCTGAATAGGATATCATCAATCACAACATAGGGAATGGATTGTAGTCTATATTGTCTTCTTTTAGCTCTGTCCAATCCCTGAGGGTATCCGTTCCCTGATAAAAAGTTCTTCATGTCATCCATCCAGCTCTTTGGGCCATTAACATTTCCTTCCTCCTGTTGCTCTGCAATTACCATAGCAACCTCCTCATCCAACTCCTGGTCTAATAACATTTCTTTGCATAATCCTCTCCCTTTTACCAATTTGGTAACCTGAATATCAACCTCATATTCCATTACTCTAGTGATCCATCCGGCCCTTTTTTCACTAATATCCTTGCTCAAAAGGAAGTCTTTTACACTAGCATGGGGCACCAACAAATGGATCTTGTTGTGGGATAAAAGGTGTCTAAATTTCTTCAAGGCTCTAATGACTGCAAGGGCTTGCTTCTCAACAAAGATGTATTTATCTTCATATTCTTTAAGCCCTTCACTAAAGAAGGCTATGGGCTGCTCCTCATTCTTGTCATTTGTTTGAGTCAAGACAGCAGAAATACTTGACTCACCACCTAAAGTGTAGAGGATGAAATCTTTCTCAAATTTTGGGTTCATGAGGGTAGGGACCGATGCTATGGCTGCCTTGATCTTTTCAAAACTCTCCTTCCCCTCCTTGGTCCATGAGAAGACCATATCTTTCTTGAGCATGGTTGTAAGGGGTTTTACCATGGTAGCAAGATTAGGAATAAACCTTCTTACAAAATTTATCCTACCAAGGAAACTTTGCAGCCCTTTCTTGTGTTTAGGGAGAGGAAGGGCAAGTATTGCTTTTGTTCTTTCTGGATCAATGGTTAATCCATCTTTAGATACAATGTGTCCCAATAGTTTTCCTTGGTTTGTAGCAAAGACACATTTGGCTGGGTGGAGAGAAACCCCAAACTCTCTACATCTTAGAAATACCTGTCTCAAATGATCAAGATGATCTTCCACATTCTTGGAATACACAGTTATATCATCAAGGTATATTAAGACAAACTTGTCAATTAATCTTTTGAAAGCTACCTCCATTGCCTTTTCGAATGTGGCACCTGCATTTGTTA
Source organism: Cupressus sempervirens (assembly GCA_028749045.1). NCBI lineage: Eukaryota > Viridiplantae > Streptophyta > Pinopsida > Cupressales > Cupressaceae > Cupressus > Cupressus sempervirens. The sequence continues at coordinate 834,031,811 of CM053786.1, read as the reverse complement.
ATCCAAATGGCATTTTGCAATAAGCATAGGTGCCCCATTTAGTAGTAAATGTTGTCTTGTATCTATTAGACTCTTTAACCAGCACTTGGTTATAACCAGAAAACCCATCAAGAAAAGAGAATCTCCTTGACCCACTGACCTTGGATAGAATTTGCTCCATAGAAGGAAGAGGATGGTGATCCTTAAGGGAAGCCTGATTGAGATCCCTAAAGTCCACACACAAACTGATTTCTCCATTCTTCTTCCTCACAGGGACAAGGTTAGCCACCCATGATGAGTGTTTAATAGGAAAAATTATGTTAGCTTCAATCAACTTGGATAGCTCTTTCCTCATCAAAGGTTCAATCTTGGGATTCACTGGCCTCTGCTTTTGTCTTATTGGTTTGACCCTATCAACCAAATCTATGGTATGCTGAAACAAACTAGGGTCAAAACCTTTTAAGTCATCATACGTCCAAGCAAATACATCACTAAATTCTTGACATAGATGAATGAAATTTTCTTGCTCAGCTTCAGAACATACCTTCCCTATGTTAAGAGATTTTCCATCAGCAATAGTAACTGGGGCATGGTCATCCTTTTCTACAGCTAGATTCATCCCTTTATCCCTTAACCGATCATTAGGATTAAAGACACTCTCCAAGGTAATGAGACCCTTGGGCAGCTTGTTGGAACTGAGATGAATGATTTGATCACCATATTGATCTTGTAGTCTTGACTGATTTCTCTTTGAAAAATTTGCTTCATTCTGCAAGAAGCTCACAATTTGCTCATCAGACTCAAACACTTGCCAATGAGTATTATTATCAGGAACAACAGGCCTTACCACTACCCTTATTTGTTGTTTCTTTTCTTCCTCAAGATTCCTTGGCACATCATAAGATGCACCCACTGCTGCAAGTCTATCAGCATATTTATTTTCTTTCCTAGGAATGCTTTGAATATTAAATGCTTGGAAACCCTCAAGCAAATCCCAGACTCTGTGTTTATAAGACTTGAGCAGGCCATTTTTGGTGATATTCTGATTTCTCACTTGGTTCACTACCAACTCACTGTCCCCATATACTTTCAAGGCTTGAATTCCCCTCTTTTGGGCAAGTAGGAGACCTTGGATCAAGGATTCATACTCGGCCACATTATTGGTATAACTGAATTGGAACCTAAAAGAGAAGTAGTATCTTATTTGTGCAGGAGAGATCAACATAACACCAGCCCCTGATCCATTTCTATTCCTTGAGCCATCAAAGTACATACTCCATACTCCATTTATGTCGTCATTAGTCCTAACAAGGTCAGGAACTTGAACCTCTTTCTCTATTATGCAATATGTACTAAGGCCTGTCTCAAGGGTTTCAGACATAGGCTCAAACTAACATGTATTTTCCCACTCATCTAAGAAGAAATCAGGAATCTCTACTATGGAAGTGGCAGGCTCGTTTACTATGTTATTTTCGTCCATCTCTAGGATAGGGCAATTCATATTGATGAAGTTGGGAGTGTAGGGTTCAGTGTGATGAAGGGCTTGAGGTTCTACTCTTATTGAAGCATTGGCCCCATATCTGGTCTTAAATGACATGTAAGACCAATTAGCAGCTATGAATCCACCAATTTGAGCAGTGAAGTCTCTTGAAAGACAGATGGCAAAATAGGGCTTAACCTCAGCAACAGATATGTCTTGAATCACAGTACAACCAGGGCATGCATGTAGGGCCATTTCCACACTTCTAAGGATGCCTACGGTTTTGATAGTACTCCCATCTAGTTGTAACACATCCCTAACAATGGGCTCATATTTCATCCCTAAAGCATCAGCAACACACCTAGGCATTACTGAGCTACTAGCCCCCGAATCTATCATGCAATTATGGACTAATTTGCCCCCTATAATCAGAGAAACATAAAATGGAGGAGGTCTAACCTTTTTATTTGCCTCCACATCTCCTGCTGGTTGTACTAAACTAGTGGCACTCTCCATGGTAGATGACTGATCCTTGGGTTCAATCCTTTCCAATTCTTGCTGCAGCATCTTCCTCTGCATTGGTATGGTAGCAACAGCATCCCACATGGAAATGTTTACATTGGACTTCTTCATTTGCTCTACCACACTCAATGGTGCGTTAGGAATTTTGGTAGAAACTTTGGGAGCTGCACTTATGAGAGGTTGAGATGGAGTAACATAGGGATCACTTGCATTCTCCTCTCTTGGACCTTGCCTTTGCTGTTGTGAAGTGTTTGTTTGCTCATTCGTTGTCTATGTGTTAGGTATAACACTTGAAGTTGAGGCCTGCTTAGGAGAAGGAGGAGCAGCATGTTCCATAGCTCTCTTCTTGCTTCTTGTGTTATGAGCAACGAAATCCTGGTTTACATTACAATGCTCCTCCATCTGGTGATTCATAAAAGAGAAATCACCCTGCCTCTGAACATATGAGGCCTCCTTGGGATGATCTTCCTTGTGTGATTGCTTTACTATGGACTCTTGGATAGTTAGGGCCAAATAAGATTCTGCTTTCTGACATAGGCAGTAGCTATAAGAATAGTTACATGAGGGACAAAAATTTTGGTCTTGGGCCAAGTTATTTTGAGGGACTATAGCTCTATTCTGATTTGAGCTTGAAGCAGAAGCATGACTATTCTGCCTATTCTGATCAAAAGAACTATTCCACTGATTAGGAGGCCTACCACCACTTGGAGCCTGATATTGCAATTGGGGAGGCTTGCCACCTTGGGCTTGCTGCCTTTCTAAGGCCACCACCTTGTTACTCATCTTTTGTATTAGAGAAAAACTATCCTCTAATCTCTTCCCTTGGTCCTTTAACTCCCTCCCCTGCTCTTGTAATTTTTTATCCAGGGTCTTCTCTCTTTTGTCTGTGCTCAGCACTAGACCTTGGAGCATTTCCTTGAGTTCATCTATTCCATTTGAGGATGTGGAAGCTTGGGGAACTAGAGTAAGGGCTTGTGACGTAGGAGTTGTAGGAAGAGGGGCTATCGCTGGTTGGTGGTTGGGAACATCAGGAAAGAAAGGCATAGGAGGCCTTGGGGAAAACTTTCCACCTTGTATTAGGATATTCTCAGCCTTTATAGCTATCTCATAATTTGGTAATGTATCTCCTCCCATAGTTTGGATTGTGGTGGCAATGTCACTGTTGAAAGCTCTAAGGTAATGCAAGAAGGCATTACCAGGGGTAGGTTTCACTATAGTAGGTATTCTATCCCATGTCTTTTGGAATCTGTAATTAAAATCAGTCATACATTCATGGGGGGCTCTTTTTATTGTAGTCAGCTGCTCTAGTAGTGACAAATGGTCAGTCTTATCCTCAAAATGTTTGCATAATCCTGCTCCTAGTCCATCCCAATCAGTTATGGAACCATGAGCTAAGCCTCTATACCACTGTAATGCTTTTCCTTTTAAAGATGAGGCTAGAAGTCTGATGGCAACATCATCTTCTGTAATACCATGAATATTGCAGACATTCGCTACCTCTTGGATATGCTCTAGGGGGGAAATAGAAGTTTCACTAGTAAAATCAGATATGCTTTTTAGTGCAGCTACTGGTATATCATGTCTTTGGGCTAACAACAGAGGACTTCCACCATTAAAGGTGGCAAAAGCATGAACTCGAGGGTGTGCCATATAAGCAAGTGTTCTATTGATGAGTGCTGATGGCAATCTCGGCCGAGTTCGGTTAGTAGGAGGATTAGAGATAGATCTTATAGGTATATTAACTGTTATTCCACCTCTAACTGGTGATAATGAAGCTCTAGCCCTCCTTCTTCTAGGACTTGAAAGTGAGAGTTCTTGGTATTGAAAATTACCTCTAGAACACGCCCTTGTTTCAGCTCTGGGCATGAATTTCTGCAACTTTGGCCTGAAACCAGATTTGTTGATGTTCAGAGTCACCAAGTACTTGATGAATCAACCTCTTGAAGGCTTGAATACTGAAGCCATCACTACTTCTTCAGCATTAATCTCAGAAACTCTTTCTTCTTTTGACACCAGTAGACATGAAATCTTCTGATACGGAAGTCCCACCGAGCGTGCCAAAAACTGTCGTCACTTAGGTTTGCACCCTTGTCCAAGGCCTAAGCGCGAGAACAACCTAGTGAAACATGGAAACAACCTCCAAGCTGTGGGACTTGAACTACGAGGTTGAGTCTCCAGAGAAGGTCGGATTCCTCTTACTGTCAGGGCGCACCTATCTATTCTCATAAGGGAAAGGGAGAAAGAGAGCGTTAAAGAAAATCTACCTAGTCTAATCTAAGGCGGTGATGCACCAAAACATAGTGTTCAGAATCATTCCTGCCCATATATGCACTACAAAACTAGGGTAATATACAAAATTCATACATGTCCAGACATATATCGATCAATAGTCACATACAAATCAGAAAACCAACTGAATGACACCAGGAAAAGGAGATTTCGCTTGTATATTATCCAATAGGCCAAAGATAGATACAGTATGTGGACCACTAATCTCAATAATGCATCAATGAGAGGCAAAAGAAGCACATGCACATTGACCACTGAAGAGAATGACACAAGATACTATGTAGCTCAGAGACACAGGGATTTTACACTGCAAGTCTACAAGCAGTAGCAAAGAAAACCAGGAAGAGTCGACCACCCAGAAAAGATTTACCAAATTGCCTTTATAGTTTAGGTATAACTGGGATTTTGCTTCTACATTTACTGCTCAACCACTGGCATTAATTCCCCATACTGAAAATCTAATCAAAGATCATACTTGAGCATGGTGCAGGTACAAGACAATCTGATATTCCTCTAAAAGAGAACCTCGAGAAGATAGAAATGGCACCATGAAAATCTCTCTAACCAGGTAGATGGATCGACAATGAGTGTAAAGTCCCTTCGTTACTTTAGCATTCATTCTGGAGTGGGTGGCATTGATCACAGAATCAGATTGTGAACAAAAAACATGAATTTTTCATCATTCTGAGTCGTGAGACAGCAAGGTCAAATGGGTCGACCAAGTTCCAACAACCAGCTGGGCCATGCGGGCCAATCACTCCCCATTATTTTGCCACCTACGATCATCTTAACGTGTTTGACCATCATTTACTTGACTGGGCGCTATGTCGCTATGGAGGATTTACCCTAAAATTCCATTAGCGCCATAGCGCCCAGTGGTTAGATTTTAATTTACTAAACGCGCCAACCCTAGACTATCATGTTTAACTGCAAAGTCTCCAACCTTAACCACAACACAAACTGCCAGCCATCCCCTGAACTGTTAATACTTTCTGTGCCTCCTCTCTGGGCCCATGAGGACACGTGTCCTCCAGTCGCTATGTTGCCATCGTAAACAGCTCACAACTTTCTCATAGCGCGATGGCGCTTATCGTGGATTTCCCTTTGATCGTGTGGCCTGTGTTTGATGCACTATCCTTAAGAACGTGGTGGGTCCCTTGGGCGCTATGTTGCTATGGAATTTTTTGCGCAACTTCTTGATAGCGACATAACGCCCACCATTGATTCAGTCTCATCTGACGATCAAAAACCTCACCGTACTCTGCACATTCTTCCTTGGGACCTCTGAACTCATGATCCACCTGGCAACCTGACCTGACGTGGCACCTAGGTGCTATGTCGCTATGCGAGAATCGAGGGGAACCTCCCATAGCGCCATAGCGCCCACTGTGAATTTCTCTTGTCTGATGCGGATGTGGCTCCAAGGTGTACTGAAAACTTTCCAGCTGCTCTAACTGTGATGAAGCATAACCATCTGGGACCCGCCCTGCCTGAGGATCCTACTGCGACCTTCACTTTTCGTTTAGGCGCCATGTCGCTAATGGAAAACCCACGGGTTTTTCATTAGCGCCATAGCGCCTACCGTCCTTGCTACCTTTCCCGGCTCGTGAAACACTGCTGGCATTGACTGTGCTAGCCATGTTGAAGATCTAGTGCCACCTCATGTCTGCATTCTAACCCAGCACACGTGGTTGTTCCTGATTCACCATAACACTAACTACCATCGGTATATCTTTTCGACGACGCAGTCTGCCCGCCGTGAGACTTTCGACCTGCTGCAAACTTTCCAATCTGTGACCGGGCCCATTCCACTTGGCACCACTTAGCGATGCATCCTAGCGAGACTTGGCCCTACCGACATGTGGCGAAAGGGCGCCATGTCGTTATGCTAAAAATCTTGCAACTTCGCCATGGCGAGATGACACCTGCTGCCGATCCCTTCTAATCTGGCGGCATGAAATGTGGCCCCGCCAGGATACGTGGCGCACGGACGCTATGTCGCCATGTTAAAACCCGTGCATCTCTGCCATAGAGAGATGGCACTTACCGTCGATCCAAGCCGATCCGACGATGGAGATCATAAACCTTGACTGTGTTAGCCATGCTGACAGAGACTCTGGCCTAGTTACACGCGGCTACTTCTGATTTATCGCCGTGATGCCGGGCTGACAAACTATACATGCGGAGTACCGTCGAGACCCACTTGTCTGGTCATTCTTCGCCATGATGAACTTTCCATTTGGGCGCTATGTCGCCATCGAAAAATGCATTGGTTTTTCGTTGGCGCCATGGCGCCTTGCCGGTCTTTGGAACTTCCGGCCCGTGAAAACCCGTTGCCCGCCGCCAAGAGTATTTTCGTCGGGCGCAATGTTGCTATCAGAAATTTCCGGCCGATATGCAATAGCGACATGGCGCCCACTGACGTCAAGGAACTTTCTGACCCGCCGAATGCCGAACCCACCGGACACGCATCAATTAGGCGCGATGTCGCTGATACTATCTCCCGTGCAACTTTCGATGACAAGATCGTGCCGACCGTCGATCCAAACCGATTCGACGGTGGAGAAACTTTGGCGGGTGAATGAATGATAACAGGTACATACATCCAAAGAAAAGGATATAGATCCCACCTTATATAGGCAGTTGATTGGTTAACACTAGACCATATCTAGCATTTGCAGTAAACTCTCTTAGTTGGTTCATGGTTGAACCAAAGAGAATTCATTGGGCAATGGATAAACATGTGTTGTGTTGCTTACGTGGTACAATTGAGTATGGGATCATATATGTTTAAGGTGAAGGAACTAGATTGATACGCTATACTGACAAAAATTGGGTAGGAAGTACAATGAACAAGAGGAGCACTTAAGGGTATTTTTTTAGTTTCAAATCAAGATTTTTCTCTTAGTTTAGCAGGAAGCAGAAGTTCGTGGATTTGATTTTAGTAGAAGTGAAATCCATAGCAGCTAGCATGGAAACATGGTAAGCTATATGGCTTCATAAGTTGTTAATGGCCTTATTTGGTCAGCAGGTTGAGACTAATGTGATACACTGTGACAATCAGAGTTGCATCAAGTTGTCTGAGAATCTAGTATTTCATGATAGGTCTAAACATATAGACATCAGATATTACTTCATCAGAGATTATGTACAATGGGGGTTTGTTCAACTATAGTACATACCTACAAAGGAGTAGGTAGTAGACATTCTAACTAAGGTAATTATGAGGAAGGCAAAATTAATCTTCTTCAAAGATAAGTTAGGTGTCATGCAAAACAACTTCCTGGCTAAGGAGTGTTAGTTTTGGTAGCTTTGGACAATTGTTCATCCTTGTGTAAATATTCAGCAAGTAATTGTTTTACTAACTAACTAGTTAGAGTAGAGATTATTAATTGTTAAATAATTGACCTCTTTAAGAAGCAACTAGAAACCAACTTGGTTAGGGTTGTTCAGTTGTTTTATCATAATTGTCTACTAAAAATCAATCTTGGATGCTAGTTCTCCAATAGTAGTAGTATAAAAGGGGGTCACGGGGGCATTTGGAGGACACAAGTTGGAGAAGCATTTACAGTGTTAGCAAATGAATTGCAATGATAGAAAATAGTCTTCTAGTGGGGAAAATGCACTAAGTTGTGGTGCCAAAAAGATGACACAAATCTTTATTTTTGAAAATTTTCAATAGCACACATGCCTTATTTGAAAATCTATTTATACTAGGACCCAAACTTTCCTTGGGTAAACCCTAGTCCCAAGTGAATTTTTACTGGGACCCAAACCTTCCTTGTAACCATTTTTTGGTGTTTTCATATAGTGCATACACACTATGTGAAAAATCTCTCTCTGCCTCTCGTCTCTCCTCTCTCTCTCTCCCCCCCCCCCCCCCTTCACACCCTCTCCCATCCCCTACTCTCTCTCTCTCTCTCTCTCTCTCTCTCTCTGCCCCCCATCCCACCCTCTCCCATCCCCTACTCTCTCTCATCCCCCCTCTCTCTCTCTCTCCCTCCCTATCCAATCCCCTACTCTCTCACATCCCCTAATCTCTCTCTCATCTCATACTCTGTCTCTCTCTCATCCCCTACTCTCTCTCTCTCATCCCACCCTCTCCCATCCCCTACTCTCTCTCTCTCTCTCTCTCTCACACACACACACACACACACACATCCCCTACTCTCTTTGTCTCTCTCTCTCCCCCTCTCCCATCCCCTACTCTCTCTCTCTCATCCCTCCCTCTCTCTCCCTCCCTCCCTATTCCACCCTCTCCCATCCCCTACTCTCTCTCTCTCTCTCTCTTACACACACACACACACATCCCCTACTATCTCTCTCTCTCTCACACCCCCCCTCTCTCTCTCTCCCCCATCCCCTACTCTCTCTTTCTCTCTGATGTAGCCCAAACCCCTTTCAAAACAATACTCAAAAAATAATAACACAACACAGATTTTCAAAACACCAATTTCTTCATTCAACTTCTCCAACTCTATTCTACCTTACAATGAAAGAAAACGCCTCCTTATTACAATTCTGAAAATTACCATATTTGGAAAATTTTCAATTTTTTTTTCCATTTTTGGTAATTTCCAAAATCCATCCTACAAATCTTGATTTTTCCCAAGAAAAGCCCCCAACTAAGGCAAGATGAATTGCCAACTAATCTATGAAATCAAGATTATGATTTCAGATTTATTAAAAAAACAACTTTCTAAAAAATTGGAAAAAAACACAAAAACTCAATTTTGAAGGTCAAGACAAAATTTTAGGTTCTCAAAAAAATGTTGAAATGACCACCTATTGAGCTAAGCTCATTAGAAATCCAAACAACTCCTCGTCACATGACTGCCTATAAAATTTCAGCCAAAACCCATATCCGAGTCAAAAGTTATGAATCCTAGAAGTTGATGCATCTCTCTCTCTCTCTCTCTCTCTCTCTCTCTCTCTCTCTCTCTCTCTCTCTCTCTCTCTCTCTCTCTCTATATATATATATATATATATATATATATATATATATATATATATATATATATATATATATATATATATATATATATATATATATATATATATATATATATATATATATATATATATATATATATATATATATATATATATATATATATTTCATGTATCTATCTTGATCTTCATCTCCATATTTGTTTACTAAATCTCTCTCCCACTCCTCTTTTTTACTATATATTTCTCATGCACATCTCTCTCTCTCTCTCTTTCTCTCCCACCTTCTCTCATCCCCTAGTCTCTCTTTCTCTCTCCATTTCTCCCTCCCTCTCTCCCTATCGTACCCTCTCCCATCTCCTACTCTCTACCCATCCTCTACTCTCTCTCACTCGTTACCCTTTGTCCCTCTCTCCCTATCCATCCTCTCTATTAAAATACAAGGCTTACAAAGTGCATGCACACTATAGCACATACGTGCTATGATGTGTACATGCTAATTAAAGCAGTGGATACCTACAAGCCTAAGGCTTGGATTTTCCTCAGGGATCCAACCGAAAGGTTTGGAGTTTCTAAGCTGGCCTGAGATGTGTTTTGCAACAAGCATACAAAAAATGATTGATTTTTCTAGTGTTCTCTCCTACAAGTTTCCTTGTGGTTGAGCATCGATAAAACCAAGTTACATAATATTGTAGATCTCTTTTTTAGCTATATAACCATATAATTTATTACAAATTCATACTATCTCAAACCTTTCAACTATAATTTATTTTGAATGTATGCCAATTTTCTCTCAAAAACCAACATATACTAATTGGGGTGTAGATTTTAGCTCGTTCATCGAATTTTACAACAACTTAGTTTGTTAGAAACTATACTCCATTCTACACACTTTGAAAAAAAGAAGTTTTGATTTTAGATTATTTTTCAATCATTTCTAGGGGGGGCACACAAATATTTCACATTTTTAGGATGTGTCCAATTACAAAATTCATAAAAAAATATACACATTATAAAACTACCCCAAAAATCTAGGATAAACTACATAGTGTTAGGTAACTTTTTACTAAAGTGATTACATAATTTTAGAAAAAATTAAAATTAAAATTTTAGGGGGTCCACAGTTTGCACTATATTATGTTTTTTTTGAAAAAAATAGTAGCACTCCTTGTGGCTTCCTTTTTTGAGGACCTAAAACTAAACCATTTTGGAAAAAAATTAGTAGTTTAGAAACTAGATTCAAAAGACTACTACTTTTGTTTTTGTCATATCTAAAAATTTTGAGTATAACTAGCTTCAAATTCTTGTCGAAATTTAGAAATTGTTGATTTCAGAAGAAGAAAAAAAGTGGCCACTTATACCCCTCTTTTGGCACCACAACTTAGCGTACTTACCTAGTGTTAGAAGGGGTACATTGATAACATTTGGGATAAGAGAGGAATGTCAATGAGATAAAATGAGAGGTTGTCAGGGTTCGTCTAGTAAGAGGCAAGGAATTTTGTATCTCTTTATTTCATGAAGTTAATATAATTCCTCATCTGTAGAACTAGTTTTCCCTTAGGTGTTTTTCTAGGGACAATTTGTCCAAAAATATTGTGTCATTATGTTTCTTATTTCTTTCGATATTTTATTGGTAAAGTTGCAGTTGTGTTATTTTTCGATATTAGTTATGAATTCATATTTGACAGTTAAATAATCATTTAAGATAAGAGATTAATAATCAGTGAGTGCAATATTCACAAATAGAAGAATCGATTTATTCATTCAACCTTTGAAAATTTTAACCTACACATGTAGTACAAGAAGGTAGCATTACTTATAGAGGTTGTAGCCTCAAACCGTTCATATCATCTTAACATGCATCTCTTGCATTTTTTATACGACTCTTTGAAATTGAGAAAATGAGAGTTTAAATTGTATATTATATCTAAAATTAATTTTACACATAGAAAATCTCTTATTAGAAGAATTTGATGAGTAGGACAGGATACTCAGTCAGATTAGCATCTCCATTCACCTCATAAAATTTTCACACATTCTACCTTCCTCAATGTCTTAGGCCAATTCTTAACATCAACAATCTTTCTATTCTGCAACAAAATACTAAAAATCAGTATTTTGTTGCTAACTCACAATTTGATATTTTTATTTTCAACTTCAACACTTTTCTAGATCTTTTCCCCTTGATATCAAATTTAGGCTTTGATAACACAACCTATTAAAAAGATAAATACAATCAGAAAACACTTTCCCACATGAAAACCTTATAGACAAACCTTGGAATTTGATTGTCACAATTATTATTTCTTCATTTTTAGACACTAGTACTTGCGTCATAAGAGGTGCAAGTGAATAGTCGATGAACTTTGGATGTGACAATTTTGATAGTTGTTAACTTACTAAAAAAATTAATCCCTTTAAAAATATTTTATTGATTGAACTAATTAACATTAATTTTTTAAAAAAAAAAAATCGTGTGTGATCAATATGTAAACATTGATTCATTAGAGAAATATGAGGTGTGAAAGGGAGGGGCAAGCATGGGAAGAAATGCAAATGCAAAGTGCATAAATGAAATATTAAGAAGGCAGTAAAGATAATTTAATAAATTAAATTAAATAACTAAGGATAATTTTAGAATTGTAAATTGGAAGGTTGAGCCACAACAACATTAGCAAAACATTTATTTTCCAATTGTACATTTCTAACGTAAATTACATAGTTCACAAGATTGAGACTTCGTAATTTTTTTGGAAGGCTTGTCATCAAAACTTGCATTTATTATTTTCATTTTTTGTTTAGCATTAACCTACAGGGTCTTCTACAAAATTCAAAAGTTCAGTACTTGCAAATTTTTGAATCAATACAAGAGTTGTGTAGTTTTCCATCAATAAGAATTTTATGGTAATGTCAGTTGAACCCCCTTTCACTATATGCTCTCACATTTCCCATTAATAATTTGGTGATAAAAAAGTATCAAGGCTACACATTTTTTCACTTTGAAAATGAAAAATAGGAAGAAAGCTTCACTTTAGAATATTAAGAATATTGAACTCCATGACAAGCTATAGAGGCTAATATTGTATTGTAATAGTTTGGTTGTTGAAAATAGATCAGCTTTAGCACCTTGGATGTTGGACTTTCCCAAGATTCATCAATGTCCTCCCCACTCTTTGTCATATGGTTGTTCTTTCAGTCATTCTTGTTATGTGTAAATAATTTGGAATATTGTTAGAATCTATATAGATTAGAAAAATCATTGTGACATACTCCCTCATAGAGCTATCTCTGAAAATTATTTAACATGGTTGATATGTGAAATTGTTTATATTCCCATTCATTTTGGTATCAAGTAGTTTATAGAAGTTCTGATATCAATAATGAAGGATTTGAGCAATACAAATCCACAAAACTCGAAAAACACCTGCATGTAAGAACCTGTTGTGAAGAACCTCCTTATAGCAGTATCGTGAGAATGCTCGAAATAACAGAATACAAAGTGATAGCAGAACTCAGAATGAATCTACTGATCGCAGGCCACTTCGAGGGGGTAACCTCCTTTGAGCAAGCTCAATACAATAAATTCGTCCGTACCCATCAAGGGCCTCAACCTATTCTTATATACTGGGTACGATCTAGAAAAGTAATACTACCTATGCATGTGGGATAATAAAATATACTCACGGGACGACTTACAAAGCATATGCGTCCAACAACACTACTCTAACAAAATAAACAGAAGGAACACACAGGTTCCTAACATCCCCTCTCCCTTAGAAAAAAGCTTTGTCCTCAAAGCTTAAGGTGTGGAAATTGTTGTTGAATCTGAAGAAGGGGTTCCCAGGTAGCATCCTCTGGTTGCATGCCATGCCACTGAATCAAGACCTCAGAGATGGAGCGAGAGCGAAGCTGGCGAGTGCGCTGGTCAATGATTGCCACCGGCTCCAGGATAATGGATCCTTCCGTATCCATTTCAGGGAGAGTAGTTTGTGCTCTGACAGTGGTACCCAGAACTTTCTTTAGACAAGAAACATGAAAGACTGGATGAATGTGGGAAGAAGGAGGAAGTTCCAGTTTATAAGCAACTGAACCAATCTTCTGCAGAACCTTATAAGGCCCATAAAATTTTGGGGCCAGCTTATGACGCCCTTTCAGCTTTAGGGAGGATTGTTTGTATGGCTGTAGACGAAGAAAAACCATATCCCCAACTTGAAATGAGCGCTCAGAACGGTGTTGATCTGCTTGTTGTTTCATCCGATTACGGGCCATGTGAAGATTATCCTGTAAGGTACGAAGAATCTGATCCCTGCTGCGGAGAACTATGTCAACTGCCTGGACTGGTGACCTGTTGGGAGTGTAGGGAAGGAGCACTGGAGGTGCCTGACCATAGACTGCTTCATATGGAGTCATTTTAGAGGCAGTGTGGTAAGAGGTATTGTACCACCATTCAGCTAAAGGGAGCCACTTGGCCCACTGATGTTGCTGCTCGGAAGTGAAGCAACGAAGATAAGTTTCCAAGCATTTATTGACAATTTCAGTTTGACCATCAGTTTGTGGGTGATAGCCCGAACTCATCTTCAGTTTGGTGCCAGTTTTCTGAAACAGTTCAGTCCAAAAATGACTGGTAAAAGTTGCATCACGATCAGAGACAATGGAAGAAGGGAGTCCATGAAGACGAAATATCTGGTCCATGAAGATTTGTGCAACAGAGGAGGTAGTATAGGGGTGGCTGAGGGCACAAAAATGACTATATTTCGAGAGACGATCAACCACAACCAAGATCACTGTCTTGCCACCGGATTTAGGAAGCCTTTCAATGAAATCCATAGAAATATCAGTCCAAATCCGTGTAGGGATGGGCAATGGTTCGAGCAAGCCAGGAAGGAGGGTCGTTTCACCCTTGTGGCGTTGGCAAGTATCACATTCAGCCACCATCTGTTGAATCGTCTGTTTCATCCCTTTCCAAAAGAAGTTTCTCCTTGCTCGCTCATAAGTTTTGAGGAAGCCTGAGTGCCCTGCTGAAGGAGAAGCATGGAGTTCATAAAAAATAGCCTGATGTAGAGCTGGGTTCTGAGGAAGCACTAGCCGACCCTTGTATCGAAGAGAAGCACCATCCCAAGAGTAATGTGGTATAGCAGAAGGATTATTGGCTAGCTGGTGAATGATTTGAGATAAAGAAGAGTCACTGTCATAGCCCTGCTGAACAAACACTAACCAATTGGGAATGGGCATAGAAATAGCGGAAAGGGAAGCTTGATTATCAAATGTGCGAGAAAGAGCATCTGCCACAATATTCTCCTTACCCTTCTTGTAGGTGATCTCATAATCATACCCCATGAGTTTTCTGACCCATTTCTGTTGTGTAGGAGAGAATACCCGTTGTTCCAGGAAGTATTTCAGACTTTGGTGATCGGTTCTGATGCAAAAATGAATCCCTAAGAGGTATGGCCGCCACTTCTGTACAGCATGGTGTACTGCACATAGCCTGTTTCAGTTGTTCAAATGCAGTCTCAGCAACAGGGGTCCAGGAGAAGGCATCCTTTTTTAACAGAGTTGTCAATGGTGCTGCAGTTTTCCCGTAATCTTTGACAAACTTGCGGTAGTAGCCAGTCAACCCCAAAAAACCCCGAAGGCTCTTGAGAGTTTTAGGATGCGGCCAAGTTTTCATGGCATCTATTTTTGTAGGATCCACCCGCACTCCATGGTGTGCAACAATATGCCCGAGATACTCCACTTCCTCCTGGCCAAACACACATTTAGATAGTTTTGCATAGAGTTGATGATCAGAGAGAAGTTGCAAGACAAGCTCCAGATGATGGAGATGCTCAGCCCAAGTTTTGCTATATATGAGGATATCATCAAAGAAGACCAGAATGAATTTTCGGAGGTATGGTCGAAATATGTTATTCATCACTGCCTGAAATGTTGAAGGAGCATTCGTGAGGCCAAAGGGCATGACTAAAAATTCATAGTGACCATCATGTGTGCGGAAGGCAGTTTTAGGTATATCCTCCTCATGAACCCGAATTTGATGATACCCAGAACGAAGATCTAACTTGGAGAAAAAATGAGCCCCATGAAGTTCATCAAGAAGTTCATCAACAACTGGAATGGGAAACTTGTCCTTTATAGTGAGATGATTAAGTGCTCGGAAATCAATGCAGAGTCGCCATGACCCATCTTTTTTGCGAACAAGCAGAACTGGAGAAGAAAAGGAACTGGTACTAGGGCGAATAATACCTTGCTTCAGTAAGTCACGGACAAGTATCTCGATTTCGGTCTTCTGATGAAATGGGTAGCGGTAGGGCCTGATGTTGGGCGGAACACTGCCAGGAAGGAGTTGAATACGGTGGTCCTCTGGACGAGAAGGAGGTAATCCCACAGGTTCAGCAAATATACCAGAATACTTGTCCAAAATGTGTTGGAGATCAGCAGGAGTGCTAGAGACTGCTGATGGCTGCATCTGAATGGAATGGAGCTGAGCGATGACACCATGTGAATTCTTCTTAAGAAGTTTTTCCATACGGTGTGAACTGATGATGCTGAGAGACCCTGGTTGTAAGCCTTTCAAAGTGTGTTGGTGCCCCTCGGCTGAAAACTGCATCCAAAGTTCAGCAAAATCCCAGAGAATGGGGCCAAGAGTGCGTAACCATTGGGCACCCAAAACCACATCACAGCCACCTAAGGGTAAGGCAAACATGTCAGAGCGCATGTTATAATCTCCAATAGAGAGACGCACATTGCGACATTTCCCTTTACAAGGTAAAGTGCCCCCATTGGCAATCATGACTTCAAAGCTAGAGCAGGGATGGATAAAGCAATCAGCCTGTTTGGCTATTCGTGGATCAATGAAGTTATGAGTGCTACCAGAATCAATGAGTATAGTAAGAGGGATCTTCTTGAAGAAACCCTGGACCCGCATGGTTTGTGGAGTAGTGACTCCTGCCAAAGCATGGACAGATATCTCTGGTGGAGCTTCTGGTGAAGGAGGTTCAGGCTGGTGAGGCTCAACCTCATCATCCACTGTTTCCTGAGCATCTACATATTCTTCCAGTTCCGGTGGAGAATCCACATCCAAGAGATAGAGCTTTTGCTGAACACATCTATGGCCCCGAGACCATTTCTCATCACAATTATAACAAAGCCCTTTGTCTCGCCTGACTCGCATCTCTGTTTCAGACAAGTGCTTGATCGGAGTAGTTCTGGGAGCTGGTATGACTGGAGGGTTGTGAGAACCTGTATTTCTGAATGGAACAAAATTAGATCTGGAGCATTGTAGAGCACTAATCTTGTCTTCCGCTAACTTAGCCAACCCAAGGGCTTCCATCATTGTAGTAGGTCGAAACATTTTGACTTCTGAGCGAAGGGCATCCTTCAGACCACTGACAAAACAACTACGGAAGAATTCATCAAACAAGCCCTCTGTGTGATTAGCTAATTTTTCAAACTTTGTCTGGTATTCTCTTACAGTGCCTGTTTGACGCAGTTTAGTGAGTGCTCCTGTGAAATCATCAAAGGAACTAGGGCCAAAGCGCTCCAAAATGAGGGTGCACAATTCGCTCCACGTTGGGCCTACATTAGCCTTGATGTACCAACGGAACCATTGAAGAGCTTCATGTTCCAAATGAAAAGATGCAAGGGGGACTTTGTGGTTATCCAAAGTATTATGCAAGCTGAAATACTGCTCTGCCCTATAGATCCATCCAGTCGGATCAGAACCATCGAAGCGTGGAAAATCAAGCTTTGGTCCACGGAAATTGCCAGAAGAGGACCCAGTATCTCCTGAATGGTTTCGGCTCATGGCTGACTGCTGAAAGTTAAGACCCAGAATTTTGTCATCCAGATCTTGAAGTTTGGTTTTGAGGGATGCAATTTCCTCTTCCATGATTTTTGCTCCTGTACGCGTAACAACCATAAAACAAGGTTTTTTTTTTTTTTTTTTTTTTTTTTTTTGGAATGGTTAGAAGATGAGAAACAAAAACTTTTTTAGTTACGGCAAACTTGGATTTGGGTAAAACTCATATAGGAAATGGGTGTTTGACGGGTGGTGGGAGACTACCTAGGGACAAGGGAAAAAGAAAAATGAGGGTTTCAAGGGTAGGGAGGCGAAATGAGGCGAACAGTCCAAGAGGGATAAGGGAGCAAAATGAGGAATCGAATCTTGTGGCTCAGTTTGGTGGTGATTGGATGAGAGGTGAAAAAGATAGGGCAAACCCTAAAATTAGATAAATGAGGGATTTAGGGCTTTGATATGTAAAATTTGGGGTTGGGTCGCCAAGGAAGGAAGTATGCGAAATGATATTGCAGACGTTCTGCGGAAGTATGAGCAGAAACAGAAAGCAAACAAGGAAGCTACGACTAAAAAACAAAAAAAAATTTACTCTGTTTTTTTTTTTTTTTTTTTTTTTTTTTTTTTTATTTTGAACAGTCGACTTAGAAAAATTCACTCACAGACAGAACAACTGAAAAGAGTTATTGCAATAACAAGAGATATTAGAAGTGAGAGGAACCTGAAGGCCACGACAGAAAAAAAATTTGATGTAATTTCCACCCAGCGAGCCCAAGAGAGTGCTCTGATACCAGATGTGAAGAACCTCCTTATAGCAGTATCGTGAGAATGCTCGAAATAACAGAATACAAAGTGATAGCAGAACTCAGAATGAATCTACTGATCGCAGGCCACTTCGAGGGGGTAACCTCCTTTGAGCAAGCTCAATACAATAAATTCGTCCGTACCCATCAAGGGCCTCAACCTATTCTTATATACTGGGTACGATCTAGAAAAGTAATACTACCTATGCATGTGGGATAATAAAATATACTCACGGGACGACTTACAAAGCATATGCGTCCAACAACACTACTCTAACAAAATAAACAGAAGGAACACACAGGTTCCTAACACCTGTCACAAAGAAGTAAACACAAAGAAGAGGCAAGGCTTTTGCTCTAAAAATATGAGAACTATATTATTAGATTGAAAAGATGAGAGCTAATTACAAAAGATCAATCCTTATAGGAGATCAAAAACCTAAAAGGGAAATCGTAAGAGGTAAATGACATTTAATAATTACTAATTAATTATTAATGGAAATGCAAAGTGCATATTGAAATATTATGAAGGGAGTACAGATAATTTAATAAATTAAATTAAATTAACGGTTTACTTAACACCCGCTCTTAAGATGACCAACAATGTAGCTACAAACAATGCAGAAAAAGCAAGGAAACTACAATGCAATGCTGAAAGAAAACTTGAGTCCTGATAACAAGGCCTAATGAGGTACCTAATCACAACCAAATCTCTATGAAATAGAGAAATAGAGAAAGCCCAGTGGGAAAAACCCTACTCCAAAAAGAGATAGAAAGGGATGTACAAATGAAATATCTCAAGAGACTCTCTCAAGACCATAAGTACAATAACCCCCTATGATAGAAGCTTGAGACTCCATAGCCCCCCCAGAATGACAGAGCTCCTATGTTGGTGGCCATACCAATGTGGCTCCAATCTAAAAGAAACAAAGGCAGTGGACAAGGAGGGTAAAACACATGAATGTAAGGTGAAGTTGAAAGACAAAATTGATACTTAAAGGAGAATGTGTTGAGATATAATAGTGCCAATCAGATTGTATTAGACATACATGTGCTTGAATTGATAAATTTGAAAGCATAATCATATTAGACTAAGATGAACTTTGTGTGTGTGTGTGTGTGTGCACACGTGTGCGTGTTGGAATTATGATATATTTGTCATTAGTGCAAACACTTATTCGATTCTAAATGCTTACCGAGTTCATCACTTAGTCTACAGTTCACACCGAGTATTCAGTAGTTATCTTACAAGCTCAACAGTTTTCACCAAGCTTTCTAGAGGATACCGAGTGAATGGGCAGTTCAGCAGTGTTTACCGAATGAAGAAGGTAAAAGAAGTTCAATAGTGTTTACCGAGTGAAGAAGGTAAATGAAGTTCAGCAATGTTTACTGAGTGAAGAAGGTCAACAAAGGAATCAGTGTTTACCGAGTGAAGAAGGTAAACAAGACTCTGTGTTCACTGAGCATAGCAAGGTAAACGAAGAAGATAGTTTCTACTGAGTGACACTATATCTATCGAGTCACCTATGGTTATCTAGTTCAGAACTATTTCAGGTGATTAGTATGGACCGAGCCTTCACTTCTACCGAGTGCATGACGATGCCGAGTAATGTAGTGGATGCCGAGTATCAGAAGGTCACTGAGTCAGTTCAATGAACCCAAGTTTTGTACTATTTGGCTGACTCAGTAATATTTTGTTCACTTATGTTTTGGCTGACCTTGTAGTTGTAAATATTGGAATGGTATATATGAAAAAAAGAGAATAATGTGAAAAGGTATTACTATTTTTTGAAAAAAAGTGAAAGCGAATTAGCAGCAAGGTAAAAGAGATTCAACAAGGTTAGCATAGGAGCAGAAAAGTTATATCTATCACATCAGGTGATCAATGCAAAAAGGATCTTATCAGCAAACAGTTGTAAGCAGTTCCACTCCTTCATCCTAATAGGTGAATCAGTTTCTAAATCCTTTAACAGGGTAGACTTAACAGCCTTTTGTAAATCTCCTAACAGAGTGCATACTTTAGTGTATGTTTGTAAATCCTCTAACAAGGTGGATCTAGCAGTCCTACTTGCTCCTAAAAAGGCAGATCATCAGAAGGGATCATTGTAATCCTTAACAGGCCAACTTTATACTACAGTATTGAAGTTTTGTGGGTATCATCCCCACCCCAGTTTTACTTTCTAATTGGAAGGTTTCTGGGTTACCAAATCTTTGTGTACATGTGCAATGAATGCTTGTTCTTTCAATTATGCAGTAGATCAGATGAATGAATGGTAAATGATTAATATGCTGAATTGATTTAAAGTTTTATAAGTTACTGATTCACCCCTCCCCTCTCAGTAACCTATCTTATCCTGAATATTTCCAACAATTGGTATCAGAGCATTGTGGTTCTCAGGATAAAGTTTGATAGCTTGAGCAAAGATCAAGGACAATGGAGATATTCAGACTTGACAAATCTATTGAAAATGAGAAGCTAGATTTGGAAATGGCCATGGCTCAACTCAAAGAATCAAAGGAGCATCTTTCTCAATCTCTAAAAATAAGGAAGGAACTTGCAAGACAAATGAATGATCATCAATATGTTGAAGAAAAGATTGAAGATCTTTTACCATCAAGCAGCTCAAATGAAGCTAATGAAGCAATAAAGGAACTACTAGCAAAGAATGGTTCTCTGCAGGAAGAAGTAAGAAAGCTTAAAATAGAACAAGAAATCCAATCCATCAGGCTATGTGAAGTTTTGGAACAGAGAAACAAGGCAAATGAAGACTTAGAGGTAAGAAATAATCAATCCCTTCAGCATGAAAATCTTGTAGGTCAACTATCTAATGCAAATGAAGAAATTGCGAATCTAAGATCTGAGAATGAAAGTTTGAGAAATGATTTAATCACTGAAAGACAAATCAATTCAAGCTTACAAAGTGATCTGAGATCTGAAAGAAAAATCAATGAAAGTTTGAAAAATGACTTAATCACTGAAAAGAAAATCAATGAGAGAATGATGAAATCTCAAGCAGACATGACTAAATTAAATCAGAAAAGTGAGCAAAACTTTCATAAACAAAAAGGTAAAGCTAGTCTTAGATATAAGGAAGAAGGTGAATCCTCCAGACAAGGTGCCCAAAGGAATCAAAGACCCACTTGCAATCATTGTGGCAAGATAGGTCATACATCAAACAAATGTTGGAGTAATGGAAAAGCAAAATTCAATGGTAAATGCTTCAACTACAATCAGCATGGTCACAAAGCTAATGAATGCAAAGAAAAACAAAAATTTGAAGGCAAATGTCACAAATGCAAGAAACAAGGTCACAAAGCATCTGAATGTAGATCCAAATCACTCAATCTAGCTGAACAACTTGTCAAAGCAATCTTTGGATGGGACTACAATACTTGGTGCATATGTCATTATTGTGGAGAATATGGACACGTTGGCAAAGACTATTCAAGGCATCACTTGAGGAAAAGAGATACAATAGTAAGATGCTATACATGTACAGAACTTGGCCATATAGCCAAGAATTGCATGAATACTAGAAGAATTGAAGATGAAAAGAAAGCTAAAGCTGATAACATTCAGAAGCAGATGAGACAACAGTGGATTCCTAAATCTACCAAGCAAGATAGTTCAAATGATGGTCATGTCACTAAAGAAATGGGTGACTCCACCATTTCCAATTAAATTTAAGAGGAATCAAGAACTGCATCTTAAAGCCATATTTTAAGCAATTCCAGAGTGAAAGGGTGCAAATGATCAAATCAGTATTTCAGATACAAAGTTTAAAGAAAGGTTATCATTCACCATATTGCATCTACCGAGCAAGGTTGGTTGAAGACCTCACCGACCTAAGTCGGGAGTATCAAAGATTTTGTTCATCCACTGAGTTCCAAGGTTCTACCGAGTAGATCAATGATAGTCTGACAAGCATTATGTCATCTCAGCTACCTTCGTACTAAGCATTAATGACAATATTTTTGTCAAAAGGGCAGAATTCGATTTCATTCTTCACCGCGACTAAAGAGCTAAGAGATTTCCAGTTGAACGACAATGATTCCAAAGCGATTTGAAGCAAATTTCCTATGAAGAATTTGTTTGAAGAATTTATCATTCACCAAATAGCAATGGCATCCGCAAGCACCAGCAGTAGAAGGCGAAAAGAGGTTTAGAAATGTTGGTAAAGAATACAGAATGGAAAGCGCCCAACTTCAAGATTGTTCCGACTGTTGCAGAATCACTTGACCCAAATGGAGCTCAATCACAAATACCACCCAAGGTACTTCTTATCAATGGTATTTGTACTCCCTAAGGTACTTCTTATCAATGATATTTGTACTCATTTCAAATGTTCTATTCAAGAAATCAGAAACCTAGAGATGGACAATGCCCTAGGTGAAATGATTATAGATGGCTCTCTGAAACCTGAATTCAAGCATCTGGAAACCAAGGGCTTGACTCATATCTCACATATGCCTAGAAACTTCCAAACCAAATGGATTAGGTATATCTTGAGTCGGGTGCATAATGGTCAATTGTGGTTGGAGCAACCCGTAGTGATAACAAAGAAGATGATTCACAAAATCACGGGTCTCCCTATGCTTACCAAAGCCAAAGCCACCAAAACCCTAGGTCGGGAAGAGCTACAAAAACAAACCCTAGTCGAATGGGACGGTAGAGGTTTAAAGGTAAACATTGTATCTGATGTCAAACTAAGATTCGACAATTATGTAATTGCATATAAATTATATAGTTCCAGTAGACTGAATAGTGTACCTTGTGAAGCTATGGATTTGGCCCTCAAGGTTGTAAAGAAAAACCTTGAACTTGATCTGTCTGAGGTATTAGTGAAACAATTGAATAAAAATATGGATAGTATAAGGACTTCCAAAAATAACCCTTGTAAATTTGATTCTCTGTTAATATGTTTATTTTTCTATGTACAAAAATTCTTTCCATCCAAAGGAACTATCATATGGAGAAAAGACATTCCAATTTTGTATCAAATAAGTGAGTTTGTAGCAGAGATGGGTGAGAATTTCGATAGCATCATGGACAACTATTTTGAAGTTTCAAGGAGAGAATGAATAATAGGTTCCAGATTCCTCCTAAGCTTGTTGAAGATTATAAGGATGATGTATGCTTTATGGTCGACTATGACAAGGTATACATTCAGGTAGTTAGACCCTGAGTTGCATGTGTGAAACCTCTTCCCTATGAGGTAAATATTGATGAAACCAGAGACATCATAAAAGCACTGGTAAATGAGCTAGAAGACCCAAGGCAAAAAAATTGTGGAACCTATGATGAAGCTAAGGCCAGAATTGAGCTTGAAATCAAGCTACCACAGGCCATAAGCAAGGGCAAGAGGAAAATAGCTAAATTGAAAACTACAACCGGTCCTCTTATGCTCACCGAAGGAAAAGGTGAAGATGAAGAAGGTGAAGAAGAAGAAGGAGGAGAAGAAGAAAAAAAGAAGAAGAATCTGCAGAAGAACAGCCAGAGAAGAAAGGTAAGGTAATAATTACCAAACCTAAGAAGAAGCCTACTGCAGTATCCACAAGAAGGACAAGGAAAGGTAAGCAGGAACCTATATTGGTCAGGCCTGCACCTACATTTGAGAAAAGGCTTAAACAATTGGAAGAAGGAGCTGGCATCACAAAGTTCAAGGCATTGAAATTTGAAACAAGAATAGATGCTGAGAAAATGCAAATAGAGGAACTGGTACTAAGCAAGATGGGTAAATGGAAATACTCCCCAGACCAGATTGCCCCTCAAATCTCAAAGGAACTACTGGAGAGATTGCAACCAAGATGGGAGTTAGCAACCCAAACGGTAAAAGACATCTATGAGCAATCTCTAAAGAATCTGAGACCAAGTCTCACTAGAGCAGAAGTAAAGATTGAAATGAAAAATCATGAAGGTAAAATGATGATCAGATTCCACACCTATTTGATTTTGATCAAAGACATTGAGAATGTTGTAAATGATACTACAAACATGTGAAAAAATATCTATCATCTGCATAACCCTAGTGAAGACCCAGTGGAAATCAAAGATGATGATAGCAGTGAGGGTGAAGATTTTGATAGCACTCTGTCCATCACAATCTCACCAAGAGAGCTGCATGCATTAATGGAAGAAGGCAAAGAGGAAGCAGCTGAAGAGGAAGATAAGGAGGAAGATGATCTAGTGAAAATTGCAGCAGAAGTTATTGCATCCCTTCCTCACTCTCCACCTAAAACTATCACATCATCAAGGTTGGAGTCAGCTTCAGCAGGTTTGATATCATCCACATCATATTTAACATCTGCACCTGCCACATCATAGTTCTAGGTATCATCAATGGAAGTGTCCACCACTTCATCTATCGAGCTGCAACCCTCTTCTTCAGCTACCGAGCCAGCCTCCTCAACTCCATCATCTTCAGTCGGTATGGCAGTAAGTTCCACAATTTTGTCAATTCCAATTTGTTCTACAATTTTGTTAGCACTATCTGCATCTGCTTCAAATCTAGTTAGATCAGATACTGCATTACCGAGTGTATCATCATTTTTGGGAAGTGTTCCAATTTTTGATTCGGTAAATACTCCTATTGGCACTCAATCCTCAAGTATCCCAATTTTCATTGCTAGTCCTTCCATCTCCACTATTTTGTTTGTTCCCAAGGTCAAACCAGTCATCACAAAAGCCAAACAAAAGCAACCATTAAGACTTCTACTCACTAAAAAAGAAATTCTTGAGGATATTGACCTAGGCACAGAAATACTGATTCCTAAAATTGACTATGAAAATGCTACCATTGAAGAAATGAGGTATGCTAGTCAACTAAATGAGATGAAGGCTACGCAAAAGAAGTTAAGGTCTGAAAGGGATAAGGAATATAGAATAATTGAGAATTCTCAGAATATTATTACAAAAGCTATAGGTGTTGAAGTAGATTCTACTCAACACATTTTGATTCAGTTAGAAGAGGCTATAAATAAATTCAATGAGGACAACTTTGGTCAGGACAAACTAATTGAAAATGCGGAAAAGAAATTTGATAATAAGGTGATTGAGCACATTTCTCAGCATATTGCAATAAAACAGGTAGAATTGACCACAATTTTGGTCAATCTTGAAATTTTTTTCAATAATGTAACTTCACTTTTTGCCAAATTTTGTGATGTTACTGAATACACCAAGGAGATCAAAGAGAAATTAAATAAAATTGATGAGGATATGAAGGTCAGTGCCCAAAAGCTGCAACTTGACCCCAGTTCAAGTTCATCCCATCATCTCAGAATCAGATTTTTGTCAGAAAAGCAGGCAGAACTACTGAGAGAGGAAGCAAGGATCAGATCTACATTGATTGACATTCAGAATATGATTCTTCCTGTCATGGACACAATGCAGAAACACATTGTCTACTCCAAAACATTGATCCATGACAACAATTTTTCAGTTGCAGATCACATGATTCAACTTTTAGCTAAAGTTCAAATAGCACTTTCCACCTACACAATTTTGCAAGAAAATTGGGATAAGACCTTGGCTCTATTCTCAAGGTACATTCTAAGTTTATCTCTCATTTTGGTGTTTCTATGTAAATACATACTAATTACTTTGGCATTATTGTCAAAAAGGGGGAGAATATATGTAAATAAGGAAGCCATATGTAAAGATAGAGATACTTGTAAATACTATGTGCATATTGTATGGGGGAGATATATGTAAATTTGCATCACAAATTTTGCACATAATTTTTGACTCATAAGTGTTTTTGTCACTAATACCAAAGGGAGAGATTGTTGGAATTATGATATATTTGTCATTAGTGCAAACACTTATTCGATTATGAATGCTTACCGAGCTCATCACTTAGTCTGCAATTCACACCGAGTATTCAGTAGTTATCTTACAAGCTCAGCAGGTAAATAGTTTTCACCAAGCTTTCCAGAGGATACCGAGTGAATGGGTAGTTCAGCAGTGTTTACCAAATGAAGAAGGTAAACGAAGTTTAGTAGTGTTTACCGAGTGAAGGTAAATGAAGTTCAGCAGTGTTTACCGAGTGAAGAAGGTAAACAAAGGAATCAATGTTTACCGAGTGAAGAAGGTAAACAAGACTCTATGTTCATCGAGCACAGCAAGGTAAACGAAGAAGATAGTTTCTACCGAGTGACACTATATCTACCGAGTCACCTATGGTTACCAAGTTCAGAACTATGTCAGGTGATTATTATGGATTGATCCTTCACTTCTACCGAGTGCATGACGATGCCGAGTAATGTAGTGGATGTCGAATATCAGAAGGTCACCGAGTCAGTTCAATGAACCCAAGTTTTCTACTATCTGGCCAACTTAGTAATATTTTGTTCACTTATGTTTTGGCTGACCTTGTAGTTGTAAATATTAGAATGGTATATATGAAAAAAAGAGAATAATGTGAAAAGGTATTGCTATTTTTTGAAAAAAAGTGAAAGCAAATCAGTAGCAGGGTAAAAGGGATTCAGCAATGTCAGCATAGGAGCAGAAAAGTTATATCTATCACATCAGGTGATCAATGCAAAAAGGATCTTATCAGCAAACAGTTGTAAGCAGATCCACTGCTTCATCCTAACAGGTGAATCAGTTTCTAAATCCTTTAACAGGGTAGACTTAATAGTCTTTTGTAAATCGCCTAACAGAGTGTATACTTCAGTCTATGTTTGTAAATCCTCTAACAAGGTGGATCTAGTAGTCCTACTTGCCCCTAATAGGGCAGATCATCAGAAGTGATCATTGTAAGCCTTAACAGGCCAACTTTATACTGCAGTATTGAAGTTTTGTGGGTATCATCCCCACCCCAGTTTTACTTTCTAATTGGAAGGTTTTTGGGTCACCAAATCTCTGTGTACATGTGCAATGAATGCTTGTTCTTTCAGTTATGCAGTAGATCAGATGAATAAATGGTAAATGATTAATATTCAGAATTGATTTAAAGTTTTATAAGTTACTGATTCACCCCTTCCCTCTCAGCAACCTATCTTATCCCAAATATTTCCAACTGTGTGTGTGTGTGTGTGTGTGTGTGTGTGTGTGTGTGTGTGTGTGTGTGTGTGTGTGTGTGTGTGTGTGTGTGTGTGTGTTCAATATCATGCATCCTATAGATGAAAATTAATTAAGCCTATAGTATCTATCTATCCTTGTTAACCTTTGGTGACTAATTCTTAGTTAGTATTCACTAATTAAACATGACTTTCATATTGAATAGTCATGACCGATTATGATTCAACCCTTGGATATAGTATATATATGCCCTGCAATGAATGGAGTACATTCATATTAATCTATAAATGATATATACATCCTTCAGATTTATATAAGACCTTAATAAAGAAGTTATTCAAAATCTTGTTCATACTTTAACATGGTATCAGAGCAGATGAACCCCAAGTATGTTCATACTAAAAGATCTACATCACATACAAATAAATTGATGAAAATGACTAAAAGTTTGATGTTGAAACAATGAAGGAGTAGTAGAGTGATACAACTCTGGAATTCTACACCATACCACAAGAATCAAGGATATTAGAGATTCATGAGAAAATTCATGGATTGAGACAATAGTATGCATTGGGAAATTAAATTGACTAATTTGAGATAGTCAAAGATGTGTGTACATGAATGCAAGAACTAGAACCAGAAGCATCCAACTCATCATTCTCCATATCGATTGTTACCATGATTCACCAAGACAAAACTAAGACGATGTTTTTTATTTTTAATACCTTGCATAGGAGAGTAAATTACGCCTACACTTTGATGAGTCAAAGATACATGAACAGAGGAGGTGAAGGACTCGATGCCTTTGGTGTATACAATGGTGCATGCTCTATTTTTAGTTTGAAGTCTTCTTGACCATCCCAGGATACGACTCATGCATGCCATGTGTTGGAGCCTCCATTAGGTGTATGCCATGCAAGAAAAAGTAGACATGCTTATGGTTTGGTGTTATTCAATTTTTAAGAGATTCAATAGCAGGTTATACACGAAGATGGAGACCTTGTATATGATGGGTTTTATAAGAGTGGTGATGGAAACTAGAATCGGTATAATAGGAGTGCAAAGTGTAAATTGGGTTGTGCTAGTTTCTCATCTGTCAACCTTATCCAAATGTTATTCCAAGCATGTTACTGTCTCATTTCTTCCGTATTTATACCCAATAGCGCTAGCCAAGTCCAGTAATGTTGTGTACAAAAAAAGAAAAGGAATTTGGTTTTATCAATCTGAAATCCTTGGGACCGAACTCATTCATATGATATGTGGTCTTATGACATGTCATGATGTAGTGCATGATACCTATTGGTCAAAATTCTTTAAAGAGCTGACATACAATGGATAAAAGTTACATATTTTGAAGATTGCAAAGACATTATAGACTTTGTTGAACGTACAATTGGCAAGGGCATATAAAGTTTTGGAGCCTATGGATCAAAAGTTATCATCTCATGCAAATAAAGGACCAAATCCATTCATTAGATATTTAAGTCCAAGGCTAGTAAAGTTTAAAAATATGTCGGTTGTCCTTTCTAATAATGAGAACCCAAGTCAATGTATGGACATACATTGAAGCACATTGACATGGAACATTTCTCCTACATTACAACTAGAAATGGAAATACTCCAGCCGATACATATGCAAATATATGTTGAGATCATAGATGGATTATAGGATCACTCCCAAAGAAAATTGGAAGAAATGTTATGACCCTATAAAATGGAATGAGTGGAAATTTTAGATTGTGGGGGGTAATAATAACGAATGTTCCATTCCCACTTGAACCATCTTTAAGGGAAGATATTATAGAAAGGACACCATGAGAGTTCCAAATTAAACCATCCTTTGATACATATAAACCCTCATTAGAGAAACTTGTATCAAATATGTTGATGTACAAAGGGATATTCTTCCTATAAAAGAAGAATGATGCACTAGGAATGTTGTTGAAGCATATTATTGAGTGATAACATCCAAGACTGTGAAATAAAGAAAAGACAAGGAGATTGCGATAAAATGATCCTATGACAACAGGTCCATTGTACTATTGGATCCCACACTTTTAGTTGTATGGGAATCATAATAAATGATAAGAAGTCTCTTTGGAAATGGATATCATGATTGAGATCATGTAAGCTTCCATGACCGAAGAAACATTCAAGAGAAAAGACTGATGGATGTTGTATAAAAGCCATACAAATGGAAGGATGAAGTCGTTGCTTGTTTCCATGAGGCTGAGTTGGTTGCACATATTTAAAGTGGTTATAGTTCTTCTAGAGGAATAATAAACATTCAAAGGGAGTCTAAATATCCATCACATGCAACCTTGGACGAGGAAGTTAGAAGGTTGATATCTAACATTTAGATGGAGTTTGACAATCCTAAAGAGTAGCCTTGATGAGGAGGTCAAAAGGCTCATGTTTACTTCATGAGCTCTTCTTCATGAAGGGAAAATTCGATGTACAATCCCTCATGATACATTGTTTAGTAGGTTGAGGTAAAATCTCTTATTCCACCCTTTGAGGGTAGCTATGGTGGATCCATCCTCTGATATGGTTCATGGTGTGACACCATGACAACACTGCATGATACAATTCATGGTGACATCATTTGTCATATTTTTTGACTATACAACTTTAATGGGCCTACCAACCTATGAACATTATGGAAAGGTGACGATCTTTCTAATAATGCATGCTTGTATTCAACAACGTAAGGTGATGACTTTACAATGTTCACTATCATGATGAATATCATGTCAACTTGATATTCATGGAAATGTCTTGATAGTTGATAGATATCATTCTGACTTGATATCGATTGTGTATCAATATGTTATTTATCAGATAACCATGGTGGATATTATGTGACATAATAACTATAGACATACCATGTTGAGTTATGGTAGACATCATGCAGCGTGATGTTAGTGCACATACCATAACCAAGATATATGAAGTTTATGCTGAGTTGATGTTCAATATACTCCTTGATATTACAAGTGAGGTGATATCAAAATTTGTCATACTTGGTATATCTTGAGAATTTTTTTATGGATATCATGAAATGTGATACCTATTGCAGATCATTATGTTCTTTATGGGATAATCATGGTGAAATACCATGATGTGTTATGGTAGGCATCATGTAACATGATGTCAATGTTCATACCATAACAAGGATATATGAATGTCATGTGAATTGATGTTTAATATACTCCTTGATTTCATGAGTGAGGTGATATCTACATCTATTCATACTTAGTTATCTTCCCTAGCTAAGAGGGAGTGTTGAGATATGATAGCGTAGGTCAAATTATATAAGACATACATGTGCTTGACTTGATAAATCTAAAAGCATAATCATATTAGACTAAGGTGAACTTTGTGTGTGTGTGTGTGTGTGTGTGTGTGTGTCTATTCAATATCATGCATCCTATAGATGAAAATTAATTAAGCCTATAGTATCTATTATGCTTGTTAATCTTTGGTGACTAATTGTTATTTAGTATTCACTAACTAAACATGACTTTTCATATTGAATAGTCATGACCGATCATGATTCAACCCTTGGATATAGTATATGTATGTTTTAAAATGAATGGAGTATATGCATATTAATCTATAAATGATATATGCATCCTTCAAATTTATATTAGACCTTAATAAAGAAGTGGGATAATAGGTGCGATGAATCTGTCATCTGAGAGGAGATGTGTGTCATCTAATATATCCTCAGCAACTAGAGTAGGTGAATCAATGACAGGAGCTATAATGGTAGGCAATGTTGACGAGTAATCATGGGCAATAGATGGAATTTGAACATGAGGTGGATGTGTAGAAATCACAACACTAGTCTCAAGAACAACACATAATTTCAAGCAACCTAACTTCACCTCAATAGTCTCTTGTGTAGAAGGAGTATGAGTCTTTGATAGTGGAGATGGTGGACCAAAATGAGAGGAGTATAGGTGGGAAGAGCAATCAACAATCCCTATAGCAACAATATTACATGTCTCACTATCTCTGATGTACACCACATCTTGTGCAAACTCAACTGTCTTCTCTGTCCCACTATGTGTAATCTGATAAATAGAGAGAAAGTTAGAGGAAAAAGATGGAACAAAAAGTACATCATGAAATGTACCATCATCAATGACAATAGAACCTTTCCCACATACAATCATAACTGTGTTATTCCCCATCAAAATGTGTGGAGTAGGAGAAGCCTCAAAAGAAGAGAACAAATCCTAAGAAGATATCATATGGTGTGAAGCACCTAAATCCAATAACCATCTAGAAGAATGTGGAGTAGTAATTGCACATAATGCATGACCATTTCCTATATCTTTACCATCTGACTAAAATGATGATGATGAAAATGTTCAATGAGAAGTAGAAGGAATATCAATTTTTCTCTTTTGAAGGAGAGTAGTTAAATTTGAAACATGTTTTGCATAACCATCTAACTTCTTCTCATAGCAATATGACTCATCATGATTAGGCTTATTGAAATAAACACACTTTGGTCTTTCTAGCTTTGGTTTAATCCCTTTAGGAGGAGGTGGCCCTGATGAAGTGTGAGGGCTAGAATCAATTTGAGACTCTGTAGAATGTGATTTCTATGTCTTCTCCTTTGTCTCAGAAGATGGTTGAGCTCCCAATGCATAAGTCTGTGAGCCTGTGAGAGAATCCAGTTGAGAGAGCTTAGCTTGCTCTTGAGTCAAATGATCACAAAAAACCTCAAAGGATGGCA
This sequence comes from Cupressus sempervirens, assembly GCA_028749045.1. Classification (NCBI taxonomy): domain Eukaryota; kingdom Viridiplantae; phylum Streptophyta; class Pinopsida; order Cupressales; family Cupressaceae; genus Cupressus; species Cupressus sempervirens. The sequence goes on along the minus strand of CM053786.1, from coordinate 834,000,224 downwards.
TGGTAAATCTATTACCCAAAGCATCTTTGATGGAATAGAAGGTAGAAGCAAAAATATCTAAGTTTCCATAAAGCTTAGAAAAAATCAAGTAAATGCACTCAGTGTTAGTCTTTGTTTTTCCATAATCTTGCAATAAAATTCTCTATTTTGAACTTCATCAAGAAGTCTTCAATGGAAGGAAAAGAATCTGGTACAAGAGAGGTAAGATCTGCCTTGATCTGAAGTGCCCTGAAATCATTCAATGGACCAAACAAGGCATCAAGCTTGGTCCACATATCTAGAGGGGTATTACACCCATCAATATGAAACTATAGATTGTTGGATACCTATAAAGCAATCAACCCCATTGCCTCATCCATCTTGTTCCTATGTTGCTAGACCAATGAGTGCTAAGTATTCCATTTATTCTCATGATAGATGGATTAATGTGTGAATCACTGCTCATGATATATGAGTCGATGAGTTTGACTCAAAAACTACATAGTTAAATCCTGATAGAAATATCATAATTTGACTTGCTATGGAAAATATCTCCTACTTATCCATTATAGTTGTTGAATAAACACTTGTAAAATGCATATCATAAGCATTTTGCATTGAGTCAGTTCCTTTATATTTCACAAGGTATATATCTGACTATATAGTGGTATTATCCATATGCCATTTGAGATAAGAATCATATTGGTATAAATAAATTCTGATTGATAAATGAATACATAGAAACCAAAAAATCTCTTAGGATGCACCCAAGACCAATAGATTCAAGCATAAATGGGTGAAGAGGAGAGGCATCCCTACAAGAACAAATTGAGAATTAGTAACTAAAGTACATGAACATTTAAAATTTCTTAGTCCAAGTCATCTCATGGTTGTCCAAAGTATATTTAGTTGTCAGGTCAAGCTATGGTGATTGGGCTGTTCATTTTCCCATCTAAATGCTTGGCCAAGGTAGATTAGAGGCATGCTTGTTGCAATTGGTCACTATAGGCTAGAGTGCTAGCTAATAGAGGAGAGGTTGAGGGAGGAATTTCTTAGCCTTGTTTGTTTCTTAGCTGACACTCTAACACTAGAATGCTTGGATGGTAGGACTATGGTGCCCCAAGCCTAAACCCAGGGTAGGGGGGATCTTTCTCATAAGAGATTGCATGGGGATATGTTAAGGTCTATGTTTGGGAGGTTAAGCCTAAGCCAATGCATGTCCTCTTCACCAAATGTCGAGGCTTGCACAACTAGTTGACAATTATTTTGATACATGTATGATAATTAACCTTTTTCTTGTACATACTTTACATGTTACTTTTGAAATGCACAATCGTATATATGTTTAACATTAAGTTTCTATCAAGTGTAATTATAGTATTTATAGAAGTTATATCAGTTTCTTTCATACGAAATTGAAATAGTCATTGCTTTAATTTCGTTTACTTATTCTTGTACAATGAATTTAGTTGATAGTTTTCTTTCTATATGAAGTAACAAATATAACTACCCTATGTCATTCTGTTATGAAATCCAGTTATAATCTCTGAATATGTTCTCTAATTTCTGCCTAGAAAAATGATAAGTTACAACAACTCTTAATCCTTCACCTGATGCACCAAATTTATGGACAAATGATCAATTAAAGTCAAGAAGTGTTAAAATTGGGCACTAATGGATCCCTTTAAGTTGTCAAAAACCTTTTATGCTTCCTTTGACCATTTGAAAGCTTCTTTCTTGGACCGTAATATTGAAGAAGCCTTTGACAAACCTTCTTCAATACCTACCTAGCTCTTAGAATCCATGTAACTTGTAAGAGCCCCAACAAATTCTAACTCACCTACTTCTGGTAATTGATAGACATTCATTGTTTTGCAATTTCCCAAACTCTTTCATAAGCATTTTATCAAACACATAAAAGGTTAAACCAGATTTAAAACTCTCAACTTCATTCATACACACAACAAACATTAACATAAAAACTTGGTAGACATTTCATACACCAAATTATTCAAAGGTGTTTCATCATACATTTTGCATACAACTAACTACTATAAATTGTTCATAGAAATTCCTCTTTTGGGAATTCAAGAAACTGGAATATATGCAAGTATGAAAGCATGCATTGATAATTTACTAAATTACAAATTTAAAGAACTTGGTAATGATCACAACTTAAGACCCCAAAATTGATGTAGTTGTATTCTGAGATAATTCTGATCCTTGGTGCCTAATGCTGATATATAATGATGCACTAAAAAACCTCAATGTGCATCCTTAAACAACTCATGCCTCAACTACAGTCTCATGGAACTTCCAATGCCTATGGATGCTTTTTTTATTGATATTGCTACTATTACAAGTTGCAAACTATCCTATTTGAAGACCTTCAACCTCTACAAATAATTTTGAAAATTCTATAGCATCCAACACCAATATCTTCAACTAATTAATTTAATCATAGCCTCTGAATAAGGCCATTGGGCATTCAACCAATTCAAAGTTCTGAAAATATTCAAAAGAATTATCATTTCTCCAAGCTTGAAATCTGCAAACACTTGTTTCAAGCTTCTTCACAAAGTCAGCAAAAGAAAATGTCATGAGATGGTTCGATTTCTTCATTGGATTTTATATTTCCTTTAGAAATTGACTATATCTCTTCTCATAGCCCAATTGATATTGTCTCCTTTCCAAATGGCTTTCATTACCCCAAGAGCGGTGCTGAACTTTTCACTTATCACCTTAAGAGACTTTTGACACCTGCTAGTTTTAGTGAGTCACTTATTGCATCTGACATGTTTGATTCGCTTGTCTTTGCCATCTGGGATTCTACTCTCCTTTCTATTCCTCACCATTCCCCTCCCTCTCTTAGAGCTAAGTGTAGAAATACTTGTCCTATGAATAAATGGTTTGATTCTAATTGCAAAGTTTTTCATCATTCGATTCGTGTTTCCCTAGAGACTTAGTCTCCTGCCTTTACCCATCTGCACCTATTGTACCTCCATTTTCTTCACCACAACAAACATTCTTTTCCCTCTTTTTAGTTTCAAACCCTTTGCTCCATGCTTATTCAGAATCCCTAGATATTTTGACGTACCCTTTTCCCTCAATGCTCCCCCCCATCCTCCACTCTCGACTACCACTCTCTGACCTCCCATATCATTACATTGTATGACATTCCTATATAGCCACCTCTTCACTCCACTCCACTTCCTTTTTTCCATTTGTTCACCTACTTCAGTATTATTAAGGCCATCATATCTTTGCGGTGCAACAGAGTAGCAGATGAAGAGGGTTTTTAGACAAAACTTTTCAAACTTGGTGCTTCGGTTCTTGGATCTTACCTTCCTACACTCTTTAATAGAATGGTTTGCACTGGGTTTCTTGAGTCCTGGTCTAGACATGTGGTTTACCCTATTCATAAGTTTGGGCCTACTTGTGATCTAGGTAACTATAGAACTATTATGATCAGACGTACTTTTGCCAAACTATATGCCACTGCTCTAAACACCATGTTATCTAGTGAACTTGATAGAAGAGGTTGTAGAGATAAAGGGAAAGCTAGTTTTCAAGAAAACTATCAAACTATGGACCATGTTTTCACACTGCGAGCTATCATTGAGGAGGCTAGGCACCGCTCTCAGAAGGTATATTGTTGTTTTGTGGACTTCTATAAGGCTTTTGATTATGTTCCTAGGTTGGCCTTATTTCAAAGACTTCATGAGATTGGGATCTCAAATATGTTACAGACTGCTATTATGAGGCTTTATGAGAAGGTAACCGGTAGGCTCAAGACTCCAGAGGGTTTTTCTATTCCAATTCAAAGTACCATTGGAGTGAAGTAGGGTTGCCTTCTTTCTCCTACACTGTTTGGCTTGTATATTGATGAGTTGGAGGATTTCGTTGTGAACTCCTTTCAACCAAGTGATGGGTGCTATTTACATCAGGTCTTGATCTCCATTCTCCTTTTTGCTAATGATGTGGTTCTCTTGGCCTCTTCTCTCGATAGCTTGCAAAGACTCCTTGATGGTTTGGCTTCTTTTTGTAATCAATGATAGCTTGTGGCCAATTTTTCTAAGACTCTGGTTATGGTCTTTAATTGTTTAAATACCTCTCATCTTCATTTCTTCTTTTAGGGCCAGGAGGTTGAGATTACTTCCACTTATATGTATCTTGGTGTGAACTTCTCAGGGTTGCGCTTTAGCTTAAGACCAGCTATTTAGTCCAGAGTTAGAAAGGGCATGGGTTTCTTGACTTTGTTGGAGAGACAGTGCTTTAGGCATCATTTCTAGTATATTTTGTCCACATTGACCCTTTTTGACTCCTTAGTTCATCTGACAGTCCTTTATGGCTTGGTGGCTTGGGGGCCTTCTCTTATTGCTTTTGATTGGGCTTCTATTGAGAGGGTTCAGACATTGATGTTATAGTGTATCATAAGATTCCATAGACTCACCCCTCACAACATTGTCTTAGCTAAGTTTGGAGCTCATCTTCTCAAACTTGCTGCCATTTTTTACTTGATTTGGTTTCTTCATCGACTTCATGGCTTTATGGAGTTAGGGGTTGACCAACATAGATACTCTCATCTAGCATATTGTTCTTCTATTGAGATTTTGAGATTTGACACCTCTACTAGACCCTGTAGTTGGTACACCCAAGCCACCTCTTTGTTGGGTTTGATTGGTATTGAGATAGATCATCTTCCTCCTTATTAGTTTTCACTTGATGCTCCTACTCATCTTCTACCCTCACGTCAAGAGTTGAACAAGCATGTCAAATAGGATATTTATAGACAATGCATTACCACTACCTAGAGTAATCCCCCAAGAGGTCTTTGACCTAGGATGGCATTCTATGCTAAGCATTTTCTTGTGATTCAAGATGTTATTATTAATCGCCTTGCTTATCTCTATTGGCATTGGGATCATGCCTTACGATTTTCTTTAGGCTCTTTCAAGGTTGGTTCTCACCACCTCTGGGCTTAGACTAATCATCACATGGATCGTGCTGATTGGATATGTCAATTGTGTACTTTGGCAGAGGTTGAGATTGAGATCCACTTCATTTTTTGATGTCCGCTCTACTATGAGATCAAAAGGATATTTTACTTCCTTTTCAAAGATTGTGTTTCTCTTTCAATGCTCTTTAGTTATATTGATCAACAATGTCTTGCACTTTATCTTCAAGAGGCCACCCATCTTCGTGAGATTACCTTGTAGTCTTTTATACCTCAGGGGCGTACTTTAGACCAGCTCATTACTACCTTTTTCTCTACCTTGTCTCCTCCATGGGATTTGAAAGGTCCTTCCAATACTTCTTATTCTAGATTGATTAGACACTGCACCAGTCTCTCCAGGCAATGACAGTCCTACAACGGTTCTACATGACAGTCTATGAGTATGGATCATCCACAGGTTTACCTTCTATTTCTGATTTCTTTGTGATAAGGAAGGACCCTTAGTACTTACCTTGTCTTCTTTCTTGTTTTTTTTGGCTTTTGTTTCTTCTCAATCACTATTTGGTGCTTCTTCTTTGGCTAACTCTTTTGTTTGTATGCTCAGTCCCATAAACTTCTATTGGTTTTTTGTGGACATTAATATTATTATCTTATCTTATCTTATCTTCATCCATACACTTTTCATAACTTAAACATCATCTACCTTTTTGAAAAAAATGTTTTTGATGCATTTGAAATGTAGTATTTAATTGTATTTCCCTCCAAGACTTAGGCACCCAAGCGTAACTTCAATATATAGTTGTTTAATGAACTAGATTGCTTTATAATAAGCTTTAACTTAATTGTATGTTAATTATAATTAATAACTAATGTTCAAATAAATAGCTTATTAATTCCTCCAAATGATCAACTAAATATCCAAATGGTCACTATCAAAACCTAGTGCCTATGTGCCCTGCCAACTGTAAAGTTTCTACAAATTCTACTAGGAATTAGATTGAGATAATAGCTTCTTTGTTGCTTGCGGTTGATGATCTTCTATAACCAGACTTGAATGAAGTGATACCAAAAATATAAATATTATTCTGGAAATTTTTTATCTCTACAAGTATTCATCTAGGGTAGTAGTGTTAAAGGAGTAGACTATTTATTTTTTGTGTCATTTATACAATCATATCAGTATGGTAATTGGAGTTATAGATTTAACACTCCCTCTTAACTTGATAATCATACTAAGTAATAACGTATCTAACATCATAAATTACAATGATAAAGCATATATTGATACTCTATATCTATCTAAATCTTCTAAGCATGTGGTATCATCGAACACATGATACTATGTCATATTACTATACCTGTGCTATGACTTATCATTGATACTAGTGATAATAGTATTTCAAAGCATACAACATAAATGATAAAATCAAAAGAATGATTAAATTATTCATTTATCCAAGTATTGACTCATAGGTATTGTAGTCCTATATCACAACATGATCCTGAGTTTAAGATCTACCAAAACATAGGATAAAATCTGGAGAATGATTAAATTCTTCATTTATCCAAATTGTGACTCATAGACATAGAAATGTCTACGTCACAATATGATTTTAAACTCATCTAGATCTGATAGTAGTTCTCTATTTTTCAACACATTATCTAAGAGATCGTTATCTCTCATGATGTCTTTTATACAAGTGTTAATTATCTCAAAGATTGTCACCTCTTAGATAATGAATACAAATGGTGAAGCCCATAATAGTGAATAACTTGACAATAAAAATTATTTTATTAATAATTTAAATAATACAAATGTTTTATAATTCAACCATACCAATTATTTTTTTGAAGTGATATATCTTCACTCGAGAGAGAGGTTTCGTAAGAATATCTGATGTCTGATTTGTAGTACAAATGTACTCTAATTTTACAGTATTCCTATCTATCATATCTCTTGCATAATGGTAAGAAATTTCAATATGCTTGGACCTTTCATGGAAAACTAGATTCATAGAAAGCTTGATGGAACTCTAATTATCACAATGAATAATAGTAGGATTCATGGGTTGATCAAATAATCCTACAAGAAACTTTCTAAGCCGGACTGCTTCACGAGAGGCCATTGTTGCGGCAATGCATTCAGCTTTTGTGGAACTCTGTGCTACTAATGACTTTTTTTGCATATCCATGATAGCATTGCTGATCCTAAACTAAAACAACATGTTGAAGTTCTTTTTCTATCATTAACAGTTCTACCCCAATCTAAGTTTGTGAATCCATGAAAGCCCAAGTCAACTTTTTCATATTTGAGCCCAAGGTTAAGAGTGCCTTGTAAGTATCTCATAATGTGTTTAACTACAACTAGGTGAATCTCCTTTGGTTCACACATAAATTGACTTAAGGCATTAATAGCATAGAAAATATTGGGTCTTGTATCTACCAAGTACATAAGAGACCCAAACATCTATTTGTAAAGAGTAGAATCTATGGAGGGTGATCATGTTGTTGCTTCCTTAAGTTTATCCTGTTGTTGCTTCCTTAAGTTTATCCTCCACTGGAGAAGACATAGGTTTGCAGTTCCACATTCCAAATCTCTTCGAGATGTCTAATGTATAATTTCCTTCATTAAGTATGATGCTGTTAGAATTCTGCCATACTTCCAGTCCTACGAAGTAATGAAGGAGTCATAAATCTTCATTTCAAATTCTCTAATTAGATCTTTCTTGCATTGATCTATAAGATGATCATCACTTGTAATTAGTAAATCATCACATATAGTATCAATATTATCATATCATCTTTATCATTTTTATAATAGTGATTTGGATCAACTTCATTCTTTGAGAATCCTAAACTAGCAAGATACTTATCAATTCTTTCATACTAGGCCCTTGAAGCCTATTTAAGCCCATAGAGAGCTTTCTTGAGCCTACAAACAAAATTTTTAGGGTTATGAGTTTCAAATCCTTCAGGTTGTTCCAAATATACCTCTTCTATAATCTTTCCATTCAAAAATTTTGTTTTTACATCCATCTAATGTACTTTCCATCCTGTTAATGCTGCAATAGCTAGGACTACTCTTATAGTGGTGTATTATGCAATAGGAGCAAAGGTTTCTTCATAATCAATTCCCTCTTTCTCAAAGAATCCCCTAGCTATGAATTTGGCGTTATATTTTTCAATGCTATTGTCAGCAACATACTTGATTTTAAATATCCACTTAGAGTAAACAATAGATTTTCCTTCAGGTCTTGGAACAATTTCCCAAACATCATTCTTAATAATGGATTGGTATTCTTCTATCATAACATCCTTCCAAGCTATATATTTAATAGCATCTGAAACATTGGTTGGTTCTAATTTAGATAAATCACTCATGTTTGATGTATAATTAGAAAATCTTTTGGGTCTTTTGCTTTCTCTAAAGGTTCTAGATGGTGTAGCGAAGTCTTGTGCTTCCTCTACTATCTTAATGGCCCAAAGTATATATATTGGGCACTCGCTTAGTTCTCTTTTCCTTTGGAACATGTATATATACTTCGGAGAGTTCTAACTTAGTTATCTTTTCTTTTGGAACATATATATATATATTGGGCACTGAAATATCCTAAGATGGCTTATATTAGGTTTAACCTTAGTAAAGACTTCTTCAAGAGTTTTATCTCTAAGGCAAGAGTGAGGACTTCTATTTTGAATATATACAACAGTGTTGGAATCTGATTGAAAATATTACTATTGAAGAAGAGAGATTGTTTCCAAAGAGGGAGATTGTTGATAAAGAATGTTTTCAATCATTGTTTTGTCACTGATGTCAAACCTACTATTTGCTAGAATGACAATTGTTTATAAGATCCAAGTACTATCACTTAGTTGATTGATGAAGAGGATTTAATCAATAAGACGTAACAAAAGTACCTAAGGAAAAGGTTGAGTTATGGTTTTGTAATGAAGTATAAAGATCAGTTAAGACAATGATAAAATGATGTATTGATAATATACTTGAAGATACAAATGTTGGCTAAACCTAAAAACTTTGGAAGAATAAGTTGTAACAAAGTTGTCTACAAAACTTGACTAAGTTCATTAGTGGGTGCCAAGCAAGCTAGTTAATGTTGAGCATATTTTCAGTAAATGTCGAGCAAATGCATAATCTAGTGTGTGCCGAGTGAAACAAGAGCCGAGCAACTTCAAGTGTTGAACAAGTAATAGGTACCGAGCATCAACAAAATTTAGTTGATTTTGAGTGAATCCACAATAAGTGTCAAACATCAGTAAAACATAGTAGGTGCCGAGTAACATAGTATATGCCAAGCATCATAATTTCAATAGTGCCAAGCTACTACATTATTTGAAAAGTAAAAAATTTGCCAGATCTAAGCTGAAAAAGTTTGTTACCTTGAATTTTGTGAACTAGATGGAGGATAAGGATGATGAGTTGGTGGCACAGAATTTTATGTAAACCATTTTTGGGCAAATTTAGGAGGATTCTTCATGATGTTTCTAGACGAAACAAGATAAGAGGTAGATTCATTGAATCTTACCTAATCCATTTGAATTGAAATTAAAAGCAAGAAGATTAAGAGTTGGAAAATTATTCCAAACTTCTATTTAAGGAGTTACAGGTCAAGAAGCAAGAGTTGCTAAGTTGCCAAGTTGTTGAAGTGGTCGATAGGATGTCAAGGTGAAGGCATCAAGAGAGGGGAAGAACAGAGTACAGAGACTCTGCTTCAATAGGTGACTATAGAGGAGATTGCACTAGTATATCGAGCATGGAGACTCAAGGAGATGAAGCTTGAAAGGACTACAAGTTGTTAGAGACGTAGTGATTAAAAGCCATGAAAATTTGAGAATTGAACTGAGATCTAAAATCTGCAAGTTAAGTTGTGAGTTGTATTAGGTCAAAAGCTCTTATTGTTACTCTCTAATAATTCTATCAGTTAGGGTAAAAATCCTATGGACTTAGGTTGGTTTAATAGCCATTTGTAAATCCTTTAATAGAGAGGCATTCCAAGGGAATGTTCTAAAGTCCTCTAACCAGGCCCACTTCTAACAGGGTGGTTAAATCCTTTAACCAAGTCACGTTTAATACTATGTTGTAGCCTTTAACAAGGTAGGCCTTTCACAAGGCATCACTTTAGAAGAGTGAGAATTGAGTAGCATATTACTGGTGGTTTTTCTCAAATTGAGTTTTCACATAAATCATTGTGTTATGTGTTGATCCTTGATGTGTTATTCTTGCATGTTGATTTTACAATAACTTCCTAAGTAGGAAAGTTTAAGCTTAGATACATGATTAGTTAAATGGGCTCACTTTACTTGGTGAAAAAGTTTTATTAGGACATTTGGACCTTGAATAACTGATCCAGCCCCCCCCTCTCGATTATTCTAAGGCATTTCTAACAAGTAGTACAAGAGGCTTATGCCCAAAGATAATATTCTATATTTTGATCAAATATCATAGCTCTTGTTGCTTCTATACTTTTTCTATTCTTCCTTTTTGTTACCTCATTTTGCTGTGGGTTACAAGGAATAATATATTCCCTCTTAATTCCTACTTCTTTACAAAACTCTTTAAGAAAATTTGAAGTATATTCCCCTCCATTATCAATCCTAAGATTTTTAATTTTATGTCTTGATAAGTTTTCGATTAAGGTTTTGAATTCTTTAAATCTCTTAAGGATTTCTTTTGATTCTTTACATTTTCAGAAGTAACTCCAAGTTTACCTAGAGAAGTCATCTATAAAAATTATATAGTATAGAATCCTCCAAGAGAAGGAATAGACATAAGTCCACATAAATCTGAGTGGACTAATTCCAAAACTTTGTGAGTTTTCCTAGTGCTATCATGAAATGGACTTTTGGTGTTCTTACCCAGAGTGCATCATTTGCATATGTTTGAATGATCTTTATTCAACATAGGTAAACTAGTAACCATCTTCTCCATAGTTGATAAGGTTTTGAAATTTAGATGTCCTAACCTTCTGTGCCATATTTCTTTTATATTAGCAGCTTCATGAATTAAGGCTTGAAAAGGTTGACTAGGTTTTGTATTTAATTCATACAAGTATCCCTTTCTTTGACCAATCATCTTTGATTTCTTAAATGAAGAGTTCTTAGACTAGGTCATTACTTTATTTTCCATGAATGTAACATTATGTCCATCATCTTCAAGTGTTTTAATAGAGATTAGATTCTTGGTACATAGAGTACTCATTTAAGATGTAGGGAATTACCTGATTTTAGTTTCAACGTGCAATTCCCAATTCCTTTGACTGAATGAGTTGAATTGTCATTGATGGTAATCAATTCTATCAACTTTTTCTGATATAGAGTCTAGTGCTTCTTTGTATCTTGTAATGTGTCAACATGATCCACTATCAATCACCCATGCTTTTCTTGATACTTCATTTGATAGTGCAAAATACAATATGTGATTCTCAGGATCATAGTTATCTTCTTTCCTAGTAATGTTTGTAGAGTTTACTTGTTGCTTTGTATTATCGAGGCAATTAGATTTGTAGTGTCCAAATTTTTCACATTTGAAGCATTTTATTTTGGATAGATCTTTCTTAGGTTTGTCATTCTTTTGATTACCCTTCTTCTTCTTGAAGTGTTTCTTCTTACCTTTATAGGAATTTGTTGATGAGAACATGTAGTTCTTCATCTTCAATTTTCAATCTTCCTCATTTCTTAAGTTTCCTAGATTCTTCTTGTAGGCAATCTCCTTTAAGTCTATTAAAGTAAGGAAGATTGTCTCTAGCACTTATTCCTTGTGAGAATGTTTCCCTTGAATTTGGTAACCCATCTATAGCACTAAGTGTTAGTTCCTTGTCTTCAATTATGGTCCCTATACTTGCAAGTTCGTCTCTTAGACTAGCCACCCTTAGGAAGTAAGAATTCATAGATTGTCACTTTTTTATTTGTATATGATTTAGTTTCCTTTTTAGTGCAAGGGTTCTAGTTGCATTTTTAACCTTATATGCATTTAATAATGCATTCATCATATGAAATGTTATTTCATGTTTCATTAGCATAGATACTATTTCATTTTTCACTCCATCTAATATGATATGCATGGTTTTCTTGTTTCCTTTACTCCAGATAGTTTTATTAGGTTCAACATCAGGTTGCTTAGATGCTGAATCAACAAACTATTTCATATCATTGCCTTCAAGAATCATTATAATTCTAAATTTCCACACAACAAAGTGTTTTTTCCCATCAAACTTGTCCTTAGGTCTAATTGTGCTTTCCATTGAAGATAGAAAGAGGTTGCTAGATATATAAAGTTTGATTTTCAATTTTTGGAGCCTAGGTTCAACTACCAGAGCTTTGATACCATGTAAAACTTCTACAAATTATACTAGGAATCAGATTGAGATAATACCTTCTTTGTTTCTTGTTGTTGATGATCTTCTATAACTAGACTTGAATGAAGTGATACAAATAATATAAATATTATTCTAGAAATGTTTTATCTCTACAAGTATTCGTCTAGGGTAGTATTGTTAGAGGAGCATAATATGTTATTTTTGTGTGATTTGTACAATCAAATTAGTATGGTAATCGAAGTTATAGATTTAACACCAATAGTAGCAACTGGCCAAATTTGACTTACTATAATAATAAGTTTCTCAAACTGTGCCAATTGATGAATGAGTCAATCATTGTGCATACCATTAGTCCAAATGCCCATGCCATATATAACAACTCCTCAGCAATGACTTATTATATATAGTGAGTCTCTAAATAACTACTCTAGTCAACGATACTAAATCTCAACACTACCACTAAGCTAGTCAAGTGCCCTGCTAAAGATAGAAACCCTAAATTTAATGAAATACACTTACTATACATTTTAGTGTGCTATATTGGTCCAAAAAAAGAGTAATGGTGAACATCCTTAACCTCTCGAGTGAGAATTAGCCTTTGGTTCTGCCAATTGGGATCCTCTATCCTTTTGACTTAGCCTATGAAGGTCACTAATAGGCTAATCCAAACCACCAACTGGGGTGAGCTAAAAGGGGGAAATTACATAAGTCAAACAAGGTTTCTAGTGGGGTTTAATCTAAAGTAGTTTGTATCTTTTCTTGATGTACCTATACTTCTTTTTCATTTATGATATGACCTAGACATAGTATTTTGGTCACTGCAAATTTACATTTTGATTTGTCAGAAAAAAGGGATTGTCTTTTGATTATTTGTAGAACTTGATCCAAATGTTTCAAGTGTTTTTCCTAGGTTTTAATATATAAGAATATCATCAAATTATTCAAGTAAAAACTTACACAATTTACCTAATATGTGATTCATGTAGGACTAGTAAGTTGCAGATCCATTTGTGAGACTAGAAAGTTGTGTGAAGGAATATAGATCAGAGATAAAGTGCAATAGTGATTTTATTATTTTAATTTCATCAAATAGAACGGTAATGCTGAATTACTTCTTTTAATCCTTAAGACAGTTCTAAAACAATGGTAGTATTACTGATGTCTATTTAATATCATTTGCAATATGCTTGTGGAAGAAAACACTTAACTTCAGATGTTGTTGTAGGTAATTTGCATGAAATGATGTTTTTTAATGATTTCCCAAATTTGAATCATCCAATATTAAAAAACTATATATATAATATTAATATAGTCTATATGCAAACATACATACATATATTTATTACTATATATCATTTCAATTATGATTTATTGTATGCTTCAATCTGACTGAAGTTATAATTGAAGGAAACTCAGGTGTGGAAACAACTTCCTACACTAATCCCTTAAGGAAATTATTGTGCAAATTCTTTTTAAATCCTTACAATTTCATATTCACTTTCGGTAAAATAATAATGCTGCAATCAACCATGAATATAGAAAACAGATAGAGAAATAATAATACATAAATACAAAGATATGCCGGTGGGGAAAAACTTTCTAGTAAAACAACCCCACCCCTCCAAAACCTGCACAATGTATTATCTTCAACTCAAAGGTTACAACACACTTACAATGCAAGCTCTTTCAGGACATGGAAGACTTATCCAATAGCAACCAACAATACATTACTCACACTCACATTATCTACAACCCTCAAAGTGGTTATATAATGTGCTTCCCATTTTAAAGATAGCTCTTACATGTCATAGGAATCCGTCATAACTGTTTTAGTCATGACTTCCTTACACACAATTCAAGATGCCGACACATGCAAGTGGAGTGACACATCAACATGCCAACTAGACATGTACACTCACACTTAATTACATTATTTGGAAAAAATACATTTACAAAAAAAATAATAAGAATAGGAATTATCCAAGGTTGAGACACCTTAGTCCTAAGATTGTCCCACTTGTCAAACACCTTGTAAGAGCAACAAAAACATAAAAAGAACTAACTGCTATAGGTCAGAAGGCCCATAGACTCTGAACACTATTTGAACTTCTTTGTGCCTACTGGTTTCGTCAATGCATCTGCAACATTCTTTATAGTATCTACCTTCTCCAAATTTACCTTTCCATCTTCCACCTATCTCTCATAAAATGAAACTGCATATCAATGTGCTTTTTTCTGGCATGGAAAGTTGGATTCTTTGCAAGGCAAATAACACTCTGACTATCAGAAAAAATAGTAATATATCTTGCATCAACCCCAATATCAGAACACAATCTCCTAAGCCAAAGGGCTTCCTTACAAGCATGAGTAGTAGCCATGTACTCAGCTTCTATAGTGGACAAAGCAACCACAGGTTGTTGCTTACTCATCCAACTGATGGCACCACCAGACATAGTGAACACATAAGCACTGGTGGATCTATTGCTATCAATATCACCTACCCAATTTGAATCCACAAACCCAGGAATACAAATTGAATGTGGAGCTCCAGAAGAGTTACCATGATAAAAAAAAATGGAGCAATCTGATGTACCCCTCAAATATTTGAGAATTTTCTTAACTGCATCCCAATGTACCCATCTAGGATTAGCCATAAACTGGCTCAGAACTCCCACTACTTGGGCAATGTCTAGTCTAGTACAAACCATAGCATACATAAGATTGCCAACTGCACCAGCTTAAGGTACTCTACTCATGTCCTCCACCTCACTAGGAGATTTTGGACAATCATCTATAGATAACTTCGTTCCCATAGCAACAGGAACACACAATGGTCTACAATCTGCCATGGTGAACCTTTCAAACATAGACTTCACATACTTACTATAACTCAACCAAATCTTTCTGTTAGACCTATCTCTTCTGATTTCCATACCCAAGATGTACCTTTCTGCCCCAAGATCTTTCACCTCAAAGTGTGTTGACAATTGAGATTTAAAATAAAAAATCATACCCTTACCCATCCCAAATAGTAACATGTCATCAACATATAATGCAATAGTAAGAAGGTTATCATTTTCAAATCTGAAATAAACACAATGATCTAATTTCGATCTTACAAATCCGATTAACAACATAAAGGCATCAAACTTAAGGTACCACATCCTAGGAGAATGTTTCAAACCATACAGGGACTTTTTTAATTTGCAAACCAAAGATTCTTTACCTTTAACAATGTAGTGCTCAGACTATGGCGTATAAATCTCTTCCTCCAAATTACCATGAAGGAAAGTTTTTTTCAAATCCATTTGTTCTATCTCTAAATCATATGATGTAGCAAGAGATAGTAGAAATATAATGCATGTCAACTTCGCAACAGGAGATAATATTTTACCATAATCTATTCCCTCTACCTATGAATACCACTTTGCAACCAATCTAGCTTTGTATCTTTCAACACTGTCATCTGCACATACTTTCTTCTTGAACACCTATTTTCTACCAATAGGTTTTCATCCTTTAGGAAAAGGTACAAGGTCTCAAGTTTTATTTTTATCCAATTAAGCCATCTCATCATCCACAGCCTTAATCCAGGAACTTGCATCTTCCATATCCAAAGCCTCTTTCACAAATCTAGGCTCATCAGTTTTAGTAATCAAAGCAAAAGCACAACTGAAATCTAACATAGAATAACCAAACCTTTATGGCTACTTTCTTACTCTTGTGGATCTCTTCAAGAGCTGAGGTTGAGGTTGTTCTTCCTCTTCTTTTGAACTGTTAGAGCTACTAGAGCTCTCTTCATCATTAGACCCAACATGGTCTTTCTGTTCAGTCTTCTTAGGGGTAGGAGGCAATTGAACAATATCTTCTTTCTTCTCTTTTTCATCTAGTTGTAGCACAATAGGAGAATGTGTTAGATCTCTAAAAATAACATTTTTTCTATACAACACTTTACTAGTCATAGGATCCCAAAGCTTGTATCCTTTCATACCAACACCATATTCAATGAAAATAAATTTGACAGCTTTGCTTTCCAACTTAGATCTTTTCCCCTTTAGAACATGTGCATAAGCTTCACAACCAAAAACATGAAGATGTCTAATTGAAGGCTTCTTAGCAAACCACACCTCGATGGGTGTCTAACCAACAAGAGTTGATCTAAGAGATCTATTAACTAGATAACAAGCAGTGGCTATAGCTTCAGCCCAAAAATTTTGTTCAAGACTAGCTCCACTAAGCATACTCCTAGCCTTCTCCATTAGTGTCCTATTCATTCTTTCTGCAACTCAATTTTTCTATGGGGTATAAGGAGTTGTGTTATGCCTCCCAATACCTTGTTCTTTATAGAACTATTTAAACTCTATTGAGAAAAACTCACCACCATTGTTAGTTCTCACATACTTAATCTTCTTACTAGTCTGATTCTCTACAAGGGCTTTAAATTCCTTGAACTGACTAAAGACTTTTGTCTTACTTTTTAGGAAATAAATCTATGTCCTACTGTAATCATCTATGAAAGATACAAAAATACAAACTTGGAGATTGAAGGAACTTTTACAAGACCAAATACATCAGAATGAATAAGATCCAAAATATCAGAAGATTTGTGAGAACTAGAGTAAAACTTAACATGATTTTGTTTACCATAGACACAATGTTTGCAGAAGTCAAGCTTGAGATTACAATCATTTAATCTCTCAATGAAGTTCTTGTTTTTTAGGGTTCTGAGACCCTTCTCACCAATGTGGCCAAATCTCATATGCCATGACATTGTCTTTTTTGCAAGAAGCTTTCCTTCCAATGTGTTTTCATCCTTAGGTACACATGTTGCACTGCCATCGGAACCAATAACCATAGTCTTCTTTATTGCTCATTCAGATGGTGGAGATGAAGTGATAGCTACTCTCTTCTTTGAAACAGAAGAACTATTGCACTGAGAAATGCATGCATCAAGCTGAAATAGAGTACCTCTCCTAGTAACCTTAGTAAGCACCATAGCTCCTCTCATCATCTTCCATCCATCTTTAGAAAAAACAACTTTCACACCTACATCATTCACTATATTTATAGATAATAGGTTTCATGCCAAACCAGGGATGTGCATTACCCTGTTGATCCCCTTTACTCATCCATCAGGGAATTTGATAATGACCCTGTTAGAATTCTTTTAAAATAACTAAGAGGCGGGTGAATTAGTTATCCAAGGTCCAATGATGTCCAACACAACTTTGTCTTCAAATCTTTGATGACATATAACTGAAATTATCATGCATGCAATTAAACATTAAACAACCATGAAAATTAAACATGCATCACACCATAACACTAAGGATTTTGATGACCCAGAAACCCTCTAGGAATAAGAAGGTAAAACTGGGGTGGGGATGATTCCCACAAAATAACTACGCAATTGATTTCAACCACTTCTGATGGTTTGCCTTGTTAAAGGCTACAACACATTATTAAATGTGACCCTGTTAAAGGATTTCTACACCCTGTTAGGAGTGTGCCTTGTTAGAGGACTTAAGAACATTCAACTTAGAATGCCACCCTGTTAAAGGATTTACATGGAGTTGTTAGGCTCACCCAAGTCCATGGGATTTATAGTCACCTTCTCAAAAGAATCTTTCATCCCTCTCTAAGGATCTCCTATCCTCCTCCTAAGGATCTCTTTATCCTTCTCCTAAGGATCTCTTTATCCTTCTCCTGGGGATCTCTTTATCTTTTTCCTGAGGCTTCTCCACCTAGCTGTTAAGCTAACCTAGCAATGTAGGGTTTCAATGTCTAATACAATGGTAAGAAAGTATTAGAAGGGTTTTGACCTAATACAGATTGCAACTTCAACCTTGCAGATTTGAGATCGCTCTTCAGTCCTTTTCTTTGCTTGGCTTTCCTACCTTGCAGTGCTGACAACTTGTTCACCCTTCAAGATCTGTCTCCTTGAGTTCTTCCACTCATTATGCCAATGCACTCCATGATCACTTGATCAACTCAAAGTCTTAACGCTCTATACTTACTCCTCACTATGTCCTCTTCTTGACACTTCTCACTAGCCTTCTCTTGGCTTCTCTTGCACACTCCCTCTCACACACATTGATCTCTCTTCTATTGATCTCATACCTGTGACTCCTTATATAGAAGTCTTGTTCTTCATTTCCAGCTCAAATTTTAATTTGATATGAGAAAATGATATTATTTTCCCTCCAAATTGCTTCTTCTAGAAACTTCATGATAAATCCATTAGCATTCGCCTTGAATTAGTTTGCATGGTTTACCTAAAATTCTGTGACATCTACTCATCATCCTTATCATCCAACTAATTCAAAAAATTCAATGTAAAAAACTTATCATTATTGATCTGGTGAATCTTTGACTTAACAAATAATGCAACAACTCAACATCATTGGTTTACTAATGCTTGGCTCCTTCTATGTTACTCGCCTTCTATTGTTATTTAACTGGCACTTGGCACCTATAGCATTTTTGCTTTTCTCAATACTTGAAGACTCAGAACTTAAATATCACTTGGCTCCTATATCATGCTCAGCACTTGAAGTCACTCGGCACTTGATCTTCACTCAGCACCTAAAGGGTGCTAGGCATGCATAGTGTGCTCAGCTTCAACTGAGAATCTGTTCGGCTCTAACTAGCTTGCTCAGCTCTCTCTAATGAACTTAGTTAGGTTTTACAAATGACTTAGTTAAACCTTACATCTTTGTTGTGTCTTAGTGTGTCCATCTTCTTAGAGTATGTCATCAATACACTATTTCATCAATGGCTTAGCTGATCTTTATACTTCATTACAACATCATAACTTCAACCTTTCTCTAGCTACTCTAGTTACATCTTATTGATTGCCACCTCCTTGACAATCAACCAATTGATAGTATTTGGATCACTTAAGAAATTGTCATTCCTGCAAGTAGCAAGTTTGACATCAATGACAAAACAATGATTGAAAACATTCTTTACCAATTCCATTAGTCTTCATTCATGATCTTTTCAATCATTTCCAACAGACCCATCCTCGTCCAACTAACTTTAGGTGAGAATCATCATCCAAGTACACCTTTCGACCATTGAAAACTTCATACTTTGAGAACTAACTTCGATGAGAGGTCATGTGGAAAGAAGCACTTGAGTCCATCAACCACACATCATCAAATGCATGCACTGCCAAGCCTGTAATGAAAGCATCGCCATCTTCTTGAGATTTTTCTAAACATGAATCTAAGGCCTCCTTCTTCTTCTTTGGCTCTTTATAGTCTTTACGGAAGTGCCCAATCTTATCACAGTTCCAACATTTTGCCTTGGATTTTCCAGTAGTCTTTGATTTTTCATAGGATTTGGATCTATTGTTTCTAGACTTCTTGTCATTTTGCTTCACTCTGTCATTGGATCTACCATGAACAACAAGAGCTTCCTTAGCCAAATCTGACGAATTTCTCCTTGTCTCCTCAGATAACACTGAAGACACCACATCATCCATTTTGAAAGTGACTAAATTACTTCCAAGAGCCACCACAAGATGGTCCCATGAATCTGACAAATAACATAACAGGGTCATACATCGATCCTCCTCCTCTATCTTGACACTAGATGATGTCAACTATGTAATCAGTAAATTAAAAGCATTTAGATGATTTTTAAAAGATCCTCCTTCCTCCATTCTTAGAAAATACAACTTCCTCAAGAACTACTTGTTCACCAGATATTTGGCCTGATACATAAACCCAAGCCTTGTCCACAAAAAAATTTGTGGTCTTCTCATCAAGAACATTTAGGAGAATTGAATCAGCTAGACAGAGTCTAATGAGACCCTTAGCTTTCTGATCCTTGAGATCCCAATTTTCTTGAGATATTGTTGTAGGTCTCACATCAAGTGAAGTTGCCTCTCACAGATCACAATATTCAAGCAAGTCTTCCATCTTGAGTTTCCACAACTTGAAATTACTGCCATTACATTTCTCCACCTCCATTTTTTCGTATGATGGACTAGCCAACTCAATCTGCAAATAATATTTAGAATGCTCTTCACAAAACTCCCACTCAACTTAAGATTAGCTCAAAAAATCCTACCCAACAACTAGGATCAAAAGTTGATCAAGCTTTGATACCACTTGAAAGGAAACTCAAGTGCGAAAACAACTTCCTCCACTAATCCCTTAAGGAAAGTATTGTGCAAATTCTTTTTAAATCCTTACAATTTCATATTCACTTTTAGTAAAACAACAATATTGCAATCAACCATGAATATAGAAAACAGATAGAGAAATAATAACACATAAACACAAAGATATGCCGATGGGGAAAAACTTTTCGGTAAAACAACCCCACCCCTCCAAAACCTGCACAACGTATTATCCTCAACTTAAAGGTTACAACACACTTACAGTGAAAACTCTTTTAGGACACAAAAGACTTATCCAATAGCAACCAACAATACACTACTCACACTCACACTATCTACAACTCTCAAAGTGCTTATATAATACACTTTCCATTTTTAGGGTATCTTCCAAAGATAGCTCTTATGTGTCATAGGAATTTGTCATAACCGTTTCATTCATGATTTCCTTATACACAATTAAATATTCCAAAGATAGCTCTTACGCATCATAGGAATCTTCCATAACCATTTTAGTCATGATTTCCTTACACACAATTCAAGATGCCGACACATGCAAGTGGAGTGACACATCAACATGCCAACTAGACATGTATACTCACACTATTTGCAAAAAATACATTTACAAAACAAATAATAAGAATAGGAATAATCCAAGGTTGAGACACCTTATTCCTAACAATAATGATGTCTTGTGAATGACATAATTTAAAATTGGCATAGATGACATCATCCAATCTGTTCCTCATATACTTTCTTGGCATGTGCACTAGCATCAAATGCATGATGCCTACTAGGAAAATATTTTCTCTATGCCATATCCTAGAGTAGGATAGGTGTAATCTGATCTCCAGGACAACAACTAAATGTATTCCATTAGGATTATCATTAGGCCATTATGATCTCTAGGATAACAATTGAATGTAGTCTATCATGAATAACAATTAGGTTTTCATGATCTCTGAGATAGCAACTTAATGGAGTCCATCATAACAAGTATCATGATCTCTAGGGAAACTTAATGTAGCCCAACATGATAACAAGTCAAGCCATTGTTAAGATTGTCACCTTACAATAGCAACCTCAAAAATACATCAATGAAAGATTGTCACCTTTCATGGAAGTATCCACATATGCAAACTAGTAACTCATTTAACATTTAAATAATATAAATAAATATATCACATTTAAATTTAAACATAACTAAGATTCAATCTCAAGAATTATAATTATACTTTAATCATGTTGGGTGGATATTTTGCAACCAATAGTCACAAAATAGGATGACCAACCACAACATGTGAAACAGAGTCTCTCCTACCTTAAAGGGGAGGTTCCCCCTTGTCACTGTTCCTTGGATCAACTCAAGGTCAGCAAGAAGTCGAGAGATTTTTATAAAATGAGTGTTACCAATATCCTTTCTTCTTATCTTTCAAGAAAGAATCCACTTACTCATGGAGTGGGTAATGGGCAAGGTGAATTTCTAACTACGCTTCTATCAAGAGCTAGAAATAGTGATACTAATAAACCTTCACTAACTCAAAGGCTAGCTAAAAATGTATTGATTTGGCTCTAAGTCTGTAATCTCCACAATGGTTGCCAACATCAATATTTCAGGGATTAGCTTAATATTGGATTCTCCTAGGCTAATGAGGATGGTTAGAGGGTCTTGTAAGGATTAGTTCATCTCCAACATTCAATGATTTATGGATTTGGCCTTCATTCGATGTCATTTGGACTCCATTTTCCATACTTACTATGTATAGCAAGTTAGGGGTAATTGAGATGGATCCATTCTATTTTTAAAAAGTGTATTTGGTCACATGGGGAATTATGAGGAGAGATTCCTATTTCAGACGGCATGACAATCAGAAAAGTATTTCAAGAGATATTAAAGTTTAAGTGACTTAAGTGATTTATTTAAATATTTTAATGTTATAAAGTTATAAAGTCACTTACGTGACTAAAAGACAAAATTGGCTTTTAATCTCACATTGCCTAGTTGTTTGTGTCTTCCCTCATATCAAAGTTATAAAAAAACATGGAGCTATGTTGGGATTAAGAAAATGAATATATGTTATTTTATAAATCCTAATGGTTTCTTAATTGTGACTAGGTATTTCCTAAGGACAAAACCCCTTAAGGAAAGAACAGTAAGACTAGACACAAACCTAGTATCTCACATTTACACTTTAGAATTGTAGCTCTAGATTGATGCATTGAAGGTTTACAAGTAGGGGTTCAATAATATAGTAAGCATAAATATTGGTAGATACTTCAAGAACTGGTACTTATAAATCTAATAGTGGTATTCTGGTACTCTTTAGTGGTAGAAATAATAGATGATGCATTCAGAATTAAGGAAGTAGCCAGTGCAATGATATAGGCACATCTTTTGGTCTTGAGTGGTTCATATAACAACTGAACTATGTCTGATACCTACTGTTTGCCACTAGAAGTCATGAGGAGTATTGTAGAGGAGAGACAGTTATTATAGTAGCACATTAGTAGACAGTCCATGTATGGGTAACACACAATAAGAGAAGTAACCATAGCCAAGGAGGGAATATAAAAGTGTCACGGGAGCAAGTATCAGGAAATAGACTTAGTTCTAAGGCCACGAGAGCAAGTATCAGCAGATAGACTTAGTTCTAAGGTCGCCGTTACTATATATCATGCAGGTAGCATTGATACTTCCTCGGTTTTACATAGGACTATGCTTCAAGCTAGATCATCTATTTCATTACCAAATTAATCATGATGCTTATTTATTGTATTTCAGTCTGATTTCTTAAACTTCCAAATGGGCTTTGTATGATTTTCAATAACACACAAGAAACCATCTGGTTATCAGATATTATTGAGTTGTTGCATTCTTATTTTACGGTAACCCTATCTTATCATTTTATATATCTAATATATCAATACTATGAGCCTTTGCAAACATTAATACAAAGAGCTAGACATCTGAAGGTTGGATTGGTATATGGTCATTAACTAAGATTTAGTGAGACACTAATAAATAGTAGAATTATGTTTGCCAACTGTTTGATAAAATTTTGTGGTTAGAAACTCAACATCATTTCAATATCTATCTAGAAGGATATTACAAAGTTCGATAGTACTTCTATGTGGAAAAGCCTTACAATTAGAGCACAAAGACTCCTAAAAGTAAGAACAGCTTAACTATTTTGTGAATTAAGAAAGAAGTATAAGCTATAGACAAAGCTTCTAGCTATATATTTCCATAATTACTCCTAGTCAAAGCTTTAGCTCCAACTACTTCTTAACTCTTTTATATTCAATTCACAAGATACAATTATCAAGAACACAAGATAACATGAATCAAAGATAACTTAGATGAATTTTAGACAAATCTTATAACTCATGCAAGTAACAATCTCACTCAATCAGAGTTAAGTCTCAAATGCTCCTTTGTATTCACTTTCTCTCAAAATAGTTCTTACACAAACAAAGTTATGCTAGCACAATTTCTCCAAAGCTCTCTTGCATAAATATAATGATGATTTTACAATGAGGGGGTACTCCTTTATGTAGGCACAGGAGTTGAGAAAAAGGTGAAGGAAAAACTGGGAGCAACTCAACCAACTTTGACCTAGTCTAACTACAGGAGAAAATATAGGGTTACATACAACTACACATGCAACTCACATTACATCCTTTTATATACATGTAACTCACATTACATGTAGTTACACTTTTTCATGTAATGCATTCTCTTACAAATACTAACATGAAATAAAAACTAAAACAACAATCTCAAAGATTTTTTCTCAGTGCCTTGAATTGACAATGATGTCATGCACTGTGGGAAGATCAACAATTTCCATGGTCCTTGATATAGCTTCTACTCTCACTGCATTTGCATACACTGATTGTACAACTTTGAAATTTTCTGCCAAAGTATCTAACAAGTGTTTCATTGAGGATTTATACAAAACAAACTTGTTCATTATGTGTGAACCAAATTCTTCAGAATCTACATCAGCATTGATCCTAATTGTATATTTTGATTTTACTCTTTTTACTGCAACGAGATTACCAGATTCATCAATAACATGGCATCCCAACTATTCCAAATCACAAGTAACACTTGGCAACTTCAATTAGCTTTCTCTCCTTAGATGTTTGAGACATAATGTCAACACATTGAGAAGATTGTTGCTAAATGACTTCGTTCAAGCGAGAGACCTCCTATTTCAGTTGATTTTTCTTTTTGCATAGCTTGTGATTTCTCTTTGATACATTAGCCAATGCATCTTGAGCATCTTGCAAACAACTCAAACATGATTGCTTTCTGATTTCAACCTTAGTAAACTTGTAATCAGAATGAGTAAGTTCCTCAACAGGTTTTTCTACCAAGGGCTCAACAACTTCAACAAATTTAGTTTTATCTGAATCAACCAAAATCCTTGAAACAATCTTATCTTTCAAAGATTTGGATTTGGTCTTCTTAATAAAGAGATTGTCCCGAGGAACAACCACTTTTCTTCTCTTCATTGTTATTTTGCTCAACCATGCAAGCATACTAAAACTTTCGTCTATAGCAGCAAATACATTAGAAACCATTGGCATTGGTCCTAATTGTATTTTCGTTGTAATAGAACAAGATTTAGTCTACACAACTAAAGGTATAGTAACATGTTGAGAAGACTCTGTCATGAAAATCTCAAAACTTGTCAAAGACATATCAAGCTGGGAAACTTAACCACTTGTAAAAGTTGGAAAATCCTCAAACACATTCGCTAGATGTTCATATTGTTAATTTGTAGGGATGCGAGGAGCAACAAAAGAAATAGTAAGAGTCATTGTATTGACTTTCGAGACTAGAATAGGAGTGTATGTAGTGGAGAATGAATCCACATTGTCATCTACTTCATGCAGAAAAGGCTCTTCATGTATAGACGGTGCACAAGCTTGCGTAGGGTTTGGGGGAGATATGACCATGACTCCCCGTCTTCCCGTCTTCATCTGAATCTTCTTTATCAAATTCTATGTCCAATTCTTCTTTTGATTCTTCCTCTAATTCTTGAATTGGTTTAGAGATTTGAGATGATTTGGCTCATTTTCCACCCTTCAATTTGAATTTGAGGGAACCCTTAGCATCAGAAGATAAGGCACCATCTTTCCTTGTGATTTCCAGCTATGACTTCCTACCAGGAGGACCAAAAATTCCACAATCCAAGTCCATCTTAGGATTTACTCTTTTAAGGCCTTTATTTTTCAACTATTTGTTGGTGTTTACCAAGATACATTGAAATTTTGTCCATGATAGATGTACCTTCCTTTTGTTGCCACTGGATAGGAAAATGGCACTTCTTATCAAAGTCAACTTGATGAAACTCCGGATTAAGGATGTTGTCATCATCTTCAACTTGGAAATCTAAAGGGATCTCCAACATGTTAAGATCGATTATCTGTTGTAGGGTTAATCTGCAATAGTCTATCTTCATGATGTCAAGCTCTATCCTCATATCAATCCAAAAAAAATTCGATGTGATGAACATGAGTGTAAGCTCTTTTCATTTGAGAATTCATCTCTCGGTAATCAAAGTCAAATCTAGCCTTGAACTCCTTCAAGGTGATCAACTACAACTCTGCTTCCATGTTGTTTTCTTTAGGTACAAAAATGATTGAATAGTTTCCAATAGAAAAAGGTTTAGCTAAGGTAATGCCAAAACCAGGCCTATGCATAACATGTTGATCACTCTATGCATCCATGAGTTGTCTAGCTAGCTCCATCAAGATGTTTCGATCATAGTATACCTAAGTAAGGTATATGGCTCACCTTTAAAATATCCAACTCTCAAGTATGTAAAATTTGGAAACTGAATGAAAATATAGCCGTATTGGTTCACCTTTTCCCATGCCACATCAGATACTCTTTTGACAAATAACTTTTTATTGAACAAACACTAGAAATGCCCAAAGAAGGCATCTTGGACTCTTCTGTAATGAAATTTACTATTTTCCAAAGTGATTTTATCATAGTAATCCCAAATAGGAACCTGAAGAGGATCTCCCTTGGTTGCGAAACTAGAGAAAGATCCCATGGAAGCAAAAATATAAACAAGGTAAGAGTTCATGTAGAACGGCAGTGAAGTTCCCACAATGAGTATATGTTGGCAAAGTGCAATGTTGATGAGCTCTCCCCAAAAGATGTGTTCTTTATTCTTCATGATTTGAAACATGAACTTATACATCCATGGCTCGAAATTAGTAGAATCTTTGAGACCGCAAATTCTACTGAGAAGGATGATGAGATCCTTATATTCTTGATTGAAGTTAGACCGATGAACGATCTTTGGCCATCTTGAGAAGTTGTTTCTTTTATTGTCTAACCAATATTGATTGACATACTTATGATAATTACCTTTCTACCCATTCTAGCATGCCAAAGATGAATCTTTGGTCAAGTTTGCACATTCTGCTTTATGTGGTACCTTGAAGATTTGTTCAATGACCTCAAGATTGAGGCTAATGATAACCTTGTCGTTAGCATCCTTGATAGTCTCTATCTTTGGAGTAAAACATCATGCACATCTGAGAATGAAATCAGGTTCTATGGCCACCATAGGGAATGTAGACACCAAGTGAAAGTTACTTCTTTTGATACACTTCATTTCATGGCCAAGTGGATTTTCAACTCTCTGCAAAAATTCAGCCATGTCCACATAACCAATCTTTGTGACCATCACATTATCAAGAATATATATGACTGATGAAGGAGCTGCATCAGCCAATTCTTTATCTTATCAATTTTTAATTTTGCCTTTGGATTTTGATGGTGAGGACATTTCTTGTGCTTGTATTGCAATGCAAAAATCCCAAAACATAAATACATCATTAGATGGAATCACCATACAAGTTGATTCGTTATCAAGAAAGATTTGGAAACAAATTGGAGACTTGGTAGATCCAATGAAATGATCTCAAAGAAATCATATGCATATGCAATGGATGAAAATGAAATGAATGAAATGTGGAATGAAGTGTTATGAAGGTGGAAAAATGGAAGATGGAATGAATGAGAATGTGTGAAGGTGGAAAGCATGAGAATTTGTGCAAATGAAGGTTGTTGATTTTCATACATGACGTAGGGTTTTCAAGGCATTATTGCATGATAAATGAATACATGTAAGTGCAACATGTAACAAGAGATGAGATGCTAAATGTAGATGATGGAGGATGCACTTTACATGCAAGTGTGAATGTAGGATGAGATGGAAAGCATGGAAAAATGCAGAAAGATGTATTTGCTCATGAAAGTGCAAATGCATATGGAGGGATGGAAATGGAAAATGGAAAAGGGATAATGAGATTTATAGTCACTTTTGGTTGAAAGGAGAAGTCAAAGTACATGGAAGATGAAAATGACATCTTTTTGAATTTTCAAAAAGTGACTTTTAATCAAAATCAGACCTTTGGTATGCAATTACACGTAAGGCATTTCGTGTAATCGTGTCGCACAAATGGATGCGAAAAGTGAGACGAGTGAAAATGAAAGCGAAAAATGAGATTACATGCATGTGTGGATGGTGAATGAGATGGAAAACATGTAATCACATACGTCGAATGAGAGGTGAGGTGTTGTGGCATGGAGACAAAATATGGAACGTGATGATGCTTTTGCATGAAGTGAAACAGCAAGAAGTTCTTGGGAAAGAACTTGTGACTTCTCCAAAGTGGAGAAACCCAACAAGTAAACACAAAACACAAAAACACAAAGAAAAATGTACCTTTGGAAAGTGACTCAAACATACTAAGACTTCAACACTCAAATTCAAAATTGGAACTTGGGAAAGAACCAAAAACATGAAAATGAAAAAATTCTTTAATTTTAAAGGAAAAATGCACTTTCCATGGCTTAAATTTTAACAAGTGGCAATCATCAAGCAATTATGTGCATAAAATCAGCAAGATAAGCACAAATTAAATAGCAAGAAAGATGAAGTCCACTTACGTGAAGATTAAGTGCCAAGAATGAAGGAGAAAGATGCTCCAATGTTGAAAAATTCTCCAAAAATCCTAAGATTTTTTCCAACTTTATAAATTCAAATTGGAAAGCACAACAAATAAGGAGTTCTTGTTAAAAGATGTCAAACCATGCCCTAAAAATGCTCCAAGATCTAATGTTTTTTAAATGTTCATGCTTAGGACATTTTTGGTGAAAAACATTTTTCACCAAGATGAAAGATCAAATTGATTTGGTGTTTAAACACTAAAATATGCACCAACGCGCAATATAATCAACAAATAAGCTCAAATTGATTTGTATTGGAGCAAAAAAATTGATGAAAAATGGTGTTTTTTGAAGTTTTCTTCAAAATGTGCCCTAGGTTTGAGCTCTTCAAAATGATTTTCAGCATGTTAAATCTATTCTTGATGCAAGATAACTCATTGCAAAAAAAAAATGCCTTCAATGGAGAAGATCTGTGAGGCCTCACCCGATCAGCCATGGTATAGATGACATAATTGTATTATGGTACTTCTAATTTGATGTTTTGATATACTTTCAAGACTATAGGGTTATGTCATTTTAATATTTGCATTTTGATGATTCACACTTTTGTCTACATATTAGGACCTAGTTGATATATTTAATGATTTCATTTCATGTTCTAAATTATTTCAATTACTTTAATGGAAACTGAATTGTAGAAATACTTGAATGTCAAATTGTAATGTTGAAATGAAAATTAGTGCCAAGGATAGATTGAGATATGCAAACGAACCCAACTCACATGCCTTGTAACTTAATAGTCATGGATTCAATATTTCATCACTATGATAGAAATAGATTATAAGGTTGTTCAGAATGTTATTCAGATCATGTTAAGAAAAGATTAATATTGATATGTAGGGATTGATATTTTAATGTTTCAAATATTTTACATGAAAATAATTAGAAAGGGGAAAGCTAATTTGAAATTGATGAACTATGCAAGCCTAATGTTGAATGTGAAATTGATTTATTGCACTTGTTTATATATTGCTTATATGATTTTCTTGGATTATTGATGCTCGAGTTTAGTATGCAGGAATTTGACCATGGGATTAAAGGGGGTACCAAGGCTCAAGCCATATGAATATAACATAACCAAGGTTGAATCAGTGGAAAAGATTCAAACCTCAGTGTAATGTGTTTTGTTTCGTAAACATGAATTGTATGGGTGTGTAATAGTTTAAATCATATATATAACTAGAGACATGTGACTATAAATGTAATATGTTATTTTTATGTGTTACTTGACACTTGTGTTGTCCATGTGTTGATGACTTGACATTTAGAGTTTTGGGCAAAAGTCACCTAACCTAAAACCTAACCCAATGCACCCAAGTTAACCCCTTATGGTATAGTGTTAAGAGAAGTCTCCATCAAAGGGAAATTCAAATTCCAACTTCCTATTAACCATTAAGGATCAAAAAGTGGTCCTAGGGGGTTATTTTGGTGAAAAATAAGTGTTCTCATGATAGTACTATGGGTTGGGGGTCTAAATTTAACCTTTAGTAGGCCTAGATGACCTTGGGAACCCTCTAAACATGTCACTTTCTTAGAATTTCGAAATTGAAGAGTTCACATGTTTTCTTCCACTTGGTTAAGATACAATTTTAGAAAGGGGCAAGGATGTAAAGAAAGGGAGGCTTCTTGTTTGGGCCATTTTTAGTTGAGTGAGAAGTTGGAGACCTTTTAGAGGGCTTGGGAGAAAATTAGGGGGTTTTCTACCCACTCTCTAACTTTATAGACTCTTAGGGTTGTAAGCTTGGAGGGAGCTCTTCTACAACCATTCATTAGCATTTTGCAAAAGGATTCAAGGTTGGTTTCTTCTTGCCCATGTATTATTTTTCTTCAAATCTTGCATAATGGTATTGCATTCATGAGCATGCAGGGGTGTGAGTTCATATTGTGAGTAGATTTCATGGCATTGTATTGTGATGTAGTATTCATATAAATGTTTGAATGGTGTTCTTACCATGTAGTTAGTTTGATTCCATTTTGAAGTTGAATCTTGGTATTGCATTCATGAGTATGTAGGTAAGGAGAATGCCTTTGTAAGAAGAAATGTGTGATATCATCTTGTATCTTGTTGTGTTGTATTGTGTATGATGAGCATGGAGTTTGGGTTTTCATTATTCTCTTGTTTTTTTTGGGTTTCCATGATTTTGTGCATGAGTGTTGTTATGGGTGTGAGGGCTTCACTCACCCTTTGAGGAGGGAAGAGAAGTCCAGGGTGAAAGGGTTAGTTGGGCTTGAAAATGTATTGAGACCCTTGGAGTATGGACTCCATTGTATGCCATGATGATTCATATCTTGTTGGGGGTGATAAGGGAAGTATAATGTATAAATGAATTTCATGGAGTATGGGCTCCAAGAGAGTTATAGCTCATGGTAGTGTGTATGGAGGATGTTGTGGAAGCCCCAAAAGGGCATGAAATTGTTATATGGTGGAAGCCCCGAAAGGGCATGAAATTTATTTGTTGCAGGTATTATTTGATATGGAAAATCTCCATTTGGAAAGCACACCTTCACACTATATTTATGGTTTCATTGGTGAACCCTTGTGATTTATCCTTGGGATGGGATTGTTCAAACTTTGAGATGTAAGGTATATGTTCTTGCAAGTTTGTATGTGAATCCCGGTTTGAGCCTTGTTCCCCTAGCACAGGGGTGGTCTCTTTGGAGGCTTGTGGTTGGGTGGAAAACACCCATGGTCCTTGTTTTTTTGTTGGATTTTATTTGCAAAGTTGAGCTCATGGGAGCAATGAAATCAAGCTTGGAATGGTCACCTTGTAGACGTGCTTGAAGGAGGAAGCTTATCTTTGTGCATTGTGCATGCTATGGAGGATCTCTCTCCACCTTTTTTTTGTATTGTTGCAAGGAATGAATTGCATAGTAAGCAAGGAAGGGATGTGTTAGATCATAATGCATTTGAAAGGATGGATTCTTTCTCTATGTTGTAGAATGTTACATTGTAAAGATGAAGCCTTAAATTTTGTCATTTGTGTATTGTATTGCAAAAGTGGAGTCTTCATTTTAGGTCTAGTTTTGTGAGAGATGCATCCATGAAAGAAATGAAGAAATGTGGATAATGTCCTATGTAACTGTATTGGAAGATATAAGGACATGTATTTAGTTAGAATGAAATGGAAAGGTTGACAATCATAATAGTCATAAATAGAATGTAAGAGAAACTCATGTTATAAGATATCTCATTGTCGATGCTCCTGTAATGAACCTGCATTGTTTGTATCTTGCTCATTTTTGGAATCAAGAATCAATACATTTCCAAAATATTGTTCATATAAAGAAATGTCATGATGCCTTAGTTCAATAAAAAAATATCTTTTCAAGTTCCATCATCTGAAAGAATAGTTTAACCTATTAGTTCATAATTGTTCTTGTTTAAAGGAAATTCATGTACTAGGTAATTATACAAGTGTTTTCCAGTAGATCCATTAAAAAAAAAAATTTGTTGAACTATCAAAATAGCATCAAACTAATGCCAAGTTAAGACTCACAATAACATAGATTGCATAGAAAAAATATTTACAAATGTATACATAGTCCAAATGCAAAATTAAGCAAGGCTAGGTGGCATTTAATCCTCTAGAATTTGTATGAGGATTGGCAAAAATATCCATTCCTATTATAGTTTAATATTTTATTGAGGAGGGATATTCTTGGAACCTTGTATATCAAATGTTGATAAGACAACCTATGTGCTAGGAGATAAGGACTCAAAAGAAATAATAGACACCTAACTCATAAGTAATTATGAGTGAAGACTCTTTGAATCCCGTGACCATTGTGACTCAATATAAAAGGCACCAGCTACGGTGCAACTTATTTGCATCGTGCCGTTAACAATTTTCGTCAGTGTCATTTCCATCTGTGTCAAGTACCGTCTCCTGTCGTACCTCAGTGATTTGACAGTGTTATGGGTAAAGCAAATGTCTTTTACCTTGTTTGTTTGTTTTTATAATTTTTGAAGATTTTTTTTTATATAATGTTTTTATAATATAATTGTAATATAATTTAATAATATATTAAATATCTCAAATTCATATAAATAAATTTATATTATTAAAAATTTAATATTATTAATATTTAAATTAAGAAATTTTTTTTTAATTAAATAATTTATAATTTTTTATGTTTAAATATTACAAATAAGATTTAAAGTTTAGTAATAATAATATTAAAAGATTTATATGAATTTGAGATATTTAATATATTATTAAATTATATATAATTTTTTTATAATATAATTTAAATTTTAATATAATATTTAAACATAAAAAATTATAAATTATTTTTTTTTAAATAAAGAATTCTAAGTTTAATAAAGAAAGATAATATATTAATCTTATCGTATTTTATATTAAAGAATTCTAATTTAAATATATTAGGTTAATAAATGATAAGATTTTTAAGTTTAATAATTTTATATCAAATTAATTTAATATATTTCATTTTTTTTTTTTAATCAGTTCGAAGTTATGACATTTGTAAGTGTAATGAGTTGTAACATTTTACCAACATACTCAATCGGTAGTGTATATCAGTGACATGGATGGGATGGGGTAGTGTATATCAATTGAAGAGTGATATTTTCAAAACATGGAAGGAAAACTATGGTTTGATTTCTAGTCTAAAATGTGTTAAATATTTAAAGTTGATCTATTTTTCTAACCTAAATTTCTTCCTTTCTATGTGATATTCAAGGGTTATCATTTATTCTCATGAGAGATTCCTATGTGAATCACTATTCATGATACATGGGTCAATGAGTTTGAGTCAAAATTATAGAGTATATCATTATCACAACTATAACGCCAACAAACAACTTAAGTATAATATTCACTTCATCAAAATTATAGATTTTCTTTATTTAGTTTTGGTTGTTTATTTATTATATACAAATTGTTTTAAAAAATCTGTTAATTGTGAAAGTTTAGACTCGTTGAGTGATAAGTGCATGCAAATTTCAAGGTTTAAAAAGGTTGAAATATTTTCTTTCCATATCAAAACCACTCCATCATCTATCTCAATAGTCAAGTTTCAAAGTGATGCTTTGAGATATTTTTAGAATACTTATAGAGATATTATTATTAAATGTTAAATTATTATGATTGTTCTGGTCTCTTCTTGAAAAATTAAAAGTAAAAATTAAATATTTATTATTGATTAGAAATTATAGATTTTATTTAGTTAGGATTTTTTTTGTTTATCATTTATAGATTTTGAAAATTAATTCTCTTGAATTTTAATACTTAAAAACCTAATCTTTTATTAACCTAATATATTTAAATTAGAATTCTTTAATATAAAATTAGATAACATTAATATATTACCTTTCTTTATTAAACTAAGAATTCTTAATTTTAAAAAAATAATTTATATTTTTTTATGTTTAAATATTAATAATATTATAAATTTTAATAATAATATTCTTATTTAAAGTTTAATAATAATATTAGAAATTTTAATAATATAAACTTATTTATATGAATTTGGGATATTTAATATATTATTAAATTATATTATAAAAACATTATATATAAAAATATTTTTTAAATTACTTTATTTGAGATATTTAATATATTATTAAATTATATTACAATTATATTATAAAAAACATTATATAAAAAAATATTCTTCTAAAATTATAAAAACAAACAAACAAGGTAGCATTTTCTTTACCCATAACATTGTCAAATCACTGAGGTACGACAGGAGACGGTACAACACAGATGGAAACGGCACTGACGAAAATTGTTGACGGCACGGTGCAAATAAGTTGCATCGTAGCCGGTGCCAATATAAAAAGAAAATTCATGTAAAAGTCAGGGCCTGGGCCTTTTCCCCAAACACCTAGACCCTAGACCAAAGGAGAGTACCATACAACCATTACCATATAAAAATGATGATAAAAACAATAAACCTAACAAAATAAAAAGGAATAAACAAACAAACCTCTATACTGCTAAGAAAAGTCACCATTCTTGGTACGGGGACAAGTCAAACAAGTAAATCATTTCAAATGAATAAAAATAAATAAATAAAAGCACCATGCATACATAAAGTCGGAAACCCATCTAGAAAACCTAGGCGCTAGTCTTAGGAAGGAAAAAAATAACAATAATACAGACAAGGTTAAAAAGGCGCCTGACATAACTTGCACGGGACATAACTTGTAATGGTCTTAGTGCTTTGGGGGATGTCATGGCCGCCTAGGGAAGTCTTAGGTGGGGTAGGGCGGCCATCCTTGAGTCAAATGTTTGAACCTTGTCATGGCCGCCTAGGGCATGGGGAAGTCTTAGGTGGGGTAGGTAGCTAGGTGTAGAATAACATAATAGAAAGTTATTGTTTTGGTAAATGGGAGATGTTAGTATGTAGTTTTGTTTTAGTAGTTCTATGATAATTAGTTTTGTTTTATTATTATTATTATTAAATGTTAGTGTGTAGTTTGTTTTAGTAATTACTTTTGAATAATTAGTATAGGATTGTGTTGCTAGCAAACTTTGTTTAAAATAAATAAATTTACTAATAGATTTCTTAGTATCTTTCTACATACATGAGTACATGTAAATTAAGTTTAGTTAATGGATAGGATTTAAGTTATTATTCTGTCTTCTTTTATTTATTTAATTTTATTTAACTATTGATCCAATTAGGTGTTAATCGACACTATAAAGTTGACAATCCATAATAAGATCTTAGAGAACTGAAAAATAAAACAAAATAATAAATGAATGAATAAATAAATAGTACATATATAAATACGTTGTCAATAGTCAAATTAATAGTACTAGTTAGGAACTTAATGAAATAACGACGTCCTAGAGCTCGTGAAAAATAGTATAACTGAATAATAGAAAATAAAGATAATAAAATTAAATAAGTTAAATTTAGAAACTAAGGATAATTAATATTAAACTTGGAGCTAGAGGGAAGATTGGAAGGGAGTTTAATACTTACTAAAGATTGGCATTGGTTTGGTTGGTAAAAGTAAAATTAGGGGAGTTATGGGTGGAAATCGATAGGGGAAAGAGTTAATAGGATCAAAATTTGGAGATTTGATTGGAAGATTGAATTATATAGTTAGTAAGGTATAGGATAGTCATTAATAATTATATTAATTGTTAGTTATGCAATGAATCCGAGCTAGCTAGTTAGGAATGCATTAAGTAGAATTTAGAATTAATTTAATTGGGGTAAGTTTAATTAGTTCTTTATCTAATAATAATAATAAAGTTAGTTAGTGGAAGTTAGAAGTTAGTAGTATTATAGTTAAGAGGTGGAGTATAATAGTATATTTATCCTTAAAGTATATTTTGAAATATGTTTTAAAAAAAAACAATGACATGTATAATAAGTATATCTTAGATGTGATTTGTTACATGGGTGTTATGATGTAATGATAGCATATATGTGGTTAATAAATATACGTTATATCATGTGATTTAGTATTATGTGAGTTGAATAAAAATATATAATTAGATCACGTAATTATAGTCTGCATAGATCTAGGTAACCTTCAATATGAAAGAAAGAGTGTACATTGGAGATTTGTATGAAGTACGATTATAAATCAATGGATTAAAGATTCCTCGAAAGTGGGGTATAGATAGTTGTTACCTAAGAGTTAAGTTGTGGAATGTGATACTAACAACAATTTAATAATTTAGTAATAGGTGATGGTAGGAATTAGTTCATAGATTAGTTTGAAGATATTTGATAGTTAAGACAAATGAACTTAGTCATTACAAAAAAAAATGTAGTTGTCTTTTGTCCTAAATTTTGGGCATGACAAGATCCCATACAAATCGATCAAGAAAATCTCCCTTACTGATCAAAATCAAGTTCTTGGAAGGCAATGACATGTATTTCTTCAAAACCAGACTTTTTGAAGGGCAATGCACATTTTAAAATATGCTTTTAGTTTAAATCAGACCTCTTTGGGTCAATGAAATGTTTTAAAATCCTTCAATAGGGCAAATTGGACCTTTTTGGATCAATGACATTTTAAAATGTGCAAGTGATCAAAATCGAAATTTTTGGAGGGCAATGCACATTTTAAGTTGCATCTCACATTTTGGATGCAAAGACATAAAAACTTACCTTTTGATGCAATGACATAAAAAAGGTCCACTTTGATATCCTTTTTTATTTAATGACATCAAAAAGGTCCACTTATGATTCCAAGTTGAGTTTTATATGCAATGACATGTAAAACATCCACTTTTGATATATTTTACATATAATTGCATATAAAAGGTCCACTTTTAATAACTTAAAGTCATTTAATCCACTTAATTTCATAAAAATGTTACTAAATGGGTCATAAACAATATGTATTTATCATATTCAAAAATACAACATATTAATATCATCTAAAAAGTAACATTTAAATGAGCATTTGATTTAAAAATCAAAAATTAAATTGGAAATATATAGTTATATAGTCACTTTAAGTGAAAATTTTAAAGTTAAAGTAATTTAAAAACACAACAAAAGCAATTTAAAAACACAACAAAAAGTGAATTTAAGTTATATTTATCAAAAAGTGAAAGTCAAGTTAAAAATATAACATGATATTTTTAATTCGTATTGTTATACCAAAAAGGTCCACTTTTGAGGCACTAAAACAAGCATATCTCTTGACTAACAACTCCAATTGAGCTCTAGGTTAGACCAAATTGAAGGGAGAAACAAAAGGCATGACATGAGAAAAACCAAAGGACTAAAAATCAACAAACGCAAACTCAAAAGCAAAGAAAAGGACAATGAAGGCTTTGAAAATCAAACAAAGGCTCAACAAAAAACAAAAATAAAAAGACTTGATGAAAGCCTTCAATAAAACGATTTGATATACGAATTGAAATTGATCGATCTATCAACATTAAACAATAGAATATCAAATTAAACTTAAAGAAACACGAAACTAACTTGAAAAATTTTCGTGCTGTTACCAACATTTTGTGGTAACAAAATGCAGGACAACAAAGCATACCGAGTTTACCTCTAAAGTGCTCCACTTTTAGTTTTGAGAGAGGTTTCGTAAATATGTCAATAGTTTGCTCATCAGTGTTGATTTATACTAACTTGATGACATTTCTATCCACCATGTCCTTGATGTAGTGATAGGGAATCTCGATGTGCTTTGATCTGTTGTGGAAAACTAGATTTACTGATAATTTTATACAACTTTGATTGTTACAAGTTATGACTATAGGGTTCAAGGATTTCTCAAATAATTCAACTAGTAACTTTCTTGATTAAACTACTTCTCGAGCTCCCATATGCTATGTATTGTGCTCTAGTACAACTTTATGTGACTGCAGATTGCTTCCTATTGAACCAAGATATCATTATAGATCCTACACTACAACAACATCCTATAGTGCTATTACAATCAACAAAACTATTGGCCCAGTTCAAATATGAATACCCTTGAAGTTGTATTCAACATTATCATATTTTAGACTAAAGGGCACTGGTACCTCGCACGTATCTTAAAATGTATTTGGCTATTATAAGGTCAATTTTCTTAAGTTCACACATGAATTGACTTTATGCATTTGTTGCATAATAGATATCAGGACGAATATTCACCAGATATATTAACGAAACAATTATCTATTTATAATGTGTGGGATCTGTTGATTCAAATTCAAACACATCACTTCTAAGCTTCTCAAGGTTTGTCTCTACTGGTGTAGATAAGAGTTTACAGTCCATCGTTCCAAAATTGTTCAATATGTCAATAATATATTTGTTGTGATTTAAGAAAATATTGTTTACTTTTTGCCACACTTCTAATCCCAAAAAATAGTGCATGACACACAAGTCTTTCATATCAAATTGAGACACAAGGTCTTATTTACATTCTGTAATGATATGATCTTCCCTGATTATTAATAAATTATCAATATAGAGAACAAGTATTAACATGTCACCATTGGTTCCTTGCAAGTATCTTAAAATGTGTTTGGCCTCCATAAGGTGAATTTTTTTAGGTTCACACATGAATTGACTTAATGCATTTGTTGCATAACAAATATCAAGACGAGTATTCACCAAATACATTAATGAAACAATTATCTTGCTATAATGTGGGATCTATAGATTTAGATTCAGATGCATCACTTATAAGCTTCTAAAGGTTTGTCTCCATTGGTGTTGATAAGGGTTTACAGTCCATCATTCCAAATTTGTTCAATATTTCAATAGTATATTTGCCATGATTTAAGAAAATATGGTTCACTTTTTGCCACACTTCTAGTCCCAAAACATAGTGCAAGAGACACATGTCTTTCATATCAAATTCAAACACAGGGTCTTTTTAACATTTTATAATGATATGATCTTCCACTGTTATTTGTAAATCATCAATATAGAGAACAAGTAGTAACATGTCACCATTAGATACTTTGAAGTATATTTTTGGATCTGCTTCATTTTTGGAGTATCCCAGTTTAGTAAGATAACTGTCTATCCTTTCATACCATACATTAGGAGCTTGTTTAAGACTGTAGAGAGCTTTCTTCAGTCTACAGACATGGGAGTTCTCTAGATTCATCTATTCATCAATAACACCATTTGGTTTCTCTATCCTTTTGGTTTCTCTAGATACATCTATTCATCAATAACACCATTTAAGAATGTGGTCTTTACATCCATTTGATGTATCTTCTATACTTTAGATGCAACAAAGGCAATTATGGTTCTTACGAGGTATATCGAGCAACAGGGGTGAATGTTTCTTTATATTCAATTCTAGCCTTCTAAGAGAACCCTCTAACAAAAAATCTAGCATTATGTTTTTTAAAACTTCCATTTGGTGTATATTTAATTTTGAATAGCCATTTAGAGGAGACAACTAATTTATTCTTAGGTTTAGGTACAATGTCCTAGACATTATTTTTGAAGATAGATTGGTATTTCAATCATAGCATTTTTCCAAGCTTGACATGTCAAGGCCTCTACAATTTTTGATGGTTTAGATTTGATGAGCTCACTTATAAGCACAATGTAGCATGAGCGACTTCTTGCTTTCATACTTTCTCTAACGATTTCGTTAGGGGCTACACTATTTTATTCAATCATCTTCGTTGTGCATAGTGGTCTTTTCCTATTGGACGAAATCTCAGGATTTTCAGAATTAGATTGTATAGGTCCATGATCTTTTGAATAATTCTTCCTCTAAATCTCAATAGTATGGTTTTCATCTAATTATGTGCTTGATTCATCATTTGGTTCTTCAATATTTTAAAAAGTATTATATGCAACATCTTCTTCAAATTTAACATCTCTACTAATTTCAATTGTTTTTCATCCTAGAATATATACTCTGTAGGTTTTGGAAGACTCATTGTAACCAAGAAATATACCTTTCTTTCTAGAGGGTTCTAGTTTACACGTCTTCTCTTTGGGAACATGAATATCTACAAGGCAACCGAAAATTCTTGAGCGGCATAAGTCTGGTTTGTTTCCTGTGAAGGCTTCTTCAGGCATTATATTCTCTAGAATTGAATAAGGGCATCTAGTTTGAATGTACACTATTGTACTTGAGGCTTCAACCCAGAATGCTATGTGAAAGTTTTGATCATGCATAATGGCTTTAGTAGCTTCAATGATGGTTCTATTTTTCCTTTCTGCTACTCCATTCTATTGCATATTATAAGGTACTATATACTACCTTTTAGTCCCAACAAAAGTGCAGAATTCTTTTAAAAATTTGGAAATGTACTCACCCCAATTGTTTGATCTCAAAGTCTTATTTTTCTTTCCAATTTGATTTTCCACTAATGCTTTAAACTCTTTAAATTTCAATAATACTTCATTTGATTCTTTAAGCTTTGGAAAAAAAAAATCAGGTTTTTCTTTAATAGCCATCAACAAAAATTAAGTAATACAAGAATCCCCCTAATGAGGGTATTGTCATTGGACCACATAAATCAATGTGAATAAATTCAAGTACAATTTTTGTTTTATGTTCACTGCATGGAAAAGATTCTTTGAAGTTCTTTCCTAAAGCACATCCATTGCAGGTTCCAACATGTTCAAATTTTAAATTGGGTAAGCCTGTCACCACCTTCTTTTATAGAGGGTAGGTGATGCAGGAGCATCTTGCATGGAAAAAAAAAAAAAAAAATTGTGGAGGAGAGAGAAAGTGACGAAAATTAGAGGAGAAATAATAAAAAATAAAAAGGAGAAAAGAAAGGAAAAGAGGATTTTTATTTTCGAGGTGCATAGGTGGCATAAATAGAAAAATAAAGAAAAATAGTTGTCATTACATTAATCGAGGTGTGTAGGTGGCATCTTAGAAGCTTGTGGAAAGTTTCTTAAATCTTGCATTTAATATTTGTTGTGATCCATAAAGGAAATGTAATTTTCTAATTGGGCCACATGGTGGTGCTTAGTTGTAATTCTAGAAGGTTATGGAAGTTTTAGAAGGTTGTGGATATTGTGTAGGAGGAATTCTAGAAGGTTGTGGATAAATCATGC
Organism: Cupressus sempervirens; assembly: GCA_028749045.1. NCBI lineage: Eukaryota > Viridiplantae > Streptophyta > Pinopsida > Cupressales > Cupressaceae > Cupressus > Cupressus sempervirens. The sequence continues at coordinate 833,959,290 of CM053786.1, read as the reverse complement.
ATAGGGTGGTAAGTGCCTATTTAAGCAAGGCATATGAGCATTTCTAATCAAGCTCAAGAGGAAGCTCGAGGAGTAGAAACTTGAGAAGTAGAAGTTGTGGAAGGAGAAGCTCAAGGAGAAGCTTGATATCATCTTGTGGGTGTTGTAAGGATCTTCAAGTATAATAAAATTTCTTGTGAAGCATTTTTTTTAATTTCTCTTGGTCTCCATATTGTTGCTTTGTTGATTGTGAGTGGGTAAGGGTGGTGTGGCCCTCTATCAAGTGGTATCAGAGCTGTACCTTCATTAGTGGTATCAGAGCGTACCGTCATTAGTGGTATCAGAGCGGGAGTTCCTGAGTGTACAAGCAGATCGCCGAAGTGTGAGGCAGTTTGTACCAGGACCTTGGTTGGGTGAAGTTTATTAGAGTGGGAGTTCCTGAGCGTGTAAACAGATCGCCGAAGCTGAGGCAGTTTGCACTAGGACCTTGGGAGGACATGCAGATTGATTGATTGATGCGGAGATGGAAGACTGAACTTGTTGAGTCATGATTGTGGAGAGTTGGTGGATTGCAGATTCGTTGTCCTAGACTTGTGATTTGGTTCCTGATTGTTCGTGCAAGGTGACAGGTTGCGATCTGACTTGCAAACAATTTGGTTGACACAAAGAGCGTGGGAAGGATTTGTTGCAGAGGGTTTACGAAGATCTTGGAAGATGGCTCCAAGAGGATTGGACCCTAAGATGATTGCGAAAATCCATGATATAGTGGAGAGGAATTTTTCTAAGATGTTTGCTCGGTTGGATGCTAAAGCTAAGAAGGTCAAGGTGGAAGAGGATGGTTTTGCTAATCAGTTTGTGGAGTCTGATGCAGAACCTGCAGAGCAACTAGAGGTTGTTGCTGAAGATATTCCTAATGTTGTTGATGTTGGGACAGAGGTTGGTTTTCATGATCAGTTGGTTGAGTCTGACATGGAGATTGTGGAGCACTCGGTTGTGGATGAACCAGTTGTTGGTGGTGGTGACTTGTATGTTGCAGAGCATCTTATTGTGAGCAATGAGGTTGCTGATGTTGTGAGTGTGAAATGTGTTGATGGAGATCTACATGTTGATGCTGATGTAGAGCTTGTTATTGCTGGTATGGATTCACTAGTTGTTGATGTGAATGAAAGTTTGGTAATGAAGCATTATGTTCAATTTATTTCTGAGGGTGAGCATGCTGATTGGATGGTTGAGATTCGAGTGTTTGATAGAGTAATGCAGATGTGGAAGATTTGCATGGTGGTTTTGTTGTTCCTATTGAGGTGGAAGCCTTTGGTGAAGATGAAGATGGTGGTAGATCTTACTTTTGGCGTCAAGGTGTGGGACACACTTTTCTATTTACCAAGGGAGTCTGATGCAGGAGCATCTTGCATGGAAAGAAAAAAAAAAATTGTAGAGGAGAGAGAAAGTGACGAAAATTAGAGGAGAAATAATAAAAAATAAAAAGGAGAAAAGAAAGGAAAAGAGGATTTTTATTTTCGAGGTGCATAGGTGGCATAAATAGAAAAATAAAAAAAAATAGTTGTCATTACATTAATCGAGGTGTGTAGGTGGCATCTTAGAAGCTTGTGGAAAGTTTCTTAAATCTTGCATTTAATATTTGTTGTGATTCATAAAGGAAATGTAATTTTCTAATTGGGCCACATGGTGGTGCTTAGTTATAATTCTAGAAGGTTATGGAAGTTTTAGAAAGTTGTGGATATTGTGTAGGAGGAATTCTAGAAGGTTGTGGATAAGTCATGCATAGGGTGGTAAGTGCCTATTTAAGCAAGGCATATGAGCATTTCTAATCAAGCTCAAGAGGAAGCTCGAGGAGTAGAAACTTGAGAAGTAGAAGTTGTGGAAGGAGAAGTTCAAGGAGAAGCTTGATATCATCTTGTGGGTGTTGTAAGGATCTTCAAGTATAATAAAATTTCTTGTGAAGCATTTTTTTTAATTTCTCTTGGTCTCCATATTGTTGCTTTGTTGATTGTGAGTGGGTAAGGGTGGTGTGGCCCTCTATCAGTAGGGCACGAAAATGGAGGTGTCCTAACCTTCTATGCCAAATCTAATTAGTTTTGGAAACTTCATGGCTTAATGCTTGGTTTTGAGTATTACAAAAATTATATAAACTTCCATATCTAAATCCTATATTGACTACATTCTTGATGTTAGAATTTTTAGGCCAAGATAGAACTTAATCCTTCTGAAAAGTGACATGATATCCTTGGTCTGCTAGGCCAGAAATAAATACCAAATTCCTCTTAATGCCTGGTACAAATAATACATCTTTTAGTTGCAAAGGCACTCCAATTTTCAATTGTATTGAACAAGTCCCAAATCCTTGCACAAGATAGGTGGAGTTATCCCTATTGTAACTTCTTCAATTCAGTGTCCTTCAAAAGTTTTGAGCTGATCTTTGAATCTAGTTATATGTCAAGATGCTCCCCTATCAATTATCCAAGTATTTTGTTAGTGTTTAGTTCATTTGATGAGGCTAAAAAGAATACTATACTTTCAGCTTCCTTGATTTCAGCTATAGAGGCATGCATTTTGTTTCTTTCCAGGCAGTACATGTGAGTGTATCCAAATTTATCACACTTGTAGCATTGTATTTTAGAAATATCTCTCCTCTCGTAGGTTCGTTTAGGATTATTCTTCCCCCTTCTTGTTTGAAATCTCTTCTCTTTCCTTTATTGTTTGTGTTTGCATGTAGGGCTTGTATTTCTCCCTCTTTATTTATATTGATCCCTCTCGCTATTAATCTTGATTCTTCCTAAGTACAATCATTCTTATGTTGATCAAATTTAGGTAGTTCAGGCCATGCATTGATCCCTTGAATAACACACTACCAAAAAGTTGGTAACCCTTTTAAGGCTATCAAGGCTAATTCTTTTTCTTCTACATGATTTCCAATAGTTGAAAGTTGATCTTAGAATTCCAAAATTCTCATAAACTACAATGTAATTGTTTCCCCTTTATTCATCTTGATATCAAGAAGTTGTTGTTTCAAGGTAAGAAGCCTACTTGTATTATTGATTCCATCTATGTTTTGAAGAGACAAATATATGATAGGCAGTTTCCATTTTTTATATAATTGGTAGTATATGATCCTTTACAACGTCTATAATAATTTTCATGGCTTTATTGATATGCACTTTTCCATATGGTTTTATCTAGTTCATCGTCTGGCATGGTTTGTTTTCTTAAACATATGATTCTAATTTGAGTTCCCAAGAATGATCATTATTCATTATTCGAATTCACCATGATACAAAGTTTGATGCACCTTTGAGTCTGACACCATTAGCCATAAATGATAATTACACTTTTGAATAGATTTTATGTAATTCTAATATTTGGATCAATATCTTATTCAAACTCAATCAATTTAACTTTGATACCATGTGAAGGAATATAGATCAGAGATAGAGTGCAATAGCGATTTTATTATTTTAATTTAATCAGACAGAATGGTAGTACTGATTTCATTCTTTTACTCCTTAAGACAGTTCTGAATCTGTGATAATATTACTGATGTCTATTTAATATTATTTGCAGTATGCTTGTGGAAGAAAACACTTAACTTCAAATGTTACTGTAGGTAATTTAAATGAATTGATGTCTTTTTAATGATTTTCCAAATAGCGACACCAAGAATTTTATATATATATATATATATATATATATATATATTTAGAGAGTCATACCCACGTAGGGCATGCAGCCACATAAGGTCATGACCCTACGTGAGTAATGAATTATTATGATACTCGATAACATAAGCCCGATAACATTAGCATTGTCGTCGAAAGATGAGCCTGACCGATATAATTTAGATAGGCCCAATCATAACATGCGGGTGCTTAGAAGTAATTGTTAATTTGTTCATAATGATGTATAACAATCTATTCATAACAGGTCATTCATTATTTTTAAATCATGTTTATAATTTGAACCATCCAATATTTATATATATATATATATTATAACGTATCATTTCAATTATGATTTACTGTATGCTTCAATCCAACTGAAGCTACATATTTAACAAGTTGCAGATCCAATTTTTTAGGCCAAAAGGCAGGACTCGAAATTCATAATAGTCAAAGTGACCTCAAGAAGCAGATTTGTGGACATCTTTTTCCCACACCCTTTTTTGATTATAGCTTAATGTTAAGTTAATCTTCGAAAAATAGATGACCCCGTGTAACTCATCCAACAAATCATCAATCCTAGGCATGGGATACAGATTTTTTATTGTTTTCTTACTAAGGGCTAAGTAATCAATACACATTCTTAGGGTTTCATCCTTATCTACTAAAACCACAAAGGATGCAAATGGTCTTGAACTTGGCTTACGTTCTCATTGATAGATTTCTTAATCTCATCCTTAAACTTTTTAGGATGTCTATACAAAGTGGTACTAACTAGTTTTTCTCTTTTCAAGTTCGATTGTGTGTTCAAATCCACTATGTGGGGGACTTCCGATGGTATTTCCCCAAAGACTAGATTGGTCTGCCCATGCAATGTTACTGTGTCTGAATATACTCTCCAACTTTTTTGCTGTAACTACTTTAGAGTGACATTTAATAAACCATTGAATCTGATTTTCTTGCCATTTTACTTGAACATGAACTCTATAGTTCGGAAGTTTTGAGCTTATTTTTCAATAAATGACATCAATTGGGTCACTAGCATTGCATAGTCTCTTCCAAATCTATGACGTAAAAATCATTAGTGATAGTGTGATTATTAACGGTGATTTTTTAATTTGGCAATCTTGTTATACGTGAAACCTTCATGCTCTTCTGTTTTCATTAAAAATACCACTCTAGTCCATACATACATGTAATACATTGATTAATATGTGTTATCTTGGTTTTCATTTTTCTGGCAAACAAAATACTGAAAGGTTACGTAAGGAATATATTACATCAAAACTGGCACTAGAGAGATGCAACTTCCTACTCACGCCATAGAAGAGATAGCATTCCTAATTGTCCATGATTATCAAAATAAAAAATTATCTTTTAAGCAGAAAAGCTTAACCTGGGCCACTAGAAAATGCATACAACATTCAAAAAACCTGTAATGAGAAGGCATTTGACCTTATACTAGTTCAATTGCAGCAACTTTCCTTCACCTTTGATTCAAGCAATATATTTGAAACAAAGTGAACCTTGTCTTTGAACTAACTTACACTATCTCATTAAGAATTTATTGGAGCTGATCTTCACAGAAATATTCTTCTCTATGACTTGCATTGAGGCTCTTGAGGTAAATAATACAGACTTCTGTCAACTGCCTATGCATGGAGTGCCTATGGTTGTTTATAAGATATTTCATTTGCGTGCTGAAATATCTTAACGGCACCATCTCCACCACAAGTAAGAAAACCGCTTGGAAAGAGTTGGATATCTGTCACAGCAGCCTACAAAAGAGAAGAAAAAAGAACATAAGTTTACCCTTCAACAAGTCAAACATATTTACAAAACCAATACAGGTCTTGAGTTCACAGAACTAGATAGTTGGAGTCGTGCATTTCTTCAGAAAAATGCATCCCTCCAAGTAGTATTATGAAATAAATTGACAATAGAATTTTTTTTACAAAACATGTGAGTAAACCAAAACATGTGTACATATAGAATTTATGGATATCATGCATATAACCAATAAAAGTAATCTGCATAAAGATGCGAGGTTGTACAAGGACAAACCTATGAAATGTTATGGCTTAAAATTAAATTTGCTGCTAATATTTTTCATTATGCCATACAGCTAAATAAAATGAGGGAGAGGGTAAAGAAAAAATTATACTAAAATCCACAGTTACCGAAGCGGTCAACTAGAAACTACATGCACATAAAATGCACCACAATTGCTTTCAGTCAGTTGACAAAATCATTTAACGAGACAATTTAGCCAAAAGGACAAATTAAATACAGCTGTGGAATAGAACAGAAGGTAATATATTATGTCAACCATTAATATCCTCAAATGACTAAATTACATTAATATCCTCAAATGACTAAATTAGGTCAATGGACTTGAACGTACATACAACTGCAGTACAGATGTACAGGGATACAGGGAAGCTGGTATAACCAAACATAAAAAACTAATAAAAAGACAACAAAGCTATTGAGTAAACCATGAAACTTAAATACCCGATAGATCACCATGTAGGGAAAGGACAGAAGTCCAAGAGTTGTAATAAACTGCCATGCATTTCTATCAAGGGTCAGGCTAGAAGAACCAATGTCATATTGTAGATCAAATGGAGATGATTAGGAGTTAAAAAACTTAATTGTTGTATTCAGACTAATTTCAAAGTTGTTATTTTATGTTACCAAGGTGCAAGTACAGGAACAAGGGTTCAACCCTTTCCCCAATCCTAGTATTGGTACGGCCTATGTGTGTGTGTACACACACACATATATGTATATTACATATGTATGTACACACACACACACACACACACACACACACACACACACACACATATATACATACATGTGTATATTAATATATATCACATATACATATATGTACATATACATATTTATGTTGATGTTTTTGCCCAGATATTAGATAAACAGCAATAAAGAAGAGTTCAAACAATATACAAAAGACTCAGAATATTTACCCTGGGAAACCTTTCCATTTGAAGGGAAAAACCCAGCCACACCAGCAAAATATCTTTTATTGTCATAATAATAAAAAATTCAGTACAAAGCTTTCAATTGATTCAATTACAATATACCAAGCAATCATATAAATAGATTTCATAAGACTCTTCATCTTACATGCAAAGGTCTCTTTGAGTTCCAACAATAAGACTCTTCAAATTTCCACATATTCAACACTTCACATTTTCATACACATGCCTCTTCGCATGACGTATGACACATGTCTTTTGCATAATATTAACTTAAATATAATCACAAATATCTCTTTCAGCTGAAGATGACCATAACTGTCATAACAAACATATTTTTACCAGAGATAAAGATCTCTATTGCAGCTACAAACTTCAACACTCCCTCTTAGCAAGAGAGATCTTTTACTGATGAATGCACACATAGCTGCAAAAAAATGATAAATTCACATATGTTATCTCACCATAACATAATCTACCGTAGTTACTTCATAAGCACATAAAATGGAGTCACTCTCTTGACTTCACCATGCCTCCTTGCAAAGAATAGAATGAAGGCATTTATTTCAAAACTTCTCCCAGAGAAGGATACATTTCGACCATGCCTACTCGTAGAAGGTGATTCAGCATACCTACTCGCAAAGGATGGAATAAGGGCTTTCACCTCAGGCTTTCCTAGAGAAGAATGCATATCCACCATGCCTACTTGCAGAGGATGGTCCACCTTACCTACTCACAGAGGGTGGAACGAGGACTTTCACCACAAACTTCTCCCAGAGAAGAATGCATTAATAACTGAGATTTTCTCTTAACAGAGATCCCTCTTAGTAGGGACAACTTTAATAACAATGTCTCCCTCTCAGCAAGGACAACATTTAATAACAGAGTCTCCCTCTCGGCAAGATAACAAAGACTCAACAAGGACAACATTAATAACAAAGACTCCCTCCCAATAGGAAGAATTTGATAACAGTGACTCCCTCTCAACAAGGATAACTTTAATAACAGTGTTTCCCTCTCAGCAGGGACAATTTTAATATTATCACAATAAGATTGCTTACTATTGCATAAACTTGCAAAGGATTGGACATCTCCCTTTGTCACGTAATCTCTCTTTGAAGCTGAATAGTCTCTCTCTAAAGATCAATGTTGTTGCATCCTGCAACCAATATAGATTAAATTAACATCAACTTATCAATGGTAAAATAAATCACTTGTCAAGAGATATAATAATAAATATTATCTCATTGAGATCTAATCTCAACACACACACACACACACACACAGATATCTACTCATAAGGGATTTTGACTGTGAAATGCTTCTTGATAGCTTGGACTACATCCTAGCTAGTAAGTTTAGAGGCTTTGACCATATCACAGATTCTGACACAAGTATTCCAATCAAGCTCCTAAAGCTGCTTGTTTGTGGCCTTGCTCACACTTGAACTTGACAACTAAATGCTTTTGCAACATCCACAATTACAACTTTCAGATGCACAGAACAATAATTGACACAGTTCCTTGCACATTTGAGGCCTCCACGGCCGAATATCAATACCTCTAAAACCAAGCTGCCCAAGAATAACTTCAAAACCCCTTTACCTTTCATATTGAGACAAGCAGATCCCCACACTAGGATAAAAAATTGTGATCAAATTATTACAAACACACCCAATAACCGGTGTCAACGAATATGAGATTACAACTATTGCTGTAAACCCAACTACTTAATCAATCAATAGATGCAGAAAGTAGCAGATCAAAGTTTTCCCAGCTTGGTTGGAAGGTACAATGAGAAGATATCCAAAAGATGGGATATGTTGATTTAAGAGATGGGTATTAGGCAGTGAAAAAGTATTTAGAAGTGTGGTTGCACCAGCATATACAATATCCAGGTAATGATCGCACTAACTTATAATCCTCGGGCAAGTTCCAATCCCATCCAATGAAGAAAATAGGCTGCCATAATTGTTCTCTAGCAGCCACGAGAAGCTTTTGACAAACACTTCGCCAAGACATCTAGCCTCAAGACTTACTATAAAAATTACATGAATTTTCAATAACTCTTGAGCTCCTTTTGACGTTCTAGTTCTTGTGTTATATCAACAATAATGTTCTTTGCATTGGCCTGACAAAATAATAATAAAACTGAAAGACATCTAATAAGAATACAAAGCGGCCATATAACTCATCACGACTACCACAATAAGAAATAGGTGATGCCATTTCATCAAGGATTCCATAGTTACAAAAGAGACCAAAGAAAAGAATGAAAGATAGAACTCTGCTCTTGAATTGACATGCAAAAACAAGACAATGCGAGAATGCCCAATCGTATGGTAAGTTCCCGTTTTCCATGATTTCAACCCAAAAAACTCAATATCGGGTTGTGTTATTTGATGTCACTTGTATCAGTGGAAGACTCTCTGGTGATGGATAAGAAGCTATTGGCTTCTTCTACTTCCAAACAATCTGCATAAGCTCCAAGACCAATCTTGAATTGGCGTTAAAGCTACTACATACTCTACCCAGTCTTCATCATAAAAAAAAATGATCAAATAATAAGAAGGTAAACAATGGCCGACCGATTGTCAGCTTTAAACTTTTGGCAATCAATAGGTAGCAGAAATGAGCCAGTATACAGCAACCACTGCAAAAATCCTTAGCAGAAATAAACCAGTATACAGCCCAACCCAAGTAATTATAAACAAACTCTTCCCACCCATGCATAAAAAAAAACATGTTCCTTGAAGCTCTCGCAAGGGGGCTCAAAAGTCAAAAACCATGTTAGTAAACATAGCATCATAGACTATCCACTAGATGAACTCCACCTCGGGACACAACAACATCAACTTCTAGATCAAGGACAACTTCGCCCAAAAACTTGATACTTCTGAGGCCATATGTGTCATGTTGTAGAAAATCTCAATACCGTGAAGCCTGCAGTAATAGAAGAGATACTTAACAGATCTCGACAAGATCTTGGCTTGTTTCCCAAACTTCCCTACTCCAATGGTGCTCTTCGACATCATTACAAACAAGCACAATCACATCACTTTGGCATTGTGAAATGCCCTCTACAACTACCTCACCCTACACCCTAAAAACACCTATGTAAACCTCAAAATATACATGAGCTTGTGAAAAAAAAACTTCCATAATTGTTATCTAAACTAGGCTCTGATACCATGTTGATGTTTTTGCCTAGATATTAGATAAACGGCAACAAAGAAGAGTACAAAAAATTTACAAAAGACTCAAAATATTTATCCTAGGAAAACCCTTCCATTTGAAGGGAAAAACCCAACCACACCAGCAAAATATTAGTACAAATCTTTCACTTAATTCAATTACAATATACCAAGCAATCATATAAATAGACTGCATAAGACTTTTCATCTTACATGCGAAGATCTCTTTGATTCCCAAAATTAAGACCCTTCTTCCACATATTCAACACTTCACATTTTCATTCGCATGTCATATGACACGTCTTTTGCATAATGTTTAACTTAAATATAATCCCAAATATCTCTTTCAGCTGAAGATGACCATAACAGTCATAACAAACATAGTTTTATCAGAGATAAAGATCTCTATTGCAGCTACCAACTTCAACAATATATATAGATGGATAGAGAGAGACAGGGAGCATTTTTTTGTTGTTTTTACTCCCAACTAATTTGAGTGTTCCCTTTGACAAGTTCAGATCAAGCACATTCTAGATGCATCAATGGCACATGCAGTAGGTCCATCAAGAAGATTTTAGAAAAGTGAAAAACCTACAATGTGGCCATGATGTTGGCAGGGTGTTGTGTTGAGTACGCCTTACATATAGAAATATTTCATATTTCATGTTGTTATGGTCTGTATTTATGTGGGAAGCCACACATTAGGCTTGCAAAATATTTCCATTGAGGAGGTTGTACGTGACTATAATGTTCCCCATCTTTTAGACCCTCAATGGAGTTCTTGGCTTTTCGTTCTGCAAAGGCTAAGTGGAGAAATAAGCATAAATAAATTAAAATAAAGTCAATAAATAAATAAATCTAAAGGTGACTTTATATCTAATTAATTTAATTTCCTAGAAGAAAAACTAATTATTGTATTGGAAAGAGGGAAGCTTCTAGAGAGTACATTTTGTAGAAGCACAACTAATTATTGTATTGGAAAGGGGGAACCTTCTAGAGAGTGCAATTAAATAATATTTTATTTCCTTCTAGAAGGGTGAAGGAAAAGAATAAATAGAGGCGAGAGCTTCATCGTTAGGCATCTGATTATTGTCAATTGCATTTGATATGAACTTGGGAGAAGAATCTAAGGGTTTCTGATTTCAAGTAGCCATTGGGGAGTGTCAATTCTTCAGTGTTGCAACCAATTGAGGTGGTGAAATATCCACTGAATTTGGCATTCAGGAGAGCTTCATTCTGGAGTTCTATTTGTGCTTTAAGTTAAGGAATAACCGATGAGTTTGAAGAATATTGAAGAACTATCAAGTGCACACTTGAAGCTTCATCTTTAGCAGCGATTAATAATCATTTTTTTCCTTGTTTACCACATAGATTAATTAAGAAACAGATACAGACAATGAATACGAACATGAACAGAAAACAGTAGAACTCTTATTATTATTCGCATATGCCCACAGTACATTATGCTTCGATGGTAAGATCTGATCTGATGAATACAATGCTTCCCAAAGGGGTTATAAATACTTTCCAAAGAACCTTCTCGAAGGAGTCCGTCGGCCACATACAACATGTCGCTACATAACTATTTACCCGTCAGATACATAACAAGAACTTTTTCGAAGGGACCCGTTGGCTGATACACAATTTCCTTTCCGAAGGGACCTGTCGACTGATACACAATTTCCTTTCGGAAGGGACCCATCGGTCGATACACAATTTCCTTTCCGAAGGGACCCATCGGCCGATACACAGTTTCCTTTCCGAAGGGACTCGTCGGCCGATACACAATTTCTACCGATGACATCATCCCCCCCAAAAAGAAAAGTAGTCTCCTGACGACTACAGAACAAAACTCAAACAACTAATACAACAATATCACTTTCACATTCATCTCGTTGCATCTATAGCCTTTGCTACCACAATACTGACTCCTCAAGCTGACCTTGATAGCCACCTGTGCTGCTTTCTCTGCTTCCAACTCCTAGGTACCCTGAGCCAAGTGTCATTGCACTACCTCCAACTGGATGATCAGCTCCTCCCGAGCTCCCTACGCATCCACCAAGACAGCCTCACGACCAACTTCTACTCTCAGTGCCTTTGGTACACAGACACTCCATGCCTACAGTAGCTCCAAGTCTTCTCAACTGGTCAGACTCCCACGACTGATATCCGCAACGACTGGGGGTCCAAAGGGCAGCGCCCCTCGTGGGGTCCTGGGGCAGTGCCCCAGGTGCGCTCCTTGTCGCAATACTACACGGAACACACCCTTTCAGTCATTTTCTACCGATTCTACACTCTTTCTAGCAATCGCTAATGTTGCCCCTTCCCTTTGGTATCCTCCGTTACTCATTCTAAGCATGCTTGATTTGTCGATTTTTTTTTTCTTTTTTTTTAGAAAACCTCTTGCCACCCTCTGCAATGTTATGCCAATTCCTTATGCAATAACTTGGAATGCCATTCTAAATGCAATAATAGGTAGAAGCCATACGTCAAATCCGTACGCCATATTTATCATTTATGCAAAACCCGTACACCATACTATACTGAAAATCCGTACATTGGCCGCTTCAGAAAATTCGTACGGTGACCATGTTGGAAAATCCGTATGATGGCTGTTTTAAAAAAAAATCCGCACTGAGACTCACCAATTCCGTACAAAAATGAGAAAATCCGTACAGCAAGCTTTTAACAAAACCGTAAGGTGATTAGCTTCCGAAATCCGTGCACAGCCCTGCAAAGAAATTCCAAATCCGTACAGTGCCTATTTGACTGTATCTGATAAATCCGTACGGTTACACTACATTTGAAAAGTTCGTACGGTGACAGGGACTCAAAAGCCGTACGGTGATTGCATAAAACCCGTACATAGCCTGCCTGCTAAACACCGTACGGTAGCCTTTTAAAACCCGTACATTGCATCTTCAGTAGAAAATTCGTACGGTGAGCAATTACAAGCTGTACAACATTAAACCGTACAACAACCTTCAAATATGAAAATCGTACATTGTCTAAAAACCGTACAGTGCTACCTTTTTCTTCAGATATGGAAACCGTACGACACTTTTCCCTTCAAATATGAAACCGTACAGTAAATATGGAGCCGTATGGTACTCTTCCTTTCAACTATGAAATCCGTACGGTGCATATGGACGCTATATGACACTTTTCCGCACGGTACTTTTCCCTGAAAATTGTACGATACTTTTTTCTCTCTTTTTTTTTTTTAAATTTTAAATTTTTTACTTTTTTTTTTTAATTTTAATTTTTAATTTTTTTTTTTTGTTTTCTCAATAGGAAAGTTAATTTTCCCTTTACCCGTCGGCATCGTCGGTCTGCAACGACGAAGGGTTCGCCCGAAGGCCATTCTTTGATGCAGAAGTCTTCCGGCCGTGGTACACCTTCAGCTTCGAGCCATTCACCGCCTGAGGCACTTGTTATCCATCCAAAGTCCATAATTCTATTGCTCCATTGTCCCCAACCCACTTAACTTTGAACTTGCCTGGTTTGATCTCATTCCGGTCGTCGTACTTCAACACCCACTGTCCGAGTTGAAACATGCTACGCCTGTTCTGTGTCATCTCCATATTGCCTAGTTTGTTCTCGAAGCTCGCTACCATGGACTCCGTCAACTGCCCCTTCTATCTATCAATAACACATTCACTCTGTACTGCTACAACTTTTATTGAACCCTTCCTCTTTATTGCCTATGCAAACCGTATCATGAGTCTTCCTTGCTGCTGGTACCTTTCTGCTATATTTGTGGTTCGACGTAATACTTTTTTCCGGCGTAGTCGTACAGTGGAATCTTTCCTTCTTTTGGGTTCGTACTGTATGTTCTGTCCTTCAGCTTTAGTCATACCCGCGTTTCCTCCTTCGGCTTTTCTGTGTTGCTTCGAACATTCATTTCCTCCTTCGGCTTCTCCGTGTTCCTTCAGACATTCATTTCCTTTGTTGGCTTCTCTGTGTTCCTTCAGACATTCATTTCTTTCTTCAGCTTCTATGTGTTCGTTCGGACATTCATTTCCTCCTTTGACTTCTCTGTGTTCCTTCGGACATTCATTTCCTTCTTTCTTACCTTCGTCGATCCTTAGCATATTACAACTTGGAAAGAGCTCGTAATCCTCTATCTGCCAGTGGTAAAGACCATTTACTGAATCCAAATCATCATCTCCTTCCAATCGTAGGACTCTCTCCTGATCGGGTTCCATACTCTGCCTCCTCTCATCATCTTCTCCTTCGGAATCCGACGATAGAGCTTCTTCTCCAACCATCTGAGTGTGTAGATCGATGACATACTTCTGGCCTTTGCTTTCAAGTGATAAAGTATTTTTCTTCCAATCATGTTTTGCCTTGGCTTGTATCAACCACCCCCGGCCCAAAATGGCATCATATCCTCTTCGCTTCAGTGGGATCACGACAAAGTCCAACAGGAATGGTTGTGTTCCAATCGTCACTGGTTGCGCTGTGAGTACTCCCAATGGCTTGATTCCATGTTGATCGGCTGTTAACAACTGGAAGGTAGGTGGCCACAATGTTGGTTGTCCCAACTTTTTCCAGGTATTCTCTGGCAGCACATTGACACTGGACCCTCCATCCACAATCGTGTCCGTTAACATAGTCCCGAGAATGCCCATTTCAACAACTGCCGGATAGCGTCCAAATAAAAGAGCTAACAGCATCGGATCTTCTGCACTTGCACCACTTTCCTTCTCCTTTTTGTCCACTGTACTTGCTCCACTTTCCTGCTTCCTTCCATGTTCTCCTGGTAGTTGAGCAGTGGGAAGGATGTTTGTGAGTGCTGATCGGAGCTGAGGCATAGTGAGCAACAGATCACTTATCCTAACAGGTATCTCAGCTTGCAATATTTGCCTTACAATGTTCTGTTCTGCACAGTTCCGTACGGAGGTACTCGGCGTGTCCTTCAGGTGTGCCGTTTCTATCTACGTTGCTCTCTGGATCTCTACCCGTGCTTCCTCCAGTCTCTTCTTTTCCTGCTTCAGAGTGATTGCCAAAACTTCTTCCTCGTCTATCTCGATGGTAATCAAGTTTACTCCAGACTTCGGGCACTTAGCATCGTCATGATCGCCAGGTCCACACCATTGACATAGCAACTTCAGTGTGTTCGCCATTGTGTACTCTCGGGCAAAGTGACCCCACAGATTGCATGTGCGGCATTGAACTATCGGCCAACCATTCGCATCATACTGAATTCGACTCTTTCCTCCTGTATTGTTGTTGCTACTATTGTTGTTTTGATTGTGCCGGTTGTTTCTGTATCCGCCCAATGTGGCACCTTTCGTACTGGTGTTCCCGTTCCCTCCTGACGGGGATGCCTCCTGTGACAGGAACACTTGTTGCGGTGTTCTTGTTTTTAAATTGAAAGGGCATTCCTTTACCGAGTGTCCCAGGATCTGGCAAATCTCACAAAATTGATCTTTCAGGCATGATCCCTTCGTATGGCCTTCTTTCTTGCACTCCGTGCACCATAGGTCATTGCCCTTAGTTTCCTTGTTCATGTTCTTGAATTCCTTCATCATCCGAATCATGTCTTTTTGAAGGGCACGAACCTTCTTGCTGCTTCCCTCGTCATCGTCGCTGCTATCTTCTCCTGAAGGCTCATCGTCATTTGAATCCAATGAGGTGGTCTTCTTCTTCTTCGTCTTCTGATCACTTTCGAGGTTCATTGCACGATTGTATGCTTCAATGTATGTCGATGGTGGCACGATCTTCATCTTTTTCCACAGCTTCGGGTGAAGGCCTTCAATGAACCATCTTTTCTGGAGCCCATCTGCCAGTTTATTCTCCATTATACTGATTAAGTCCTTCAACCTCCTGGCGAAGACCCGTACTGTTTCATTCTTCTTTTGTTTGGTATTGAATATCTCCGCTACAATTTCATTATCGTCGCGCAGAAGTTGAAATTCTGCTATGAACTCCTTCTTAATGTTATCCCAACTGTTTAACTTTTGTGGATCAGTATCAGTAAACCAATCAATCGCAACACCCCGTAGGGTAGCGAAAAATTGTCGGATCCATTCATTTGTATCTGTTATGCCATTTTCCCTCCAAATCGTTTCACATGTTTTACAATGTCAAATGAGATCAGCTGCTTCATCACCATCAAATTTAGGCAATTTTTCCTTCGGACCTGCCATTATCACTATATGTTGGGGGTTTTGTTGTGTACCCGCGCTGTTTTGAACACCCGCGCTGTTCTGAGCTCCCACGCTGTTTTGAATACCCGCGCTGTTCTGCACACCCGCATTGTTCTGCACACCTGCGTTGTTCTCTACACCCATGTTGTTTTCTGCTTCCGCACTGTTTTCAATACTCGCGTTGTTTTCTACTTCCGCGCTGTTTGGTAAGGAAGAAGGTTCGTCAACCGAAGCTGTTCGTTCCGGAAGTATATCTCGGACGAAGAGGTCACTCCACGCTCGTGCTCCGTCGGCACTCCGAGCCATGCAAGTTGATCTCCTTCCGTCAGGATTCTCTTCCCGTGGCGTATGCAAGTTCAAAAACTCCTCCCTCACTTCTTCCACCAACTCAAGCCATTGTCGAGTCTCTTTCAACAATCCTTCTGCGCTCTTGTTTCCGTTGGCAATTTTTTGAAATCTCCTTCGACGCTCTGTCTGCTAAGCCAGAATTAAATTTTCTTGCGCAATACGTATGTCATCTTTTTCTTTCAGCTTATTCTTATCTTTTTTCAACTGATTCGGCATTTAATTCATATCCGCCTGCTTGTGTACCAGGTCCATCAGGCAACGGCGCCAAATGTTTACCGCATAGATTAATTAAGAAACAGACACAGACAATGAATACGAACATGAACAGCAAACAACAAAACTCTTATTATTATTCGCATATGCCCACAGTACATTATGCTTCGATGATAAGATCTGATCTGATGAATACAATGCTTCCCGAAGGGGTTATAAATACTTTCCGAAGAACCTTCCCGAAGGAGTCCATCGGCCACATACAACATGTCGCTACATAACTATTTACCCGTCAGCTACATAACAAGAACTTTTCCGAAGGGACCCGTCGGCTGATACACAATTTCCTTTCCGAAGGGACCCGTCGGCCGATACACAATTTCCTTTCCGAAGGGACCCATCGGCCGATACACAATTTCCTTTCCGAAGGGACCCGTCGGCCAATACACAATTTCCTTTCCGAAGGGACCCATCGGCCGATACACAGTTTCCTTTCTGAAGGGACCCGTCGGCCGATACACAATTTCTACCGATGACATTCCTTGCTACTACAGTGCGCATGAACAGTGTCGTGCTACAATATTTATGCTTGATTTTGATTGCAATTTTCATCTCCATCCTTAGGCATCACTATTATCAGGTTCCTCTTGCAACTATTAGTAGTTAGCATTGTAATCTTAGACATATAATTTTGCTATTGTAAGTGATAACCAGAATTAGGTTTGGCATTGTTGTAGTCATTATTGTAAGTTCATTTTGTATTGGCAAATTGATAGCAACATTGTACATGGGAATGAATTCAATAAAGGAGATATATGTTGCATACCATTTGTTTGATGAAATGTTCATCTAATAGCATATATGATCAGCATAATAGTTGTATGCCAATTGTTTGTCAAAATGTCAGTTGGTTGTAGGTATGCATTCCATATCTAGTTTTCATGTATATGCATTGAAAATACTAAAAAAAACTGCACTTGATATTAGTTCATTGTAAGATGTATTGTAATATCATTTGCGAACATTCTAAATTTCTTAGCAGCATTCAAACTATATCAAACAATCTGAAACACACAAAAAATCAAAAAAGAGAGGCAACATACAAGTGTTTGACAATATTCCTTAAGCTAAAATCAGTCAGTTTGGGCAAGGGATATTATATTGGTATCAAAACTTGCTTGCAAAGTGTTTGACGAAATGTCAAACAATTGAATTAGAGAAGAATTTGATGTTTGATGAAGTTATAACCGGTTGGGGTTATTACAGTGGTATCAGGGCAATTTCCCACCGTCTTGTGGGGTAGGAAAATATTAATTATTGTCAGATTTGTTGTTGCATTTGGAGTGACCAACAGTCCAGCATTTTCTACCCATGGACAAACATAGGAGGACTGACAGTTCTAGAAGTTGGAGTAATAAGGAAGTTAGCGCAAAGATGAATGCTTTGTAGGAGAGTATGGAGAAACTTAAGCTTCATCAACAAAGATTGATAGAGAGCTTGTCGAATCCAGAGAGAATTGAAAGGGCACCAAGGTATATGGTTTCTGCCTTTAGAAGACCGACATCGAGGTTGCAAGGAAGGAAGCTTGAGTTTTCCCTGACAGGAGTCCCTGATGCAAATGTACCTATATTTAGTACGGCACATGTTAGTCCTATCTGCAGTGTTGACGATGGACTTATTTCATAAGGACATGTGGTTGTGTCAGTGGCAACAAAGGATAGTGGCACCAAGCTTCAACAGGCTGAAGCTCCCAAAGCTATTGCTGTAGTTAGTGCAGAGATAATTGATGTAGTTGTTATCATTGATACTTTCGGCTCTCTCGAGAACAAGATTATTATTGGAGATTTGTATGTGAGATCTCATGGTGTTGCTACAGTGCAAGAGACAATTGCTTCCTCAGGTGGGACCGAGACACATATAGAGTCACCCAACTATGATGTTGGTGATGTGGGTGTTTCACCAGAGTCAATAGATGTGGGTTTGTGCTCTAGTATATTGATTTGTAGTCTGGCGTTGAGTCATGTGTGCAAAGTCAGGAGTCCACAGTTCAGGCTTTGTCAGGAGATGTCGATGCAAATAGTATGGACACGTCTGATGATCCATTTGATGATGCTATAAGATGTACTGGGTATGACTCCCCTTGTCAAATATTGGGTGATGACTTTGAGGAGGTTTTGGATGACTCCCAGGATCGATGCTTACAGGATCTTACTATTGAGGTGGAAGTTGAGACATGCGAGGAGATTCATACGACAAGGGCTTTCATTTCTTCAGATGAGGAGTTGGCATAAGTACATGGCAGTTGTATATCAGATGCAGAATTGTGTGAAGGAGATAGTACATGTATGAGTGATCTTGTGGTGGAGAGTTCTGATTCAATTTCCTATCTTAGTGCAGTTATTGACACAGAGAGGTTGCATAGGAGTCGGGGATTACAGACGCATCATGTGACTTGTCAGCTGAAGGTGAGTGATCATAACATTTCTTTAGTTCTTGAGCATTATGATGTTATTCGTCAAATGTTTGCTACATCTAGTTGGGTGCTCCTATGTTTGATGAGCATGGTGATAGTACTCTTTCTCTGGCAAAGGTTCATGCACTTCAAAAGGCTGTTAGGATCTTAAAGCATAGTTACTCTCAGTTAGTTGCTGATAGGGAGTACCTTCTGGAGTGGGGTAGCACCTGCTACGAGATGTTAGGGAAAGAGAAGGAGGTGACTGAGCTCACCCAGGAGCTTGAGGTGACTATGGACTCTCTTCAGTATCCTCAGTTGGCTCTTCAGAAGTCACAGTCATAGTTGGATAAGGTTACCATGGAGTTAGAAGAGGTATAGTTGACACCAGCCCTAGACCCTACTCAGTTACATATTGTGGTTGGTACTGAGTTTTCTACAGTTGAGGATGAGAGACGTGATGATGTGGCAAATACATTCATCTAGGATATGGGTGTAGTATGTACAAAGGAGGTGAGAGAATCAATGGAGATGGGCTCTCATAGTGATTTGCTTCCTTCTGCTAGAAGTGAATCTACTTCTTCTTTTCATACAGTTGGTAGCATTGGACAGTTGACATTGTCACGTTTTTTGAGGGATCAGCAGTGGATTGCAGTGGAGAAAATTGATGCTTCCAAATATAATTTCTATTGTACTGAGTAATTCATGGAGTATTTTCTTGAAAGCTCAAATTTGTAGGAGGTTTCATACAGTATATTTGAGGGTACTCTCATTCGGGGCTCTCGTGCTATACAACAATTGGTGAGGAAGATTGTAGAGACCTTGGCTAAAATGCTTCTCAATAGGGATTTGGTGTTTGGGTTTGCTGAGAGGGTTGCCCAAGATCCTGCTCGACCAATAGTTCAGAGTCAGAACTTGGAGTCAACTTATGATTCCCAGTTTGATGATGATGAGATTGGGAGTTTTAATCGGCATTACACTGTGAGTACTCATCACTTTTCTTTTGCCCCACAGGTAGAGGACTTGGTTTTCAGCATTATGGATGGTGACAGAAGGTTTGGTATTTATTATACCTGTAGAGGGCATACTCCGCCAAGGGATGGAGATTCTGAGATATAGGGTATTATGAAACAGTTGGATGTGCTAGAGAATGAGATGAATCAAAATCACAAACGAATGACCTAATTGATTTCAAGTCTGATATTTGAGTAGGGCATGCTATCATTTTTGCGAAGTCAGATAATGTAGTTGTTGGTATGAGTTTCCCGAGTCATGTATTTTATGGTGATGCAACGATAGTGGGAGTAGGAGCATGCGAGGATACTGTAATATCAACAACCACTTCGGTGTCGATTGAGCCATCCAACGAGGAGTTTAGCAGTATGCATGCGGCTGTAGATGTGTGCTCTGATGATAGTACACTTGTTATTGTTGATGAGGTGAGTGGTATAGTGACGAAGTCATGTTATACTATCGATCAACAAAGTGTTGATGTTCACTTCATGGACAATCCCATGTTCGACATGGATGCAACATTCTCTTATGACAATCCGTTGTTTGAGGTTGATCACTCACCTAAGTGGAGATGGACAATCCCATGTTCGACATGGATGCAACATTCTCTTATGACAATCCGTTGTTTGAGGTTGATCACATACCTAAGTGGAGTTGGACTCAGTTTTCACCATCTATAAAGATTCAATTTTGTGTTGCGACAGTTGTTAATGTTCCTGTGTCCACAAATTTTGATGTGGCTACACCTATTGTTGATACAGTTGGCATGAGTGCGTATGGTTCTCTAGTAGCTATGTCTCTTCAAGGGATCGTTGATCAGGATTCCAGTCCAGTATATATTATATGTGTGGGGACTAGCATGAAGATATTTCTTGTGGGGTTTTCTTACGGTGATATTCTAACTCCATCATTAGTATAGGTTATGAGTGCTATACTACAGGTTATGTGATTTAAGGATTAATTATAAACGATAAGGTGATTTGAGCAGCTTAAGGCAGAGTTACAAGTCATGGACTTGGCACAAAGTAGGCAAGAGTGACTCCTTTTGGAACTGGAGACTCGAATGAAAAAATTGACATAGACTTGGCAAAGTGAAAAACCCAAGAGATTTAGAGATTTTTTTAAGGATCTAGAACTTGCTTCATGCGCATGTTATTAAATAAATCTTAAAGACAATAACATCATCAAATAGAAGCTAATCTGATCACATACACAAGTAACATCAATTATAAGTATAAGCACAAATTGTAGCTTAAGGAAATAACACTCTAAGATATATAAAGTATTGCCAAATGTATAAAGAACTCATTGAATATGAAATCATAATTCCAAACAAATATCAAAACAAAAACTACAATTCTATACCTCAGACTCTCAAAGGAGCCTACTTCATTGCCATGAAAGCATCTAAGGTCGATCTTCGATGATGTAGTAGCCATAGATTTTTTAAACTACAAAATATAAAGAGATTTGAAAAAAGGGAATATGTAAGAGATACAATGCACCTCCACAACCACCCACTCACACTTGCATTGTATCCCCACAATAATATATTTTAGGGGCCCGGCAATGCCTCTTTGAAGCTCGGGTTTTTGCACCTCCATCCATGCTAAATGAACTCTATATAGTTGTTGACAACAACTATAGAAAGTTTTGATTGCTGATATGAAATGAATCGCCCACCCATAGAATAGTAGGGGCCACACCAACTCTAGTTCTCCCGAAGACCGGCTCCAACGGCTAATCTTGCTCTAGTGCAAATAGTTAAGAGAGGTTTGTAATTTTTTCGGACACCTTCATTAAAGGGAAAGAAGTTGTAGAAAAAAGCGTACAACAACAAAATTAATGTATGAATCTACTACCAAACATGATGGCTCAATAAATGTAGATAAATGTTGGTGCAAAAAGGGAGGTTATAATGCAGGAAACAATGAAGGTAATCACGAAAGTAATAATCATCAAGGGGAAAACTAAGTTCATGGAGGCAATGTACATCAAAACACAAGAATTATCAATGTAAGGCCTTCTCTGCCTACTTTTCCACCTAGGCACTAGCACAAGGTGAAAATGAATCAAAGATAACCTAGTTTTAACGCTGAATTTGAAAAATCAGTTTGGATGGGACTGGAGGAGTGGATGTCCTAAGTTCGAAGCAGCTATCTCATTAAGGGACTAAATCAATTCTAGATAAGATAAGATAAATCTATTAATGTCCAACAGAAGACCACAAAATAGGTCCAAGGGACTGCTAATAACAAGACAAAGGGGCCAGCTCAAAGCAGGGACATCAAACAGTATTTTGAAAAAGAGCAATAGAAACAAACAAACAAGCCCCAAGCGTGGTCTAAGAGAGATAGACAGAGAAAGAGAAAAGTTAGATGGGGAGGGAAATTCCAACAGGGAGAACCCAAGCTCCCAGTACAAGATTTCAGCTGCTAGAAAAAACTCCAAAATAGAAGGATAATCCGAGGAACAAGCAAGGGGAGTTTGAAAAACTTCCTATGCTTCATAGGAGAGGAAGAGGAAGAAGAAGAGGATTGCTACAAGCAAGAACCCATTCAGGGGTTCGCAAACCGAGAATGGCTAGAAGGGTGATGACTAAGTAGTCTTAGAACCACACCCTAAGTGAACCTCGGAGGAGGTGATATGCTAACTAGGTTTTGTGGTGGCATGACGTTGGTGTTGATGATGAAATGAGTGATCTAGAGCTAGTGGCCTTTTGGGTGTAAAGATCAAAACACCTCTAACAAGTGAATCAAGAGATTGTGGAGGGGTTAAACTTCCCCCTTAAAGAACAGTAAAAATCTACATGTAATCTCACAGTATATAGGGCAACAGAAAACAAAGTGCTCCTCAAATGCAAACTCGTCCATGTTGCATAAGTGGCATATCCTATACTCTCTATCCAACCAAGCTCAATGTGAAGATGATGAGAGCTCACCTAGAATAAACCAAGAGGATCCACAAGGAATGTGCCCAATGGTGGGATAAGTAACAGGCATGGGAAATCAATCTATTCTTCAACTCCAAATAATACTCAACATAAAACATTACTTTTGCATGAAGACCCCCATGGAGATTGACCCAAGTAGTGTAAATGAATTGCTCATGGATGTTGTTCTCAATGCGCCATTTCAACTCCTATCTAGATAGGAGAAGAAAGTGAGTGTCATCAAGAGAGTACTAAAAGGGAGGGAGATAATCCATCTCAATCCATATGGAACCCAGGAGGGTCGAGGCCCTATCAAATGAACAACAAGCCCAAGCCAAAGTAGCAAAAGACACAATGAACTTAGAAAAGAAGTAAGCAAGGTAGGAGTACCTATAGCACCCCACACTAGTGTTAGAGAAACCATTCATGCAATATAAGAACTAAATAAGGTCAAAATTGGTCCAAGTCTAAAGGGGTGGGCCCCCAACTCACCAAGGATAATATGATGAGGAATGGACTGCCTAAATCTAATAATCTGATAGAGAAAGAGAATTTGAATCTGTTCAAAACAAGCCCAATCAAAATCGAAGAAAGAAGGCCCCAAAGCATTGGGCCATATAGAACCATTCGTAGAAAATTTGAACTTGTTCAGAAGAAGCCAAATCAAAATCCAAGAAAGAAGGCCCCAAAACATCACACCATAGAGAATTGTACATCTAATCCAAGGGTCCATAAGTGTCAGTATGGAAAATGTGTTTTGAAAGTGATGCTAGAAACATTGTCTCTCAAGAAGGGCCAAAAAACCATAACCCTTGTTGATATGTGGTAAGAGGGTTGATTAGAGCCCGACTCAAGGACTAAAGAACTTAAACCCTAGGTATGAGTATGATGGGGAGATTTCCCCTTCCACCCCTCTATAGAAAAAATGTAGGTGGGGGGTTCTTGAGATGATTGAAGACAATCACTTCGTCCTCCTAAATGCACTATCAATAAAAGATCACAAAAAGCCACAAGGCCATCAAGTTGTCTTTGTAAACCCTCCAAAGAGGACACTAATAGAACCAAATCATCAACAAAAGGCAAGATGGATGTAAGGACATGGAGAATCAAGCAATCGTCATTTGCCTTAGAATGCTCTTGCAGAAACCTCTCCAACACATAAATTTAGATATCGAATAAAGTAGGAGATAGGAGCATTCTTGTTAACACCAATGATGCTCCTAATGAAGTTGGGAAGCTCCGTAGAGGTCGTAAGGTGTCTCAAAACAACCTTGTAAAGTCTCTGAAACAAGGCCATCCTCGGAATATAATTAAACACTTATCATAAATCCACAAAGAAGCAAAAGACCTTCAAGAAGAGATGTCTAGTCTCCTCAATAGTAGACTAAGGACTTAGTATGTGGTTGGTAGTATAATAATCTAGCCTAAAAATGTCCTTCCCTCTATCACAAATACTATATTGATCCAATTCTTAGGAAAGAATGTTGCAGAGAAATGTGGCATAGAGTTTGGAGGTGTGGCAAACCATGATACTCCAGTAATTGTTGGGATTAGACACAAGACCCAATTTATGAATTGCATGAAAGATGGCATGATCATGAGGAGGGAAACCTTGTGAAGACAAAATGGTTGAAAAGGTTAGATAAATGTGAATCCAAGATGGCGAAGTCATACTTAAAGAACTTGGCTTGGAATCCCTCCTCATTGGTAGCCCTACCAATGTTAAGGGATCTAATGACATCTCTAATGTTTGTGTAGGTGAAAAGGTGACAATAAGAGGGAGGCTACCTTGAATGATTAGCTAGTCTAGAATGTCATAAAGTGAAGAAGTTGTTGGGAAAAAAAATGCATAACACAAAATTGAGGGGGGTGGAATTAGTTGTGACCAAATTAAAATGTTACACCATCCATCGCCTATCAAATTTGTAAACTTAAATACAATGCAAAGAAAATAACACCATAACACAACACCAAAAAAATTGCTTGGAAACTTGGTTAAGTGAAAAACCATGGTGGGGATCAAACCCACTAGATGATGTATTAGCACATATAATACCGTGTTAAAGATAGATGAATAACGCAAATACATTCAGGCACTTGTGTGGAGCTCACTGCTCTATTACAACAAGGGTAACAACCCTAATCGGAAAAAAATCCTAATAGGTGAACAACAATTCACTGTGGACAACAATCCACTGAGACAAACTGAATAAAAGCATCAGTTATGCCCATACAATTCCTTTGAGAAAACTATTAGATTACACTCATATCTCTTCTCAATCAACTCTGATCTTTGTCACTAATTCAATCTTCGCATCGTCACATTCTTTTTGCTAGCTCTTCTCTATCTGCACTCTCTCACACTCTTGCGAATTTACAAATGAGAAATTACTCCCTTATACAAGCCTCTAACACTTATTAGGTCGTCCCAATACAAGACCTAATTAGAAAATAAATTTCATTAACAAATGTGATTCCATATGTGTTGACTAGAACACATAATATATTACAACATAAAATAACATGTATCATTAATAGGTAGTTATAATAATCCAATCAACACATTTCCTGACTGAGTTCACCAGGAAATAAATTCGCTTTAATTGTACAATGAACCAGCTTTTGAGTCATCAATCCTCAAGAAAATATGCAACTAGACATGATTTTGTGCTTTTTTATGATGTATCCTTAATGGCGAACCAAATTTTGCTCCACTGAAACTCACTGAAGAGTTTAATGGACCTCCATTTGGAATAGTTCTTAGAAAATACTATCAGCAACCAATCTTCAATAAAACTTATGTAACTTCTCTAAATCAATTCAAAAACACACACTGTTGGACTAACTGCCAACATTCCACTTCGAGATTCATGACATGGCTTAACCGCCTCCTGTGTTCTATAAGTCTAGTGGTTGTATCGGGCATTGACAAGTCAATCTTTTGGTGCAACAACAACTCTAGCTTGTAACAAGTGGTATCAAAGCTTAGTCATAGGTTCGAATCTCCTCGGGTAACATTAAGGGGGGCATTGTTGGACTAACCGCCAATGTTCCACTTCAAGATTTGTGACATGGCTTAACTACCTTCTGTGTTCTATAAGTCTAGTGGTTGTATTGGGCATTGACAAATCGATCTTTTGGTGCAACGGTAACCCTAGCTTGTAACACACGTGATGTCAATCATAGCATGTACACTCACCAAACATCATCCCATAAGATTCGCAAGCTCAGGTACAACAAATTGCATCTTCGCCAAAACTCTTTCTACACTACTCATCAATAGGAATGCTATCTAATAGACATATATATTGACATCAATGACAAAACGTTAATGCTACACATAACCAAAAAAATTCCCTAATAGAAATTTCTAGCAATCTCTAAACAATCTTCCCCTTCGGCATTGATGGCAACATATGATGTGAAAATACTTCAATGTGCAAAATAAGATCTCTCTTTCTCCCATAACTCTTCCTTCTCTTCTCTCTCCCTTTGCCCTATTTTTCAATTAACTCCCTCCACATTTGATATCAATGAAAAGGTTAAGCTCTTCCTTTTCATAGCTCTACTCAACTACATAGCTACTTGCTCTTACGAGCAGCTCCCAAAACATCACATCCAGATGTAGGATAAGTCAATTAAGACCATTGGACAAATGCCTTCTTGCATCAATCAAATATGAAAATGGGCCATCACCCTAAGCATACCTTTGAGATATTCAAAGGCATCCTTTGGGAAGGACTTTGCAAGATGTCAACAACTTGTTCATTAGTAGTCACATACTCTAGCTTCACTCTTTCTCATTCACCTTCTTTCTCAAGAAATGATACTTGACTAGAATATGCTGTCTTTGAATGTAACACAAAGTTCTTTGATGTATTTATGGCACTTGAATTATCACAATGAAAAATAATCAGTTTATCATAGGTAACTATGATATCCTTCATCATTTTTTCATCCAAATAATTTGTGTATAGCTAGTAGCAGCAGTAACATATCCAGCTACCGCAGTAGATTGTGAAATACAATCCAGCTTTTTGCTTTACCATGAAACCAAACTTCTTCCTAAGAAGAAGGCTCCTCCACTAGTGCTCTTTCTATTGTCAATATTTTCTGCTCAGCCTGTGCCAGTATATGCATGAAGTGTGAAATTATCAGCTTTGTCATACCATAATCTATAATCCATTGTTCCTTTCATGTATCTAAATATTTTTTTAATAGCAGCAATACGTGACTCCCTCGATTCAACTAAAAATCTAGCAACAATTCAACCTATATTAGATATGTTAGGTCTTGTATGAGCTAGGTATTGCAATCCAGCAATCATAGATGTGTATCTGGTTTGAATGGTACCCTGAGATTCATCATCCTTGGCTATTTATATCCTCTAACCATCTGTGTTCCAACTGCCTTTATATCTTTCATACCAAATTCTTTCAATAAGTGTTTTACATATTTTCTCTATGATATGAAGATCCCTGTCTTAGTTTCAGTAATTTGTAAACCAAGAAATAATTTTATCTCTCCTATCATAGACATCTCAGATTCCTTTTGCATTTCATTAGAAAAATCTGAACACCCTTAAAAATGATATCATCCACAAAAACTTCAACAAACAAAATACTTTCAGAATTAACATTAAAGTATGATAATTGTTGGCAACACCTTTATTGAATCCAAGCTTTAATAAATATTTGTCTAACCTTGGATAACAGGCTCTAAGGGCTTTCTTTAATCCATAAAAATCTTTCTTCAATTTGTAAACCATGTCCTTTTGATTATCCATGGTAAATCATTAGGTTGTTCAACATAGACTTCTTCCTCAAGATCTCCATTTAGAAATGCTGATTTAACATCCATTTCATATACCTTGAAATTTTTGTAAGTGGCGCAAGGAAAAAAACATTGTAACAGCTTCAATTCTAGCAATAGGTGTAATGTCTCACTAAAATCTATACCTTCCATCTGTGAACATCCTATGCAAAATAATCTAACTTCGATTCTAACCACTTCAACATTTACATTTTTATCTTTAGGTCTTTGAACAAAATCCATGTTTTATTCTTCTCAATCTGGTCTAGTTCTTCTTTCATAGTTTTAATTATCATATTTGGAAACTTCAATAACACTTTTAGGCTCAACTTGTGAAATCAAACAAATTTCATCTCCAGCAATCTTTCCTCTAGTCTTAACTCCCTAATTCTTATCACCACTAATATAATCTTCAGCATGATTAAGCTTTAAGTACCTCAAATTCTT
Organism: Cupressus sempervirens; assembly: GCA_028749045.1. Classification (NCBI taxonomy): domain Eukaryota; kingdom Viridiplantae; phylum Streptophyta; class Pinopsida; order Cupressales; family Cupressaceae; genus Cupressus; species Cupressus sempervirens. Next base: position 833,931,066 of record CM053786.1, on the reverse strand, counting down.
AGGGGCATGAGACTCAATAACTTCAATTCCATTGTCAATCTCTTCAAGCGAACCTTCCTTTTCTTTATTCAGATTCTTATTTTTCTCGTCTATGATATCTAACAGATTATCTTTATCATATGATTCAGTACCACACAATCTCTCCTATATCCGAAATCTTTCATCAACTTTCACATTAGCACTCTCAATAAGTTTCTTTAACCTCTGATTATAGCATAGGTAGGGTCTTGTCTAAGTAGACTGACCAAGAAATATTCCTTCACCACTTCTAGGATCAAACTTTCCTAGGTCATTATCTCTCTTAATGCAACATTTTCTTACAAAAAAATTGAAATACTTAACTGTACGTACATGTCCATACCATAATCCATAAGGTGTCTTACCGGTACTATGCTTTATCTGAACTTTGTTCAATCTGTAGACTACAGTGGCAACAACTTTTCTGTAGTACATACGAAGCACTTTTTCTTCCAACATCATAGTCCTTGCAGTGTCAAGGATTGTTTTGATCCTTCACTCTAACATCCCATTTTCCTTAGGGGTTCTACGAGCATACATTTGTCTTCTTATTCCATGTTCTTCACAATATGCATTGAATTATCCAGATGCAAACTCTCTACCTAAGTCACATCTCAAACATTTCAGCTTTATTCTAGATCCAATCTCAACTTTGGCATTAAATATCTTGAATTTATCAAAAGCTTCTTACTTTTCCTTGAAAAATGCAACCATCTTCTAAAATAATCGCCAATAAATAGAATGCAATATCTCTCACCATACCAAGTCATTGTCTTAGTAGGACCACATCGATCTACATGAACCAAATCTGAAATCTCAGAGCAATATATGTTTTGTTCTTGAAAGTTGTAGTGTTCCCTCTTCTGGCTTAAGAAATGAATGTTAGAACCTGCAACACGTCGTTAGTACATCACGGAAAATATATATTAAAATCCAATTACATCTTAGAAATATCAAGCTCATTAAATATCTATCTAAATACTATCCCTTACTAACCCATCCCAATCCTTCAGGAAGAGCTCTTCTCAAATCATCTAACCCTCTAATGAGAAATAATTCTAGATTGGTAATCATCATATGAAGAATGTCTCCTTAAGGCCTTTAGGATCTCTAAAAACTACTCGGTAGAGATCCCACCTCTAACCATGTCTCTTAGCTCTAACATGCATAAAATTAACCTCTACAATTACAAGTTTCTAAGAGATTCTCTATAAATCTCTCTTTGGGACTCCAATCCCAGCATTCATTTCTAAATGCCCTCTAATCTCTAAGTTCCCTCGAGAGAAAACTCAATGTCCTAAATGGATGTCCTCTACCAAGGATCCACTGGGTCTCTATGAGAACTATAAGTTCTCATCTTTGATATGATTAATAATTCTTACAATGATGAATGTTCTATTGATATCAAATTGAGATATATATCTCTGTTGGTTCTACTTTTGTAACTATATTCTTGTTTTAATTCCCTATATTTTCTATCATTATTTCTTCGTCATAGTTTATCCCTCCTTTTTTCTGCAAGTATTTAATTTGGTTTGATTCATATAGGAAACTACTTGTCACTCTTCCCTCTTTGTTATGGTAGTGTAATATCCCCATTTTTAGCAAGTTCCTATAGTTGGCCAGGTCAGTTCATCATAGCGACCCGCGTGAGCTGACAGGGCGTTTTGGGGGTCTCAATTATGGATTTACTATTTTTAGTAGATGCTATTTCCGGCAGCGCAATGGATGGCTTGGTAGTTGGTCATCACCTGCAGTTGATTGGTTAAGAATTGCATGAGCTCTTAATTAGTTATTATTCATTGAGTTCAATTATTATAATAATGTTTATATTGTTATAATAATGACTTCAAGTGATATTTCTAAAAAGCAAGTTGGAAAGTTTCTAGTGTTGAGTTCTTTTGGGAAACTTCCACATTTCTAAAGTAGAGTTTTATGGAAACTTCTACCAATGAGAGCTCATTTCATTGGGAAAGGCACACATTGATTATATATTTGATTTTGTGCCTTTGTGGCTTTTTCCTGGGTTCTTAACTGTATGCCCTTGCTGATGTATAAGGGTCTCTGAAATATTTTGATGTTTGAAGTCACTATTGATGTATGGTGATTTCACTATCTAAATCTCCTATATGTGTTTCCTATGTTTGGGAGATTGTTCTAGTAATTTCATTGCAAAATGTGTTATTATAAATAATTTGCCAAGTCTCCTTATTGCAATCACTGTGGCTACGGAGATTGATCTTTTAAAGGAAATTGATTGTATTATGCTGCATATTGGCAATCGATTTGATGAAGTTTTGAGGAATTTGGTGATGGCTGAGGTTAGTGTTTGAGATTCCCATCAGCTTGACGCCAAGGCTATGAATTGTTGAAGTTTATTTGTGCCACATGGAATTGTACTAGGCGGCACTTAGAATTAATAGCCTACGATTTGTGAGTAGCTGGATGCCTTTCCTCTTCTAGCCGCAATGTGCTATGGGGGCATTCCACAATAACTACAAATGGTTTGACAGTGTCTTCGGCCTGCATTTGTGGATATCCTAGGAGACGTATGTTGAGGAGCTGCCATGGGACTCATATTCTGGTCTTCCCTTTCAGTCGGCAAGCACATCGAATTAAGCTATAAGGAAATCAAGTTCCTTAATTAATTGGTGGAATTCGATATATGCTCTTTGAATTTCCTTTCTACATAAAATTATGAATAATGCTGAAGTTGTGTTGTTAGCATTCCTCTTGCGCTTTTAATGTATTTTGAAAATTAATTCTAATAAAAGCAACAAACCTAGCAACATTGTTCAATTGGCATTGAAATTTCTATCAAAACATACATAGTGTTTTTACATTGGTATCAGAGCAGTTTGCTGCCATCCTCTAGGGTAGGAAATTTTTATTTTATTTCAAATTTGTTGTTACATCATTTCTCCAGCTATGGACAGACATAGGACTGGCAGTTCTAGAAGTCGGTGGAGTAATGAGGAAGTTAGCATAAAAATGAATGCTTTGTAGGAGAGTATTTAAGCTTCATCAACAAAGGTTGGTGGAGAGCTTGTTGGATCTAGCGACAGTTGAGAGGGCAGCAAGGCATATGGTTTCCACCTTTAGAAGGCCGACATTGAGGTTGCAAGGAAGGAAGCTTGAGTTTCCCCGATAGGTGTCCATGATGTTGATGTTCCCTCATTTAGTACGACACCTGCTAGTCCAATCCATAATATTAATGATGGACTAGTTTCATAAGGACATGTGGATGTGTCTGTGATGGATAGTAGCGCTGGGCTTCAGCAGGTTGAGGCTCCCAAAGTAGTCCCTATGGTTAGTTTAAAGGTAGTTGATTATGTAGTTGTCACTGACTTGTCAGATTCATCAGAGGAGGGAGTTGTTATTGGCGACTTATATGTCAACTACTGTAGTGTTGCTCTAATAAAGGCGGCAGTTACTTCCTTAGATGGGACCGAAGCACATATGAAGTCACCCAACCATGATGTTGGTGATATAGGTGTTCCAACGAAGTTGGGATATGTGGATGCAAATGGTATGGACACATTTGATGATACTATGAGCTGCGCCGGGTATGATATCCCTTATCAGATATTGGGCGATGATTCCGAGGAGGTTTTTGATGAATCCTAGGATTGATGTTTTCATGATTTTACATTTGAGGTGGAAGCTAAGACATGCGAGGAGATTGATATTGCAAGGGCTTCCATTTCTTCGGATGATGAGTGGTCTCGGAAGATGAGTTGTGCGAGGATGATGGCACACATATGAGTGATCTTGTGGTGGGCAGTTCTGATTCAATTTCTTATCACAGTGTTGTTGGTGAGACAGAGAGATCACATAGGAGTCGGGGGTTACAAAGGCATCATGTGACCAGTTAGCTGAAGGTGAGTGATAGTGACATTTCTTCAACTCTTGGGATGTTGTTCGTCAAATGCTAGCTACATCTGGTTGGGGTGCTCCTATGTCTGATGAGCGCAGTGATAATACTCTTTCTCTAACAGAGGTTCATGCACTTCGAGAGGCTGTTAGGATCTTGAAGCATAATTACTCGTAGCTAGTTGTTGACCGGGATTACCTTCTAAAGTGGGGTAGCACTTGTCATGAGATATTGTTAGAGAAAGAAGAGGAAATGGTGGAGCTCACCCAAGAGCTTGAGGTGACTGTGGACTCTCTTCAATGTACTCAGTGGGCTCTTCAAGAGTCACAATTACAATTGGATGAGGTGACCGTAGTGTTGGAGCATGTTTGGACCACACCAGTCCTAGATCAAGTCTAGTTGCATACTATGGTTGGTGCTGAGTTTGCTTCTATGGTTGGGGATGATGGACGTGATGATGTGGCCAACACATCCATCTAGGATATGGGTGCAGTAGGTACAAATGAGATGAGAGTATAAGGGGAGTTGGGCTCTTATGCTGATTTGCTTCCTTCTGCTGGAAGCGAATCTAATTCTTCATCTCATACAGCTGATAGCATTGGACAGTTGGCAGTGCCACATTTTTAGAGGGATCAGCTGTGGGTTGTGAGGGAATAGGTTGATGCTTCCACATATAATTTCTACTGTATTGAGTCATTCATGGATTATTTGTTTGAGAGCTCGGATTTGCGGCAGGATTCATACAGGGTATCTGAGGGTACTCTCATTCGGGGCTCTCGTGCTATACGACGTTTGCTGGGAAGGATTGTAGAGACCTTGGCTACAATGCTTCCCAATAGGGATTTCGAGATTGGGTTTGTTGAGAGGATAGGTGGTTCAGAGTCAAAGATTGGAGCCATCTTTCGATTCCCAGATTGATACTGATGAGCTCTTGATAGAGATTGGGAGTTTTTATCAACATTACACTGTGAGGAGTGCTAATCACTTTTATTTTGGCCCACAACTAGAGGATTTGGTTTCATGTCAATGTGGGTTGGCTCTAGTTTCTTACCATCCATTATGGGATAGGTTAGCACCATCCTCTACTAATAGGATTGATAGTTGCAAATTTGACCCCTTGCAGTCTCTACACGCCCAGGACCATTTGGTAGAGATTGGAGTTGGTGGTACTGTCTCAAGTACCTATGGTTGTCACCATCTCCACAATGTGGTTGGGTGTGAGTATCAGTTTGATGGGGACTCAAGTATTGACAGAGTTGGTATTTCAGTTGTGTTGAGTTCCGATGGGTTGTTGTCTCCATCAACACTTCGGGCCAGTTTTCAGATGATTCTGATGTTGGTGTCCGCTATTTGGGTGTTTGTGCTATAGGAGTTGCGTGTACATAGCAAGGATGGTACATAGTTCTACCTTTGGGATCTAAGTGGATTGTGTGTTTATTTTTCTCCGGGATTGCTTGGGGACAAGCAATCTTAGGGAGGGAGGACTGTAATGTCCACATTTTTAGCAAGTTCCTGTAGTTGGCCAAGTTAGTTCACCATAGCAACCCACGTGAGATGACAGGGCAGGTTGGGGGTCTCAGTTATGGATTTACTATTTTTAGTAGTTGTTATTTTCGGTAGCCCAGTGGATGGCTTGGCAGTTGGTCGTCACCTGCAGTTGATCGGGTTAATAATTGCATGACCTCTTGTTTAGTTATTATTCATTGAGTTGCATTATTATAATAATGTTTATATTATTTAATAATAACAAGTGATATTTCTAAAAAGCAAGTTGGAAAGTTTCTAGTGCTGAGTTCTTTTGGGAAACTTCCATGATTTCTGAAGTGGAGTTTTATGGGAGCTTCTACCAATGAGAGCTTATAAATGAGGGCTCATTTCACTGGGAAAGGCACACATTGATTATATATTTTATTTTTTGGCTTTGTGGCTTTTTCCTAGGTTCTTAACTATATGCCCTTGCTTATGTATACGGGTCTCTGAAGTTTTCTGATGTTTGAAGTCACTACTGATGTATGGTGATTTCACTATCTAAATCTCCTATCTGTGTTTCCTGTGTCTGGGAGATTGTTCTGGTAATTTCATTGCAAATTGTGTTGTTATAAACAATTTTCCAAGTCTCCTTATTGTAATCACTATGGCTACGAAGATTGATCTTTTGAAGGAAATTGATTATATTATGTTGCATACTAGCAATCAATTTGATGAAGTTTTGAGGAATTTGGTGACAGCTGAGGTTGGCGTTTGAGATTCCCATCAGCTTGATGCCAAGGCTGTGAATTGCTGAAGTTTATTTGTGCCACGCGGAATTGTACTAGGGGGCACTCAGAATTAATAGCCTACGATTTGTGAGTAGCTCAACGTTTATCCTCTTCCAGCCGCAATGTGCTATGGGGGCATTCTACAATAACTACGGAGAGTTTGACAGTGTCTTCGGCCTGCATTTGTGGATATCCTTGGAGACGTGTGTTGAGAAGCTGCCGTGGGACTCATATTCTGGTCTTCCCTTTCAGCCGGCAAGCACATCGAATTAAGCTATAAGGAAATTAGGTTCCTTACTCAATTAATTGGTGGAATTCAATATATGTTCTTTGTATTTCCGTCCTACATAAAATTATGAATAATGCTGAAGTTGTGTTGTTAGCATTCCTCCTACGCTTTTAATATATTCTGAAAATTAATTCTAATAAAAACAAGAAAAAACCCAGCAACATTGTTCAATTGGCACTGAAATTTCTATCAAAGCATACATAGAATTTTTGCAAGTAGATGGCTCGATGCTTCTTTTTCCACATGATACTTCCTTTGCAATAATTGTTTAACCTTTGTCCATTATAATTAGTTATCATGGGTTTGTGGGCACCACCTTTCACCATCATTCTCCCTATCATGTATGATGTAAATATATTTATTTCCCTTAGTCTCCGACCTTTGGTTTCAATGTCTATTATTTGACATGTCATTGTTATTACAATTTTTGTTTCTTCTTAATTCTTTGCCTACGTATTCCTCCATACCAATTGCTTGTAATTGCCAATGACTGTGATAATGGTATTGTTGTATTTGTTGACATATTCCTTGTTGTCCATGTTAATATAATACATGCCCGTATTCATTCCCTAGTCAATAACCATATGTTCCTTTTGGTTGATGTCTTTACATGTGTAATTTCCATCTATCTCGTCAGTTTTCTTCATTCATTCATATGTTCCTTCATTCAGTAGTTCTCCCTTCCTCCCATTCCTTGTTGAATACATATGTTTATATCTATTCTGAATTGAGAAGTTGCACTAAATGAGACACGTTTGTCTCTTGTGAATCACCTCTTGGTACTAATTACACCGATTGGCTTGCACTCCCAAATTGATCTTTTATAATAATATTTTTCATCTATAGTAACTAATGGTATTCCTTTTACTAGCTATGCCTTGTTCCTAACATAATACACGTTAATCACTAATTGATGGGAATGGCTTGTTCACTAGTGATGTCATTTATATATTTTTATAAATAAACTAATGCTGACTAATAGTGTTTAATCTTCCTCTAAATGGTGTCTTCTGACACTAACTAATCTTCTAAATCGATAGTCAATATGGAATGATAGAGGTTAATGGGTAGGTGATTGTCTTCATGAAAATGAGACTCTTTATATGTTATCGATTTTTAGAGAGGATAGACTCATCATTCATTGATGTTGCTTCTATCAATTCCTTGATTTGTTATTACATTTGTTGTATATGGGTAAGATATTCAATATGAAGTCAATCATTGCCAATAACTATTGACTTAGTCTCTTTTCGTAGAGTATGTTTGATGGTGTTACTGAATATTCTATCTATATTCTCATTTTGTGTTTATTCAAGAGATCAATATTTATTTTACGAATAAATGATGTCATAATGTTTTATTATTATTACATATCTCATTGATATATCAATTATGTATTGGTATTTAATCAAAATAATTATTATGATCATATTATGTTCATCAAAAGATAGGTTTTTATTTTTAATTATGTGTACTAATTATATTATTTTTAGTTCTTATTTATTATTAATCATTTAAAAATATGTTTTACATATTATTTATACCTTTATATATATATATGTGTGTGTGTGTGTGTGTTTGAAACTTGTTTGATGTTATCTTATATATTTATATTCAACAAAATCATATGTATCCTAATATATATTTATATCATTCATATGTTACTTTCGGGTCATTTCAAAAGTCATTCTTATGTGTTTCCCCATGGGGCATACCTTGCATAATATTTTAGTTGGCTTCATCAACTTTGCTAGATTTGGGCCACTGTGATTTGGCCACTGTGATTTGGGAGTCGACTCTCCTCTCCATTCCCCACTGCACTGCTCCCTCTTCTCTCAGTCCCAAGCACCAGAATACCTATCCTATGAACAAGTGGTTTGATGATGACTGTAAGTCTCCCACCGCTCTTTACATTTGTCCTTCATTGACTCCTACACCCAACTACAACTGTCTTACCACTGCTTTCTTTGCTACAAGCGGTTGTATGTTGTGTCGTAGTGCAAATGACTTTACGACATGCTCATGCACTACTTCAAGCTCTTCCGGCGTACTTTGTTCTCCCATCACCCTCCTCTGCTCTCCACCCTTCTTCTCCCTTATTTCCCATACCTCCACTCTTTATCACATTCTTGTCCAACCCTCTCTCCACCTCACCCCTCTATTCCACTGTCACTTATTCACTTTCTCCTGCATTTGTGAGGTCGATAGATCTTTGAGGTTTAGCAAAGCGGTGGATGAGGAAGGGCTCCAAGTGGAACTCTTCAAGTTGGTATCTCAATTTCGGGTTCCTTCCTCCTTGTGATCTTTAATAGAGTGGCTTGTATTGGCTTTCCATACTCTTTTCGAGGCACATGATCTACCGATCCATAAGACCGAGTTGGCTTCAAACCCTAACAACTACTGGATCATTACGATTGGGCATAATTTTGCCAAACTTTATGCCACTGTGTTGAACACTATTTTATCCAAGGAGCTCGACAAGAGACATTGTCGGGCAAGGGGTCAAATTGATTTTCGTGTCGACTTCCAAAACATGGACCATATCTTGACATTGTGGACTATCATTGAGGAGGCTCAACAACGCTCAATGAAAGTCTACTACTTTTTTGTGGACTTTCATAAGGTGTTTGACCCTATCCCCTAGGTGGAACTATTCCGGAGGCTTAGATATACCAAGATCTCAGAGACAGTGGTGACAGTTATTATGAGGATTTATAAGACTATTGTAGACAAGACTCCAGAGGGATTCTTCGATCCGATCCAGAGAAACTTTGGAGTGAAGTAGGGCTTCCCTCTCTCCCCCACCTTTTTTGGCACCTACATTGATGAGTTTGAGGCTTTTCTCAAAGATTCCTTTCTTCCCAATGATAGTTGTGCCTTGCATCGAGTCTTGATTTCCATTCTCCTCTTTGCTAATGATGTGGTTCTTTTAGCAACCTTGTCGAAGGGTCTTCAAAGGCTTCTTGTTCGGTTAGCCTCCTTCTCTAACTTGCAAAAACTAGTGGTGAACCTGGGTAAGACCCGTGTTATGGTCTTCAACTACTTTAAGAACTCCCATCTCTAACTTTACTTTCAAGGCCATGAGATTGAGATTGCTTCCTCGTATACTTACATTGAGGTTAAGTTCTTTGAGCCCTGCTTGAGTTTAGACCCACCATACAACCCGGGGTTAATAAAGGGTTGGGATCCCTAACCGTGCTAGAAAGGCAATGTTTCAGACATCACTTTCAAGACACTTCATCCAAGTTGTCCCTCTTGGGCTCCTTAGTCAAATCGACTATGTTATATGGCTCTGTGGTGTGCAGTCCCTGTCTCCCAAATTCTTACTAGCCTCAATTGAGTGACTTTAGACTCTTTTCCTCTAACATATCATCAGGTGTCATCTTTCTACTCCCCACAGTGTTATTCTCACTAGGTTCGGGGCCTATCCTTTCAAGCTTAGAGCCATCTTTGATCTGGTTTGGTTCCTTCACTATCTTCAAGGATTTGCGAACTTTGTTAGTCATCACAAATACACCTACCTAGCTTATTTTTCTTCTGTTGTTGTCGATGGTTCCAACCCTTTTGCCAAGGCCTGTATTTGGTACACTCATGCTACTACTTTGCTAGTCTCAATCGCAATTGAGATTGATCATCTCCCTTCCTTTCGATTTTCACTAGATGCTCTCGCTCACCTCCTCCCCTCTTGGCACAAGCTGAACAAGCATCTTAGACTCAATATTTATGAACAATACATTATCACAACTTGGAGCAACCCTCTAAGCGGGCTGGATTCGAGGATGACCTTCTATGCTTAGCACTTCATGGATAGTCAGGATGAGATTATTGTGCATCTCGTCCACTTGACTCAACTCTGGAGTTACATCCTCCATATCACTTTGGGCTCCTTTAGAGTTGTCTCCTACTGGCTTCAGAATTAGACTGATCATCATATCAACATAGAAGATTGGATTTGTTGCTTGTTTACCTTTGCTGAGGCGAAAACTGAGAAACACTTCATTTTTCGCTAGGTCATCCATTATGAGATCAGAGGGCGGCTTCATGGCCTATTTAAAGAGTGTAGATCCCTTTCAACTTTCTTCAAATAGACTGACCAATAGTGCCTTGCACTTTACCTCTGGGAGATAACACAACTTCGTCACCACACTTTGCAGCTCCTATTCGCACTGAGCCAAACATCAGATCATCTTATCAAAGCATTTTTCTCGCACATGTCTCATGCCCAGGGCATGAAGTGACCGCTAAGTACTCCTATATCAAATCACACTAGATCTATGAGACCCCACAGCGACACTCCATTTCTAATAGTACTCAAAGATAGTCTAAGGCTCTTGGTCACCTTGGACTGTACCCCTCAATGTTGGACTCCTTCTCGCCTAGGAAGGATGTCTAGTCTTTCCTCATCGGCTCTTTTGCTTTCTTGCTTGATTTTTGCTAGACACTGTTTGGTGCTCCTATTGTAGGTTATTACCTTGTTTGTTTGCCTTCAGTCCCTTAGAGCTTTCCAGTGATCTCTTATTGGACATTAATAAATTTATCTCACCTTATCTTCAATCATAAGATATTTCATCATTCATAGCAATTAACATAATTTTTGTTAATTATGTAACTCGATAATATACAGGTCTGAAAGTGCAGACCACACTAGACCTTCTTACCGTAAATATCCTAAGTATTGCATTGTATTATATATTCTTCTTGAGATCCGACGACTTCTTAGGAGTTGTTTGATAATAGTTAACTAATCTAACAAATTGTGTTAGTAAATGTTATGACTCTCCTTGCAGATCGCCGACTTCTAGATGGGTTATAATTGTTAACTTAGAAGGGACATGTCCCTTTGAGGGACATACCCTTTAGTGTTGATATTTAAGGAGGTTATTAGTGTAGTTTTGAGGACAGACAAACACAATTCAGTTTGCTCCTTCAAGAACCAATATCCAACGATTATATTGCAGAGATACTCCCATTTCAGATCAGATCAATGGATTATCATTCCTTCTTGCATCAAAATTTGAGAAGTTCAGTATTCATCACATAAAGATTGTTGATAAGTTTGATCAAAGATCACAGAATTAGCAAGAACTTTACATAGTACCAGAGCTCTGGTAGTCGAACATAGGCTCTGCAAAATTCAGTTATCAGACTTCATATATATCTAGCAACAGTCTTCTATCTTTAATGGCATACACAATCAGACCCGAGGATAGGTTTGATGGGAAAGAACATTTTGATGCCTAGAAATTCATAATCGAATCATGATGATTCTTGAAGAGAATGATGTAAGACAATTTGTTGATGGAGCATCCAAACAACCTCTAGTTGAACCTCATAAATCTATCTAGAGAAAAGGAAATAGAAAAGCCATTCAAATCATTTTAGATGGAGTAAAAAATGATATCGTACCCATGCTTACAAAATATCAAACTGCATTTGATATGATGAAAGCATTACGAAATGCATATGAGGTCAACAATGCAACTAGGGTTTTTGCATTGAAAAGGAAACTAAATCACATTAAAATAAAGAAAGGAGAATCAATGAATTCTTACTTCCTAAGGGTTGCCAACATTAGAGATGAACTGTCAAGTATAGGAACCATAATTAGTGACACAAAATTAACACTAATGGCCATAGATGGATTACCAGATTCATGGGAGACTTCTGCACAAGGAATAAGTGCTAGAGATAATCTTCCAAACATCAACAGACTTAAGAACGAGTGTCTGCAAGAAGAATCTAGAAAGCTAAAGAAAGGAGGAAAACTAAAAATAGAAGATGAAGAACTTCATGTTCTTAATACAAACTCCTATAAGGGCAAGAAGAAACATTTCAAAAGGAAAAAGGGAAATCAAAAGAATGGGAAACCCAAGAAAGATCTATCTAAAATAAAGTGTTTCAATTGTGAAAAATTTGGACACTATAGATCAAATTGTTCTGAAAATTCTAAACAACAAGCAAATTGTACAAATGTTACTAGGGAAGAAGATACCTATGATCCTGAGAATCGTGTATTGTACTCCTCATTACAAATGAAATTTCAAGTAAAGCATGGGTAATTGATAGTGGATCTTCTAGACATATAACAGGATACAAAGAAACACTCGACTCCTTATCAGAGAAGGTTAACGGTGAAGTTACCATTGGTGATAATTCTGCACATTCCGTTGAAGGAATTGGAAATTGCACCTTGAAACTAAAATCAAGAAATACTCTTCTTCTCAAAGGTGTACTCTACGTACCAAGAATTAAAAGAAATCTAATCTCAATTACAAAACTTGAAAATGATGGGCATAATGTTGCATTCGTGGATGGCAAAGTATTAACATGGGCAAACTCCTCAATCAAGAAAGCGAAGTTGATTGGTCAGAGAAATTGATACTTGTATGAATTGAATACAGAATCTAATGGACCTATTCAAGCCTTAGTCCATGAAGCTGCAAACATAAATGAAATATGGCACAAAAGATTAGGGCATCTAAATTTCAAAACCTTATCAACTATGGAGAAGATGGTTATTGGATTACCTAAACTAAATAAAGACCACTCAAGCATATGCAAAGGGTACGCTCTGGGTAAGAACACCAGAAGTCCATTTCATGATAGTACTAGGAAAACAAATAATGTTTTGGAATTAATTCATTCAGATTTATGTGGACCTATTTGTTCCTTCTCTTGAAGGATTCTGGTATTATTTTTTGTTCATGGATGACATCTCTAGGAAAACATGGATTTACTTCTTAAAATGCAAAGAATCAGAAGAAATCCTAAAGAGGTTTAAAGAATTCGAAACATTAACTGAAAATCTTTCAGGGCATAAAATTAAAACTCTTAGAACAAAATGGGGTAGTAGAAAGGAAGAATAGGATAATTATAGAAGCTGCTAGAGCTATGATTTTTTATCAAAATCTAGAATATTACCTTTGGGTAGAAGCCTCTTGTACTACTGTATATATTCAAAACAGAAGCCCTCACTCCTACCTTAGAGATAAAACTCCTGAAGAAGTATTTACTAAGGTCAAACCCAATATAAGTCATTTTAGGATTTTTGGGTGCCTTGTATATATCCATGTTCCAAAAGAAAAGAGAACCAAGTTGGAACCCTCTGGAAGGAAAGGTATTTTTGTAGGGTATAGTGAAACATCCAAGGCATATAGGATTTTCATACCTGGTTAGAAAAGTATTGAACTTAGTAGGGATGTGATTTTTGAAGAGGATCTTGCATTCAAAAGAGCCCTGAGTTCTAAAGAACCTTCTCCTTTATTTAGTTCTGAAAGAAATAGTGAATCTAGATCCAAGAGGGAGAAATTAGAAGAAATTGAAGATGAAATTCAAAATCTAAATCTTGAAGAACCTCAAAATTCAAAGAAAAGACCACTTTGGGCCATTAAAACAGTTGAGGCAGTTCAAAACTTTACTGCACCTTCCGGAACAATCAGAGAAAGCAAAAGACCTAAAAGATTCTCTAGTTATACAACAAAAATGAGTAATTTATCCAAAACAAAACCAACCAATCCTTATGATGCTATTAAACATACAGCTTGGAAAGAAGCTATGACAGAAGAATACCAATCTATTATGGAAAATGATGTTTGGGAAATTGTTCCTAGACCTAAAGGAAATCTGTTGTTTCTTCCAAATGGAAAATTAAAATAAAGCATGCTACTAACGGTAGCATTGAAAAGTATAAAGCTAGATTTGTAAGTAGAGGATTTTCTCAAAAGGAAGGGATTGATTATGAACAAAACCTTTGCTCCTATTGCTAGATATACCTCTGTAGGAGCAGTCTTAGCAATTGCAGCATCGAAGGGATGGAAAGTACATTAGATGGATGTAAAAACAACATTCCTAAATGGAAAGATTACAAAAGAAGTATATCTGGAGCAACCTGAAGGATTTGAAACTCATGATCCTAACACTTTTGTTTGTAGGCTCAAGAAAGCTCTCTACGGGCTTAAACAGGCTCCCAAGGCCTGGTATGAAAGAATTGATAAGTGTCTAACCGGCTTAGGATTCTCCAAGAATGAAGTCGATCCAATTTTCTATTATAAAGGAGATAAAGATTAGATAGTAATTTTGATACTGTATGTTGATGATTTACTAATAACAGGTGATGATCATCTCGTAGATCAGTGCAAGAAAGATTTAACTAAAGAATTTGAGATGAAAGATTTGGGACTCCTTCATTACTTCCTAGGACAGGAAGTGCGGTAGAATTCTGACAGTATCATACTTAATCAAGGGAAGTATACATCAGAGATTTTGAAAAAATTTGAAATGTGGAATTGCAAGCCTATGTCTTCTCCAATGGAGACTAACCTACATAAACTTAAGAAAGCAGTAACAGAATCACCTTATAGATTCTACTCTCTACAGACAGATGATTGGGTCCCTTATATACTTAGTAGATACAAGACCGAATATTTGCTATGCTATTAATGCCTTAAGCCAGTTTATTTGTGAGCCAAAGGAGATTCACCTAGTTGCAGTTAAGCACATTATGAGATACTTACAAGGCACTCTTGATTTTGGATCAAATATGAGAAGATTGCTTTAGATTTGCATGGATTCACCGACTTAGATTGGGGTGGAAGTTTTAAAGACAAAAAGTACTTCAAGATGTTTCAATTTAGGATCAGTTATGATATCTTGGATATGTAGAAAGTAGTCTTCAATAGCTCAAAGCTCCATAGAAGCCGAATACATTGCAACAGCGATGGCCTCTCAAGAAGTAGTCTGGCTAAGGAAGTTACTTGTAGGATTATTTGGGCAAGCCATGAATCCTACGATCATTCACTATGATAATCAAAGTTCCATCAAGCTTTCAGTGAATCCAGTTTTCCATGACAGGTCCAAGCATATTGAAATTCCTTACCATTATGTAAGAGATATGGTAGACAGGAATTCTGTAAAATTAGAATACATTTGCATTGCAGATCAAACAGCAGACATACTCACCAAACCTCTATCTAGAGTGAAGATAGAACACTTTAGGAGGAGACTTGGTATGGTTGAGTTGTAATCCATTTGTACTCTTTTGATTATTAATAAAATTATTTTATTTTATTTTGTCAGGCTATTGACTGTTATGGGCTCCACCATTTGTATTCATTATTTAAAGAGGTGACGATCTCTGAGATAATGAACACTTGTATAAAAAACATTATGAGAAATGATGATCTCTTAGTTAATGTGCTAAACAGTAGAGTTCTACTGTAAGATCTAGATGAGTTTTAGATCATATTGTGATATTGACATTGCTATGTCTTCGAGTCACAATTTGAATGAAGGAAGAATTTTAGTATTCTCCGGATTTATCCTATTTTCTGGTAGATCTTAAACTTTGGATCAGGTTATGATATAGAAATACTAGTATCTATGAGTCACAACTTGGATAAATGAAGAAAGTAAATTACTCTTCAGATTTATCCTGTATCTTATCACTAGTAGCAATGATTTGTCATATCCACATTTAGTAATATGACATTGTATTATGTGTTCTATGATACCAAATGCTAAGAAGATTTAGACAGATATAGAGTATTAATTCTTGCTTATGTTGCTAGATATAATATCTCTCTGTATGATTATGAGGTTAAGAGGGAGTGTTCAGTATGTAACCCGATAACTGCACTTGACCTTCTTACCTTAAATATCCTATGTGTTGCATTGTATTATATATTCTTCTTGAGAGCCGGAAACTTCTTAGGAGTTGTTTGATAATAGTTAACTAATCTAACACATTGTGTTAGTAAATGTTATGATTCTCCTTGCAGATTGCCGACTTCTAGATGGGTTATAATTGTTGACTTAGGAAGGGACATGTCCCTTTGAGGGACATACCCTTTAGTGTTGATATTTAAGGAGGTTATTGGTGTAGTTTTGAGGACACACAAACACAATTCAGTCTGTTCCTTCAAGCATCAATATCCAGCGATTATATCGCAGAGATACTCCCATTTCAGATCAGATCAAAGGTTGATCATTCCTTCTTGCATCAGAATTTGAGAAGTTCAGTATTCATCACATAAAGATTGTTGATAAGTCTGATCAAAGATCACAGAATTAGCAGGAACTTTACATTTCCTCCTCACTTTTTCCAGATTTATCATTAGTAGCACCAATACATCAGCATAATAAAATTTATTTTGATATCTAGTCGCAAACTTCCTTTGTTTATGTTTAAGAACTCTCTTTGGACATCTAGAAGCAAAATTACCAATCTTCTTGCATGCAAAACATTTCAGAGGCAGTCTTTCCTCACACTTACTAAACTTTTCAGTATCCTCTTTGCAATCATATCTTCCAATTCTTCTAGCTCCCTTTCCTCTTCCTCAGTTTCTTCTCATTCTTTAGCATATCTACCAAATTTTACCAAACTAGTAGAACTTGTAGAACTATCATAGCTAATCTTGTTCTTTCCATCAAATTTGAACTTTCCTTCTTAAAGATCATTGTAGACCTCCTCAAGCATTTAAGATTCAAAAAGAGAACCGAAAAGCTCTAGTACCAATTCTTAGGAATAACAATTCAACACACAACAAAAAGGAGGAGGGTGGGGTGAATCAGTTGTGACCAAATTAAAACATTAAACCATCCATGACATATCAGATCTGCAAACTTAAATGCAATGCAAAGAAAATAACACTATAACACATAACACCAGATTTTTTTGGATGAAACCCTACTAAGGGAAAAACCAGCGTGGGGATCAAAC
Source organism: Cupressus sempervirens (assembly GCA_028749045.1). Lineage (NCBI taxonomy): Eukaryota > Viridiplantae > Streptophyta > Pinopsida > Cupressales > Cupressaceae > Cupressus > Cupressus sempervirens. Next base: position 833,913,910 of record CM053786.1, on the reverse strand, counting down.
CTGAGATGATGTAGTAGTATATATCGTACCCTATTAAAGATAGATAAGGAATGCAAATGCATTCAGTAACTTGCCTAGAGCTCACTACTCTATTACAACGAGGACAATAACCATGATTGGACAACAATCCAAATAGGTGAACTAATACTTCACTATGGATAGCAATTTGAGATGAACTGACTAAAAGTATCAATTATGCCAACATAGTTCCTTTAAAGCACAATATGAGATTCCATTCATACCTCTTCTCAATCAACTCTTATCTCTGCCACTGATCCAATCTTCCCATCATCACACTCCTTCCATTAGCTCTTCTCCATCCCCACTCTCTCACACTTCTGAGTTTAACAAATGAATTCACTCCCTTATACAAGTCTCTAACACTTATCAGGTCAGCCTAATTACAAGATAAATTACATCAACCAACAGAATTCCAAAAGTGTTAGCTAGAACACATGAATAATACATTGCAATATCAAATAACTTGCTATCATCCAATAGTTAATCAGAATAATCCAATCAACACATTTCCTGACTGAGACTAGGAAATAAATTCCCTTCCACTGCCCAACGAGAAAACTAACTTTAAAGGAATCGATCTTCAAGCAAATCCGCTGTTAGACATGATTTTGTGTCTTCATGATGTATCCCAAATCGTAGACTGAAACCCTGCTTCAGAAAAACTCACTGAAGAGTATACTGGACCTCTGTCTGAAACAGATAGTAGTAAGTGCTATCAGCAACTAGACTTCAGTAAAACTTCTGTGACTTTTTTTAATTAACTTAGAAACACATGTGATGATCATCATACCATGTCAACTCACCAAACATCATCCCTTACGATTCATAGGCTCTAGTACAACAAACCGTTATTTCATAAAAACTATTTAAACATTGTTCATCAACAGGAACATTGTCTGATAGACATATATGTTGACATCAATGACAAAACATAAAAGCCAAACACAACCACCAACAAGTCCTAAAAGGACTCTCTAAAGGTTTCCCAATGCAGGTAAGAACAGCCAAAGAAACATGGTTCAACTTGGCAAGAAGGGCAGAAGAAAGGGGAAAAAGGGTAAGCCAGAAGGACTTAGCAGAATGGGTGAGAGCGTGATGCAGGATCCTTCTACATTGGGAAATGAAGCACCACTTCTTGAGGAGATGGCGGAAGGAGGCGTTTAAGTTGGATGAGAAGGGTGATGGCTGCAAGTGTAATAACCAGGACCCGGCTATAACTTGACACACTATGACTTCACCAATTTACTACACCAATCAGGCAATTTGGTATTTCATCAAACACTTAGCAAACATTCACAATTATCCTTGAATAAATGATATTCTAAAATCCAAACCCCAAACTAGAGAATGCAAGGAAATGCTTACCAACTTTCAGTTCAATTTGGTTATTTAATTTTGCATAGATAAATACTGAATATTATTCTGCACTATGAACTTGCATCCACAAGAACTCTAATGGATAATCATTTATTAAATAACCTGAGAGAAGGAAAATTCCAATACAATATTAATCTCTACATATGTATCATGTGTTGAACATATTCCATCATTTATTTTAATTTCATAAGAACCTGATAATCCACGATCAACCAGTGATTCTAACCTCTGTCCCAAATGCCACCCTTGTAGTAGTAGATAATACCAATGCTGGTGCCCAAGTCTACATATGAAAATGATCCCAACACCTAGGAATTCAAGCTTCCAATGTGCTGTTCGAATGCCCAATTTGCAACCTAAACCTCACACCAGCAGTCAGCCCAATGGCCTCCCGAACATCTGAAAATATCAGAAGTAACTCTCAGAAAATGGCGGCCAACATGTTCCAAAGGATGTTTAAGCATTGCAGGGTAAAACACCCCCGACAGACGTCCACACAGGCAGCCTCCAGATGCAAATGCAATGTGTTCAGATCTTGCCAAAAGATGAACGCAGGCTTCAAATGATAAAACACAGGTTCACATACAAATTGAAGACCTGCAATTTCAGTCGCAGGCTTCCTAAAAGCCCAAACGCCACCCTTTGCCTGAGTATTGAAACTGCTTCTGTGCAATTTGATCTCCCAGCTAAGAATTGCAGGGCATACTAAGGCAATAACTCCTCCAATCCTCACAACTCAATCTCAGAAATAAGAATTAACACTAACAGTAATTCACTTCTCAATACAGTAACCACAGATGAGAATTTCAGACAAAATACTATAACTGAGCAGTAATTTGCACATGACTATCAGAGCAATTCTCCACAATATCTTAGTTATGGAATCAACTCAAACCTCCAAACCCTTATACCTTAGCAAGGGCATAAAAATCAGAGCCTCAGGAAACATCATAAAGATGACAAAGCAAAATAAGATAATCAAATAATCGGATCCTTTTTCCCTCAATAAGAGCTCATATTTATAATCTGCAAATGCCCTTTTGTTTCCAAAATGTAACTTCACTTACGAAGCTTCTCCAACATGAAATAACTTTATAACATTTAATACTTGGCTTAGGCATATAATTAATTAAATAAAAGGCCCCTTCCCATGATAACTCAATGCTCAACTTAAGTGAATTTATAAAGTTAGATTGTAACTTTATAATAAGCCATTTGATGATTTAATGATAATTTGGCCACTAAAAATATAATAACTCCTAGAATACTCAACATTTAAGTATGTCGTTTGAAATAGGAGTCACAGCTATTATTTTCCCATGTGACCAAATGCAACTTCCAAAAATATAAAGGGTCCATCTCAATCAACATCCAACTTACCACAAATTGTAAGTACACAAAACTAAGCCCAATAGCCAAATGAAAACCAACCTATAACTTACTGAATTGTGGAGAAGACAAGACCATCCCAAGTCAAGACATTGCCTCAGAAGATCCTCTATCAACAATAATTAGCCTACGAGGATCACAACAATAGGTTATTCTCCAAAACTCCAATGCCAGCAAAAATGGGGACATTACAATCCTCCTCCCTGAGATTACTTGTCTTCAAGCAATACGACAACACAGTAAACTCCAACCTCCACCTGGATCCCAAATGAAGAAGTGCGTGGCATCCTATCAACCCTAAATCAACTGCATGCCAATATCATCAGGGACATCAACATTGCTTGCAATATAACACCCAATAACTATGCTGATGATGTAAAAGTCAGGGCATCACTAGAAGATAACTCCATAGGAGATCTTTAAAAACTCTTTTTCCTTGTAGCCACCCATATAATGTATATACTAGATTGGAATCCTAATCATCACCAACAATCCTTGAAAAAGACATAGCTATCGTAGAACCATATGCACTTATGCCAACAACTAGGAATTCGAGCATCCAATCTGCAGTTGGTATGCCCAGTTTGCAACTTAAATCACAAACCAGCAGTCAGCCCAATGGCCCCCCGAACATGTGAAAATATAAGGAGAAACTCTTAGAAAATGGCGTCCAATGTATGTCAATGGATGTTTATACATTGCAGGGCAAAACACCTCCAGCAAATGTCCACACAAGCAGCCCCTAAATCTGCACAGGAAGCATCCAGATGCAAATTCATTGTCTTCAGATCTTACCAAAAGATGATTGTGGGCTTCAAATGATAAAACACAGGCTCACATACAAATTGCAGACCTGCAATTTCAGTCACAGGCTTCCTAAAAGCCCAAATGCTACCCTTTGCCTGAGTATTGAAACCGCTTCTGTGCAATTTGATCTCCTAGCTGAGAATCGCAGGGCATACTAAGGCTATAACTCCTCCAATCCTCAAAACTCAATCTCAGAAATAAGAATTAACACCAACACTAATCCACTTCTCAATACAGTTACCACAGATGAGAATTTGAGACAAACTACTATACCTGAGCAGTAATTTGCACATGACTATCAGAGCAATTCTCCACAATATCTCAGTTGTGGAACAACTCAAACCTCCAAAGCCTTATAACTCAGCAAGGGCATAAAAATCAGAACCTCAAGAAATGTCATAAAGACGACAAAGCAAAAATAAGATAATCAAATAATTGGAACCTTTTTCCCTCAATAAGAGCTCATATTTATAATCTGCAAATGCCCTTTTGTTTCCAAAATGTAACTTCACTTACAAAGCTTCTCAAACACAAAATAACTTTATAACATTTGATACTAGGCTTAGGAATATAATTAATTAAATAAATGGCCCCTTCCCATGATGACTCAACCCTCAACTTAAGTGAAATTATAAAGTTAAATTGTAACTTTATAATAAGTCGTTTAATGATTTAATAATAGTTTGGCCACTAAAAATATAATAACTCCCAAAATACTTATCATTTAAAAATGTCGTCTAAAATAGGAGTCACACCCATGATTTTTCCATATGACCAAATGCACTTTCCAAAAATAGAAAGGGTCCATCTCAATCAACATCCGGCTTACCACAAATAGTAAGTACACAAAACTAAGCCCAAACAAGGTCTGATCTAAGCCAAACAAAAACAACCCTGTAACTTAGCGAATTGTGGAGAAGACATGACCCTCCCAAGCCAAGCCACACCACTACCTCAAAAGACCCTCTATCCACAATAATTTTCCTACAAGGATCACAATAATAGGCTAATCTCCCAAACTCCGATGTCGGCAAAAATGGGGACACTGCAGAAAGCAGAACGCAAGGTCTGATGGTAAGTTTCACATTCCTCCCCATGTCATTTGCTCATAGAACAGGTGTTCCTAGGCTTGAGAGGAAGGAACAAGAGAGTGGTCATATGGGGGAAGAGGAGAAAGATCAAATGCGAAATGGAGGAAAAGTAGGATAAAGGGATGAATGACTGGCTAGAAAGAGCATAGTCAGTGACACTCGCACCACCACAATGAGGTCTACAATTAAAAAAAATTGGAGTCAGAAAGTGGAAAAGGCAATTCAAAACCACTAGAACAGAGGACTCGTAGAACTGAATGAGATGATGACTGTACTTTGTGAAGAGGCCTAAAGCATCAATAAAAGACCTTTGAAGTACAGCAATACAAGGATCCATGTCATTACTATAAAAGCATTTGAGGACTAATCATGACAAGGTGTATGACCAACATGAGTCCAAGCATTAGTCACTGACAATAAGGATATCCCTGACCACAAAGAACTAGGAAATACTATTATCAAGGCCAAAAAAGGGTCACTGTCGATACTATTATGAACAACAAATGAGAAGGAGGTCGAAGGGAAGTAACAGATGCCAATGTACATGTTTCTAATATGGGGAGCAGCCTGAGAAATGCAGGCCCAAAGGAATCTAGCGCAATCGTTGGACAAAAGAAATGAAGCCTATCTTTGATAATAGTCACTAAAAAGGCAAGCAACCCCACCAAAACCTCGAACAGGACCCACATCGATGGTAGAGCACCGAATTGTGACTTGCATAAGAAGGTAGAGAAGTTAACTCTACCTTATTATAATGGTTTAGGGAAGGCTTCGGCTAGAGCTTGCACCTAGAGGGTAGACAACTATTTGTAGATCAATCCTATACCAAAGGAAGAGGCCATATAATATGGAACTATCAATGTAAGGCCTTTTATGCCTACTTTTCCACCTAGGACACTAGCACAAGGTGAAAATGAATTTGAGATAACCTAGTTTTGAAACTGATAAGATTGGAAGAGTGGAGGCCCTAAGTTCCAAGTAGCTATCTCATTAAGAGGCTATATCATAGTTACACCATCGTCAAGGACAAGGGAGATCTGAATGGTGGGATAGGTTTCCAAGACAGCGGGACAAAGGGTCCTCATTTTTGGGACTAGGGGGGCAATGGGGGGATGACAACAAAGGGATGGTGAGAGGGGAGGTGTATATAGTATATACTATATATATGGTACTTAAAATCTTGGCTATGTCAAATAGAAGTTTACTAAATACTTGAACATTGCATTCAACAATAAACATTTTAATATTGAAATTTTCACTATCAAATTATTACTTAGAAATAAGAATACTCAAGTCAATGCTACATAATGATAAACTTTAATTTTAAATTCTCAAAACAACAAATGGAAGAGTTCTATTATATCATATGATATCAAGAGTATCTAACCATAAAGATGATTACATTGAATAGCATGATATCAAAAAATGTACAAAATCAAAATAGATCAAAGAATGCATTTAGACATTTGCTTCTTTTTTTAATCCCTTTATGTTGTCGTCACGGGGACTCCTCAGCATCCCTATAAAGTTTGAGGGACGTTGTGTCTCCCCAATGTTCCAACAATGCAGGAACATCTCCTCATTTACAGAGGCGGGCTGACATTGTGGTTGTGCCACTGGGGATGTCGGAACACCATCCCAAACCCATGGTGCATCTTTGTTCCCAAAATACTGGGGAATTTGACAGGAAGGATGCGTGCTGAGGGTGGACTGGACTATATATGGATGTTAGAATGAAACACAAACCCATAGTGGTGGTAGAGCACCAAATTGTAATTTGCATAAGAAGGTAAGGAAGTTTACCTTATTATAATGATTTAGAGAAGGCTTTTCGCCCAGAGCTTGGGTCCAAAAGGTAGAGACCTATTTGTAAATCAATCCTATGCCAAAGGAGAGACTACTAAATATGGAGCTATACATCTTGATTGCACTACATGAGTGGTGGCATCGTGGAATGATCACTAGGGGACATGGTTGGATGACTTCATTTGATACATATATTGCAATTTTTTAGAGACTTCCAGTGTTACTGATAAATATTTCAGAGACAGGTCTCGTGTTTCTTTTTACAGATGGGTTGACAAATCCACTGAGGTTGGATTAAGGCTCTCAATCCACCTACACTACAGAAACCCATAAAAAAGGATTCATATGGAGGCTTCTACTTCTAGAAGCAAATTTCAGTCCAAGAGATTCCCTCACAAGAAGGACAACAATAGGAAACATTTCCAAAGAGAATCACATCAGCCACAGAATGATTCAACAGAATGGGTAGTGAGTAGCTGAATGAAAAATCTGGCACAACTTTCTCTTTGCAGTACCGCAATAGCTTTTCTATATAAGTCAAATTCCAGATCCTAATAAATCCTCCAGCTAGAGAATATTAAGGGCTGCAAGTATTCAAGTTTGATATGTTTGTCTTGTTCTTCAGTATATGATCATATAGTTCATAATTTCCTCTCTCGGACATGCAGTTAAGAAGGAATCATTCAACTTAGAGCTTACAAAAAATGTATCATTGCAGTAGAGTTACAAGAGGGGCATTCTATTTGTCCTTGGCAGAAACTGGTGAAACAATAATAGAAATGACTAAGTTCCTTTGAAATAAAAAATTACTAATGCTAACCATGAAAATCAGATGCAATTTTTATTATATGAAAACAAAAGATATGACTATCTTCAATTTCTCGAGACTCTAAATAGCTTAACAATGTTTCCTTTATAATTTGTTCCATAATACTTTCCATGTTTTTGAGCCCATTCCTTCAAATCAATCTTCTTGTTATTTTGATGGTTCTCAGACATTACCCTGACAACTCCACCAAATCCTCTTGAATTTGGTTGAAGAAAAGTATGCTTGTCATGAACTTTGGGCCAGTGACACAAAAGTTCAAATGTTTTCACATCCCAAAGCTTAACATCTCCATCTTTACTGCCACTTAAAAATAAGCTTGTCCCAGGAATGGTTGATATTGTCGATATGCTTCCTACAAGACAAGAACAGAAATCCATTCGAAAGCAGTTAAGACAAATGTTTTATTTTCCCAAACATTTTTTAGTTTGAAATGAAGATATTTCTATTTTTGTATAATTCCATTTCAACTGGAGAGTCTAAGATAAAAGGTCACACTAGCTGCCCAGAAACTGGATTACAAAAACGATGAAAGTTTTAACATACCATCTTCCAACCATAACAAGACCGCCTCATAGAAACTATTCAATTTTCCACAAAAACTAAAGATTTGCTCTACTGATTATAAAACTTCTTTTTTAGTACAATCCTGTACTAGCATCCCAAATTATTCTCACTTTCCTTAAACTACTTGAACACTTACCACATTGACATAATCATCAAAACCAGTGAATACACAATCATTCAAAAACAATGAATTCACAAGTACCTAGGTGCGCCTTTGGTAAGTACCAAATCATCCCATTAGAATCATGTTCACCAAGCTTTCCGGGTGGGTGAAATGCTTCTTTTGTGTACTGTACATCTTTCAGAGGGGAAGATGAAAACATGTTTTCTTCCTTACTAAGCCTTTTCTGTTTAGTTTTCCCCGTTGTGATGAAGCGAAAGTCATGCACTGCAATATCGCCTGCTTTACCACCTGTAACAATCAACGGTGATACTGATCCACTTCCTACATCATGATCAAAAACGGCAAGAGAGCGAGCACCACCTGTACAGAATTGAAATAATCAATATATGGAATTCTAGACCCTCATTAGTGATTCTAAAGATGGGACACTGACTAGAAAAAACTAACAAGCAAAAGTTATCATTTCTTACAGGCTTGTGAACTGATCTCCATTCATTTATCTAAACTAATGTTCACCTCTCAATCAGAGGTGGTATTATGAAAGATACCAAATGGTATACAGTATACCAAAGGGCATTATATTAGAAGCACATAATTTTTATTTGACAACAAAAGATTTGTGTGCACTTTATCAATTTCTTATTCATCAAATTTAAAAAATATGGTGGCCCCTATTTCATTTTTTCTCAAGGTTAATTAATTATTAAATCATCTCAATGGGATCTTACAAAAGAGCTTGGTGGTTGCTTCAGCCTATTCTTTGCATGTTAGCTATGTTACCAATCTTGGTACTAATTCAGGTTTGCATTGACCAGTTTGAGTTTATCAGTACAAAAACATATCTATTTTGATTTATATATATAAACATGTTAAAAATTTTAAACCAAACGAACATATTATATTTATAACATTCAATATAAATGTATGGAAGGCTTAATGTATCCCATTTTACAGATGTCCATTATGCATGTATCTATCATGATTTATTTGGTTAGAGTTACACCTGTAATGTATTATGTATATCTGCGACATATAAACCCAATTCATTCCATATATGGTATATCTGAAAAACACACCTGTCATGTAATGCAATATAGCTGCATGATACACATTTTCCAGTATGTGAATCCCTTATATATACAAATTCCAGCAAAAAAGATCAGGAAAACTGAACCGAAAAGATTGAAAACCCACCACATTTGATCCAAAGTTAAAAAATCGCACTGTGATTTGTTGTGAATGTCCCAAGTTTTAGCAGGCTCCTACAGTTGGCTAAGTCAGTTCATCTTTGCGGCCCTTGTGAGCTGGCATGTCATAAGTTTTGAGGGTCTCTGAGGCGGAATTGCTACTTTTAGCGAGTCTATTTTGAGGTAGTTTCTATTTTTAGTAGTGTGGAGGCACTGGCACTTAATCTTTATCAGCAGTGGACTACGCGTATTCATAGAGTTGTTATTTAATAAGTGATTAGCGAGGCACACAAAATACCAAATTAGCACTTTCGAAGCCACACAAAACACCATTTTTGTGATTTTCTTCCCATCCCCCACTCTTTCAACCAACCGCTTACATTTTACTACCTTTCATGTCTTTCCCTTCTATTTGGCATCATTCGTTACTCATTCTAAACAATCATGATTTGTCGTCGTTTTTTTTTCTTTTATGAATAAAACCTCTGACACTCTTCTTTTGCATCTGTTCCTGGACGCTGTATGGCTGCGCTCCTCTATTTGCCTTCCTTATTGCACCAACTAGCAACTTCTAGACTAGTCGTGTTTAATTCAACTAGGTTGCTTATACTCTCCCTACAAGATCCTCTGCGCCACGCTAAGCTTACCAGACACTCACACAATAGTGATAACTAAACTCCTTCCTGTTATGCCTTCCCATCCTACGGAAGTTTGTTCGCCAAATACTGTGCTTCTATCATCGTGACTTCCTCAATGTTGCCGTGTGGTTCAGAGACTTTGATACGGTTCCTTTAGCTGCCGTACGGTCACTTTATGATGTCGTAAAATCCCTTTATAATGCTGCACTGTCTTGTTATGATGCCGTATGGTATCCACATGGTGTATATGGGGGAGGCTGTATGGTCCAATTAATGCTTCGTGAACACTCAATACATTGCAAGGATATGTCGTACGGTGAATACTTAATACTCCGTACGGTGTTTCACTTTAAATGCCTGTACACATACTTAAAAGCCGTACAGTAGTGAACAGGGCTATATTCTTCAACAGATAAAAATCCGTATGTGCCTAACAAGGAGTTTCAAAATCTGTACACTGGCAACTCTTATCCCTCAGATCAAATTCGTACGATAAGAAGCAAGAGAATAGTTTTTCAAAAGTTGTACAGCCCCTAAACCAAAGAAACGTGAATCGAAATCGGATCGGAATCAGCAAGGCCGAATCGAATCGTGAATCGGCAATGAATCAGCGATGAATCGGCAAATTTGAAAAAAACCTTTAAATTTAAAGATTTTAACAATTTAAAACTTATTTCATGCACCCTTTATTGAATATAACTTAAGCACACTATAACATCATCAAATAGAAGTTAAAACTTAACATACATAAACATGGAACATAAAATCCATCACATACGTAACTATGTTATCTAAAATGTAAATTGTAGGCTAGCTGAAGTAAATAGAAATCAAATGATCATAATGATTTAAATCATAGAATGTATGTAAGATGATCCATAAGACATCAAATCATAAATGTATGTAAGAATCTAAGATGAAGATCCATGAAAGTTTGAAACATATGTCTATCAATGATTCAGTATCAATATCTGTAAACAAAATATAAAAACAAGGCTCCAGCTCAAGCCTCAGGCTCATAGTCATCATCATCCTCAACATCATCCTCAAGCTCGGCTACAGCCTCAGCCTCAGCCTCTGAGTATCCAGTCTGCCTAGTAGCAAGGCATCTGATGTAGATCCTAGAGGACTGTCGAGCCATATCTCTCGCATGTAAGATGGGCTCACGAACGTCGCTAGGGCATGTGTCTGTGCGTGCACGTGTGCGTCTACCAATGCCTGAAGAACGTGCTCTAGTTGCCTCAGCCTCTATATCCACCTGGTCAATCCACGCATGGTCTTCCTCAGTGAAGACTAGATCTACAACCTCTGTGAGCCACTCTAATTCTGGATCAATCTCCTCTAGAATGATCGGAGAGGAGTCAGTGCCCACAATCTGTCTAATCCTAAGACGGAGGTTGTAATGAACGAAGACAAGATCATTCAACCTCTGCATTGTCAACCTATTTCTCCTCTTCGAGTGGATGTGCTCGAACATGGACCAACTGCGCTCACATCCAGAAGCGCTACTTGGCTGACTCAGAATACGAATGGCAATTTTTTGAAGTTTTGGGGTTGTGGCCCCAAACATTTGCCACCATTTATTTGAAATAAGGGAAAATAAAAATAATTAGTCTCATTTACAAATTACAAATTACAAGTTAACTCTAAAATTACATAATCAACTTTAAGTTTAGAATCTAGATTCATGAACATTGAATATATTATTTAATTTTTACCTGGCTGTATTGTTTCCCGAGCATCTATGGCTACCCTGCTAGAGAAAAGTGGCCCTTCTTTATTATTGAACTTATCAAGCTCAATAATTGCAGCACTGCTATCCTCATCAGTACTCAACCTCTAGATCACTGTATATAATTCGGTGAGAACCTCCTCATCCGCCTTGAAGTCAGGACGGAAACGAAATGCCGAATTCAAAAAGTAAGCTGCTGCATGGATGGGTCTGTGGAGCTGATTCTGCCATCTCCTATCAATGATGTCCCAAATAGGGGCATACTTCTCCTGCACTCCTGCATACTGAGCTCTAATGGCCTCCTTGGCCCTATCCATGCCCTCATATATGTAGCCCATAGAGGGCTTCTCCCCATCAGCAGTTCGTAGGAGAGATACAAGGGGCTCAGTGGCCTACATATAAAGTAAAACAAAAATTTGAGTCAAAACTTAAACATAGAATAATTCAATAATATAACTTAAGGTAAAACTAAATCATTAAACAATTAGCAAACTGTAAAATATTAAATGTTAAATTGCAATAAAATTACCTTAAGGATTTCTCTAGCAGGTTTCCAAAAACCATCATCATCAAATATGCAATCCACCACATCTATCCCTGCAGTGGTCGTAGCATAGGAAGATGAAATCCACTCCCGCCCAACAAACATGCTCCTCAAATCATCCCTTGATGTCAACAAGGACTGCAAGGTGATGAAATTCGAGGCAAACCTCGTGATCCCTGGACGAGCTAACTCTTTGTCTCCTGTCTACTTCCTCATTGTGCTAAGGACAAATGAATGATTATAAATAAACTTGCATATGATTTTTGCCCTTTCCACACATGACTTGACCCACTCAAGTTTGCCAATTTCCTCCAACATGAGGTCAAGGCAGTGTACTGCACAAGGGGACCAAAATATGGTGGGGTGCCTCTCCATCAAAAGTTTGCCTACAACAATTTTAAGATAATTAGAAATTCAAATTTCAAACATGTTAGAACTTAGGAAACTTAGGAATTCTAAGTTAGAATTAGAAAAAGTTCAAAATTCAAATAAATTTATTTTCAAAACTTAAAAAGTTAAAAGTTTACTTGCAGCAACATAACTTGTTGCATTATCCATCACCACTTGCACCACATGTTGTTCCCCCACCTCTGCTATAACTTCCTCAATAACCTCACATAAGTATGTGGCGTTTTTTACATGAGCAGAAGCATCAATGGATTTGAGGAACATGGTATATCCTACAAGTAACAAAACAACGAATTATAATTACTATTAGCAATCAACAAGTCAAAATTTGAAATAGTCAATCACGATTCAAAATTATGTATGTAGGAAAGTAGAATGATCAATCACCTCCACAGGATACAAGAAAATTGAGGAGCGTTCTTCCCCTCCTATCTGTCCAACCATCAGTCATGATGGTGCAACCCTTTTCAATTCACTCCTTTCGGTTGTCCTCAAACTCATGCCTCATATCCTCAACCATTTCCTCCAGGAGGTATCCACTCAACTCAGCCTCAGTTGGGGCTTTAAACCCCGGACCACAAATGGTAAATGCATCTATCATGTTCTGCCAATAAGGAGTCCTGTCACAAATAGATAATGATATTGATTAGAAATTTAGATGTCAAAAACTAAAATCATAAAACAAGTAGATATAATTAAAGTTTTACTTTTACTTTTAACTTTAACTTTGAAGATAACAAAGAAAAAAGAATCAATTACCTGGCTGCAATAAATGGAATGTTGCAAAAGTACCAGAATTTGCAAATCTCTTTTCTGGCAGCATCATGAATCTCCTTGTTCAAACCCATGCCCTCAAGCGTGGGTTGGGAGCCAGGAGTAGTGCGGGGCACAAAGTAACTATCCATTATATTTTTCCGCACTCTAGGCCGCAATAGGTTGGTGTTGGACTCTGTCTCAGTATGAGACCGACTACCACTAACACTCACATGAGCACTAGCACTAGGATGAAAAGGAGGCCTAGAAGAACCCTCTCCAACACAACCTACGGATGCGGAAGCTGATGCAGATGCACTTGCAGATGTAGATGCGGTTGCGGATGTGGGAGCACGGGAGCCAATACCTCTTAACCCTTCAAGTTGCATTTTCTTAGTCAACTTGTCTTGTTCAATTTTTTCTAATGCCACTAAACAAGTACGTTTTGCCTCAGCGGTTTGATGAGTGCAAACTGTGACATCATGGCCAGGTATGCCAGCAATGTGGTATTTCAATCTATAGATACCTCCCGAATTTATTTTTTCTTTGCAAAATATACATTTTTTTTGATATTTGGTTCTCCCAGGAAACTCTTCATTATATTTCCAGCATTCATCTTTTTTACCCATTATGGAAATTGGAAAATGAAAGCAAAGGGCTGCTGCAATAAAAAAATTCATGTAAAAAATCAAAGTTTGCAACTAATAAACAAAAACTACAAAACAACAAACCCTAGTTTGCAATTTAGTAAAAATAAAAAACATTCAAGATTTGCAAATGAACACTAAAAAAATTTAACAAAAAATGCATACTACACTAACATGCAAAAAAAAAACCAACACTTACCTCTTGCAAATGAGTTGAGGAGTGTTGATATTGACTCCTTAATGCTTCCAATGCAATTTATGGCCTCCCCAAATGGACTTCTGATCTCTTTGGTGCTCTTCCTTCTTGCCGGTTGGAAACCTATGGATTCTCTTTTCTCTTCTTCTCTCACTCTTCCTCTCTTCTACACATACTAAGCAAATAGAAGGCTATTTAGGGTTATAACAAAGAGGAAAGTCAACTTAGAAAGCAAATAAAACATGTGTTTTTTTTTTTTAAATTGAACTTTCTATCCTTGCTGCTGCGGCCGATTTCTGGAGATTCACGATGGCGATTTTGGCGATTTTTGCCATGAATCGCCGATTTTGGCGATTCAGGCGATTCACAGGAAAAAATCGCCACCAGCAATTTTCGATTCCAAAAAAATCAGGAGCCATGAATCTTATCGCGATTTCGGCGATTTCGGCGATTTCATGGCGATTTTTGGAACTATGCCCTAAACAGAGAAGCAAATATCCAAAATCCGTATGGTAGGCAGAGAACTTAGTCTTGGAAAATCCGTACACGCCCAACCTTCAAATCCGTACGATGGTAACAAAGAACTTTATCCTTTGGAAATCCATATGGTGTCAGAGGAGTCAAGCTTCAAAGTCTATACGGGCCTAATTAGAGAGTCTTCAAACTTCGTGCGTGCTCAACTGAGAACTTATGAAATCCATACACCAGACTGGAGATTATACTTCGGCAACTGGAGACTTAAACCTGCACGCCAAGCTGAATTTTAAACTTATCTTCACTTTTTATTCATCTTCTTTTATATTTTATTTTCCTATATACATTATTTATAGCTATTTTTCTTTTCTCAGTTGTTTGTCCACGGAGGTGCGTTATTGCTTTCATGGTAGACATTCATCTTCAACCTATGCACTGTGTCGGCCACTTCCTTTCCATCTAGTGTCCATAATTTCATTGCTCTGATATCACCGACTTCTCGAATTTGGTACAGCACATTGATCCATTTCACTTGAAACTTGCCTAGTTTGATCTTGTTTCGTCTGTCATACTTCAACTTCTTCAGCCATCTCTTCCGCCTGTTTTGTATAACTTCCGTGGCCCATTGTGTCTGCAGTCGTCGCTCATCTAGTTTATTTAAGGTACACGATCTCTTCCTCCAGTTTTCCATATCGCCCAATTTGTTCCCGAAGCTCGATACCATGGACTCTGTTGGCTACCCCTTCTTGCCGTCAATAAAACCTCCACTGCATATTGCTGCAACTTTTATTAAACCCTTCTTCTTTGTTTCCTGTGCAGACCGTATGATGTGTCTTCTGTGCTGCCGGCACCTTTCTCTTATATCCGTGGTTCGATGTAACATTTTCTTTTTGTGCAGTCGTATGGTGGGATCTTTCCTTTTTCTGGGTTCATACTGTATGTTCTTCCCCTTAGCTTCAGCGTAACCGCCTTTCCTTCTTTCACTTCTCTGTATTCCTTTGGACATTCATTTTCCTCTTCTTTCTTACCTTCGTCGACCCTTAACATATTACAACTTGGAAAGAGCTCGTAATCCTCCATCTGCTAGTGAAAAAGGCCATTCAATGAGTCTAGATCATCCTCACTCGACCCTCCTTCCAGTCTCAATACTCCCTCTTTATCAAGTTCCATTCTCTTCTTCCCCTCATCATCATTCTCGCTTTCACCTTCTGAGTCTGACGATGCTGCCTCCTCACCTACCATTTGTGTGTGCAGGTCAATTATGAATCTTCTGCCGCCGTGCTCCATTGAGAGAGTATTCTTCTTCCAGTCGTGCTTAACCTTTGCTTGCACTAGCCATCCACAGCCTAGAATAGCATTGTACCCTCTCCTCTTCAACGGAATGACAACGAAGTCGAGCAGGAATGAATGTGTTCCAATCGTCACTGGTTGTGCTGTCAGGACTCCCAATGGCTTGATTCCATGTTGATCGGCCGTTAGCAGCTGGAATGTAGGTGGCCACAATGTTGGCTGCCCCAACCTTTTCCATTGACGCCGGACCCTCCGTCCACAATTGTTTCCGTCAACACAGTCCCGAGAATTCCCATTTCGACGACTGTCGAATGGCATCTGGATGAGAGGGCTAATAGCATCGGGTCTTCCACACTTGCGCCACTTTGTTTCTCCCTTCCCTGTTCTGCTGGTTGTGGAGCTATATTCGAGAGTGTCGTACGGAGTTGAGGCATAGTGAGCAACAAATCATTTATCTTGACTAGTACCTCGGTTTGTAATATTTGTTGTACGATGTTCTGTTCTGCCCAGTTCCGTGTGGAGGTACCAGTAGTGTCCTTCAGGTGTGCCCTCTCTACCTGCGTTGCTTTCTGGATCTCTGCCTGTACATCCTCTAGTCACTTCTTTTCTTCTGTTGGGTCTTGGTATACTTTTGCTTGCTTCCGAGTGATGGCCAGAACCTCTTCTTCATCCGTCCCGACGGTGATCAAGTTTACTCCCAACTTTAGGCACTTAGCATCCTCATGATCGTCAAGTCCACACCATCTGCATAACAATTTCGGTATATTCGCCGTTGTGCACTCTCGGGCGAAGTGGCCCCACAAATTGCATGCGCGGCATTGAACTATCAGCCGGCTGTTCGCATCATACTGAATTCGACTCCTGCTACCATTATTGTTATTGTCGTCGTTGTCGTTTTGGCTGCGAAAATTATTTTTGTATCCTCTCGACGTGGCAGCCTCTGTACTGTTGTTCCCGCTCCCTTCGGACGCAGACACTTCCTGTGTGAGGAACACTTGCTACGGTGTCCTTGTTTTCAGGTTGAAAGGGCATTCCTTTATCAAATGTCCCATGATCTAGCAAATCTCACAAAATTGATCTTTCAGGCAGAATCCTTTCGTATGGCCTTCTTTCTTGCACTTTGTGCACCATAGCTCATTGCCCTTAGTCTCCTTTTTCATGTTCTTGAACTCCTTCATCATCCGGATCATGTCCTTCTGGAGAGCACAGACCTTCTTGCTACTGCCTTCATCATCACTACTATTTTCTCTTGAAGGTTCCTCATCATCTAAATCGGACAAGCTACTCTTCTTCTTCTTCTTTGTCTTCTGCTCACTTTTTAGGTTCATTGCCTAATTGTACGCTTCAGTGTATGTCGATGGTAGCACGATCTTCATTTTCTTTCGCAACTTCGGATGAAGGCCTTCAATGAACCATCTTTTCTCTAGCCCATCAACCGGCTTATTCTCCATCTTATTGATCAGGTTCTTCAACCCTGGTGAAGACTCAGACTGTTTCATTCTTCCCCTGCTTAGTATTGAATATCTCCCCTACAATCTCATTATCATTGTGCAATATTTGAAATTCTATGATAAACTCCTTCTTAGTGTTATCCCAACTATTTAACTTTTGTGGATCTATATCAGTAAACCAATCAATCGCAACACCTCGTAGGGTTGCTAGAAATTGCCTCACCCATTCGTTTGTATCCGTTACGCCATTGGTCCTCCAAATCGTTTTGCAAGTTTTATAATGTCGGATGGGATCAACTGCTTCATCACCATCAAATTTAGGCAACTTCTCCTTTGGTCCCGCCATCCCGATGCTTGGTATCCCAATGCTCACGCTTGGTATCCCAACAGCTGTGTTGTTTGGTGAAGAAGGGTCTCTGTTAAGTGAATCTATCCATTCTGGAAGTGTATCGCGGACGAAGAGTTCACTCTACGCTCTTGCTCCCTCGGCGCTCCGAGCCGTGTGAGTCGATTCTCTTCTGTCTGGATTCTCTTCCCCTGGCGAATACAAATTCAAAAACTCTTCCCTTGCTTTTTCCACCAACTCCACCCGTTGTCGAGTCTCCTCCAACAGTTCCTCCGCGCTTCTATGTTCGTTGGCAATCTTCTGGAACCTCCTTTTGCGTTCGGCTTGCTATGCCAAAATTAGATGACCTTGTGCTGTGCGTATTTCGTCCTTTTCTTTCAGCTTGTTCTTATTCTTGTTCAGTTGATTCGGCATTATTCTTCATTCTCCTGCCTTTCCAGCTCCATCGGGCAACGATGGCAAATGTTTACCGTACTGGGTAAAGAAATCAATGCGTACAAACAATAGATGAGAACAGCAAAACTTCTTCCTTTATTCGCATATGCTAGAACATTACATTATGCTTCTGATGCTATGAGATGATTATAACGATCCCAAAGGGGAATATAAATACTATCTGAGGAACCTTCCCAAAGGTATCCGTCGGCTAATATAGTAGAACCTTCCCGATAGTACGATACACACATCCCGATACACAAGAACCTTCCCAATACCGACGACATACATCCTGATACAAACCCTGTCGGCCTAACGGCATACATCCTGACACACACCCCATCCTAATACTGACGGCATGTATCCTGATACACTAACGGGATACATCCTGATACAGTATTTACTGACGACAGTAGGATATTGTGTGCTAGAAGAATTTGGTAATTAATCTCTGTTGTTTGACTGCCAAATTATATCTGCAATTCGGGACACCTTTGGCTCTGCTATTTGAGCAACTGTGATTTCTGGTTCATGAAACGTCAATCCCTGTCTGAGGCGTTTTAGTAACTGCAACATGGACATCGAGTCCCTATATCCGGATGCCACCATATCATTGATCTGCGTGTGGATGCATTTCTGCACTGAAGCTACTGTGTCTTGACTTTAGATGCCATAATTCCTGCCTGTGGTGTTTTTTAATTCTGTTGCAATTCGGAGTGATATTTACCCTATTGGACTGTGTAATTTGCGTCACAACGGGTCGCCTTACTGCTGCATACTATCATCATTTGGGTTGTGATACTTGAACGCCATATCTGGCATTGCTTGGTCTGCAAATTGGCAGTTAAAACTACTGTCCTTGGCCGAGCAAATTCCTCCTATTGCATGTGAGCTTTCCTTACATTTGGGTGCAACAGTTGCAGCCATTAGAAGTGTTTGGGAGACATCTACTGAGCAGCGTCTACCACTGATCAGGCTGCGAAAGGGGGTCTTGCATGGGAATATTGAATTTATGCATGGTGTACATCTGTAGTTAAAGTGGCTACTATTAACCAGACAGTTCTACAACAGCTGAGAGAGGATTGATTTTGTATGGTCTGCTACAAGCATTTCAATTAGCAGGTTCTTTACATTTGGAATTGAACTAGTAAAGGAGTTGTAGCTGTGGTTTGAAATTCATAAATAATTGCAAACTATTATTACATCATATTTGGTTATTAATACTGCTATGTCACAATGTATTTGCTTTCATATGTCTATATATCTGAATTTGGCATTTCAAATTTAATAAAAGAAACCACAATTTGCAAGCATTCAAAATACATATATCCTCAGTTGTCAATGTGAGCCAGTTGGGTTCATCTCATTTGTTTTGGGTTTATCAAGGTCCACTGGAGACGAATCTACAGTGATTTCATCATCCCCATTGGGAACCCCCAACCAAAACAAACGAAAATACAAACATGATTTGGATTAAATCTGGATATAGGACTTGTATCCCAAATATCAGTAACACAGTATGTTATATTAAAGAAGCATAAACTTCACTTAACAGGCTAGCACATAAATTTGGTGGAAAGGCATTCTAAATGTGTGATTGATAAACCTCAACTAATAAACCACTATCATCAGTATCTATTGCAGAACTGGTTCATACCCTGAATATATCAAGTGCTAGTTGTTCTAGCTCTGTACTTCTAATGAAATTGCAATCCCATTTTCTGGCTTCCCTCTTCAAATTTTAGATATTGATTTAAATTAAAAAGTGGGTATGGTTTCTATCGAGCCTTCGCTTAATTTTTGATGCCTTCACAGTCCGTTCTTTGCTTTTGAGTTAGCATTTGTTTGTTTTTAGTCCTTTGGTTTTGCTCATGTCATGCCTTTCGATTTTCACTTCAATTCGGTCAAACCTAGAGGTCAATCAAAGTTGTCAGTCAAGAGTTATGCCCATTTTAGTGTCTCAAAACTGGACATTTTAGGTGCAACAACGCAAATTAAAAATATAATGTTATATTTTCATTTTGACATTCACTTTTTGAAAATATAACATTATATTCGCTTTTTCTTATGTTTTTAAGTTACAATTACTTTAAATTTATAACTTAAAGTGACTATAGTGCACTTCACATTATAATTTTAAGTTGAGTTACTTTTAAATTTTTCACTTAAAGTAACTATATAATTATATAGTTACATTTTAAATTTTTGGTTTTAAAATCAAATACTTATTTAAATGTCACTTTACAATGATGTTTACATGTATTATATTGAATAATATGATAAATGAATATTGTTTTTTGACCCATTTGGTGACATTTTTATAATTTTAAGTGAATTACATGACTAAAAGGCTTCAAAACTGGACTTTTTATATGCAATTGCATGTAAAAACTATGAAAACTGGAAACTTTTCATGCCATTGCATATAAAACTCACTTTTGAGGATACTTTTCATGCCATTACATCAAAAGTGCCTCAAAAGTGGACCATTTTGATGCAATGACATGAAAAGACAAGTTTTTATGCCTAAGCATCAAAAAGGTGAGACACACTTCAAAATATGCAAGTGACCTCAAAATGTCCGATTTTGCCCATAAGCATGTTTTAAAATATGTAATGCACTCCAAAAAGTGCGATTTTGCATGAAGACACACCTTAAAATATGCAAGTGACCTCAAAAGGTCCAATTTTGTATAAAGACATTTTAAAATGTGTTGTGTTCATTCAAAAGTCCAATTTTGAGAAGAAAATGTGTTCTTGCTCCACAATTTGCATTCAAGGCGTTTTTGCTTGCTGATGATTTTGTTTGCATCAAAGATGAGTTTAATGTGCTGAAAATCGTTTTTGGGAGTTCATATCTAGGGCATGTTTTTCTGGAAAACTCCAAAAATCTTTATTTTTCCCCAACATTTTTGCATGGGGATGAATCAATTTGCTCTTTTTCAGTGATTACATTGCATCTTGGTTCATATTTTGGTGTTTAAACACTAGAACGTTTTACTTTGAAATCTATGGTGAAACACATTTTTTTCTAAAAACGTCCCATGAGCATAAATCTTCAAAAACGTTGGAAGTTGGAGAGAGTTTAGGGCACGTTTTGGCATTTTGCAACAAATCCTCCTTGTTTGCTGCCCTCTCTCATTTGACTTTGCAAGGTTGGAAAAGGTCTCACCATTTTTGAAGAATTTTTCAAACAAAAGAGCATCTTTTTCCTTCATATTTGGCATGTAAATAGACTTCTTCTTCCTTGTAATTTAATTCATGCTTATCTTTGCTAATTTTATGCATGAAATTATTAGATGGTTGCCATTTGTGAAGATCTTTAAAATGGAAAGTGCATTTTCCCTTTAAATATGAAGTTTTCTTTCATTTTCATGTTTTTGGTTCTTTCCCAAGTCCCAATTTCAAATTTGAGCTTTGAAGTGCATTACATCTTCGCATGTTTGAGTTATTTTCCAAAAGTACATTATTTCTTTTGCAATTTGTGCTTTGTGCTTGCTTGCCAATTTTTCTCCACTTGGAGAAGTTACAAGTTTTTTTCCCAGGAAAAAACTTGTTTTTGTTTCATTTCATTCGAAAGCATCGTCATCTTTCACATTCCATTTCCATGTCACGACACTTCATCTCTCACTCAACGAAATGTGATTACATGTTTTCCATCTCATTCGCCATTCACACATACATGTAATCCCATTTTCCGCTTCCATTTTCATTCATCTCACTTTTTGCCTCCATTCGCACGACACAATTACACGAAATGTTTTACGTGTAACTGCTTTCAAAAGGTCCGATTTTGAGTCACATTTTAGAAAGTCAAAAAGATGTCATTTTCACTTCCCATATACTTTGACTTCTCCTTTTCACTGAAAGTGACTATAAAACTCATTATCTCATCTCCATTTTTCATTTCCATCTCTTCATATGCATTTGTGTTACATGAGTAAATACATGTTTCCACCTCATTCCATGCTTTACATCTTGACCTTCATTCGCACATACATGTAAAGTTTATCCTTCACTTGCATTTGCAACTCATTTCACCTTCCACCTCCAATTACATATTGAATTTACATATACACATTTTTCGTACAATAAAACCTTGAAAATGCTAAGTCACTTTTGAAATCAGCAACTTTCACTTTGCACGCATTCTCATTTGTTTCACCTTCACATTCCATTTCATTTCATCTTCCATTTTCACATTGTCATTCCATATTTTGTTCATTTCATTTCACTTTCCATTCCATTGCATATGCATATGCTTTCTCTTTGAGGTTACTTTGCTGGGTTTGTAAAATCTCCAATCCATTTTCGAATCTTCACTACTGATCCGGAATTCACTTGTATGGAGGTTCCTTCTAATGATTTATTTATTTTTTGGGATTTTTGTGTTGCAGCACAAGCACAAGATAAGTCCTCGCAATCTAAGTCCAAAGGCAAAATGAAATATCAATATCATAAAGAATTGGCTCGTGCAGCTCCTTCTTCAGTCACATGTATTTTGGATAATGTATTGGACACAAAGATCGGTCATGTAGACATGGTTGACTTTTTACAAAGAATTGAAGCCCCGGCTAGTCATGAAATGAAGCGCATTAGGAGAAGTAACATTCATTTGGTATCCACATTTCCTATGGCGGCTATAGAACCTAACTTCATTTATGGATGTCCACGCCATTTTACTCCCAAGACGAAGACTATCAAAGATGCTAACAACGAAGTTATCATTACCTTTGATCCTGAGATTACAAAACAAATCTTCAAAGTTCCATGTAAATCAGAATGTGCTTATTTGACTAAAGAATCATCATTGGCTTGTTGGAATGAGCAAAACAGTAATTATCACAAGTATGTCAACCTTTACTTGTTAGACAATAAAAAAACAATTTTTCCAGATGGCCAAAGATGCTTCATCAGTCAAACTTCAAACAAAAGTACAAGGATCTCATCATCCTTCTTAGCAGGAATTGTGGCCTTAAAGATTCTTCCAATTTTGAGTCATGGTTGTACAAGTTTATGTTTCAAATTATGGAGAATAAAAAACACATCTTTTGGGCAAAACTTATCAGTACTACACTCTGCCAGCAAATATGTAATGTGAGAACATCAACGCCTTTCTACATGAATTCTTATCTAGTCTACATCGCTGCTGCTATGGGATCTTTCTCTGGTCTTTCTACCAAAGGATATCGTCTTCAAGTTCCTATTTGAGACTACTATGACCAAATCACTTCGTCAAATACTAAGTTTCACTACAAAAGAGTCCAAGATGCCTTCTTTGGACGTTTCAGGTGCTTGTTTGATAAGCAGTTGTCCATCAAGAGAGTATTTGATGCAACATGGGAGAAGGTGAACCAGTACGGCTGCATTTTTCTTCAGTTTTCCAATTTCACATACTTGAGAGCTGGATATTTCAAGGGAGAGTCGTATACCTTACCTAGGTATTCTATAGATCGAATCATCTTGATGGAGCTAGCTAGACAGCTCATGGACATGCAGAGTGACCAGCATGCTTCACATAGGCCTGGATTTGGCATTACCTCAGCTAAGCCTTTGGCTATTGGCAATTATTCAATTGTCAGGAACCAGAATTGCAGTTGATTATATTGAAATAGTTCAAGGCTAGGTTTGATTTTGACTATCGAGAAATGAAT
Source organism: Cupressus sempervirens (assembly GCA_028749045.1). Classification (NCBI taxonomy): domain Eukaryota; kingdom Viridiplantae; phylum Streptophyta; class Pinopsida; order Cupressales; family Cupressaceae; genus Cupressus; species Cupressus sempervirens. The sequence goes on along the minus strand of CM053786.1, from coordinate 833,890,147 downwards.
TCTCAGATAAAAAGACCCTATACTCATGTTCATCGCATTGAGGACATTTGGATTGAGATGAGAACAGAACTTGACATCATGAAGATGGATTACTACGGATTAACTTTGCAGCAAATAATCGATCTTAATATGTTGGAAATCCTTTCAGATTTTCAAGTTGAAGATGATGGCGACATCCTTGATCCGGAATTTCATCAAGTCGACTTTGATAAGAAGTGCTATTTTCCTATTCAATGGCAACAGAACGTACATCTATCATGGACAAGTTTCAATCCATCCTAGTAAACACTAACAAATAGTTGAAAAGTAAAGACCTTAAAAGAGTAAATCCTAAGATGGGCTTGGATTGTGGAAGTTTTGGTCCTTCCGGTAGGAAATCACAATTGGAGATTATTGGGAAAGATGGTGCCTCATCTTCAAATGCCAAGAATTCCCTCAAATTCAAGTTAAAGGGCGGAAAAGGAAGTAAAACATCTCAAATGCCTAAGTCAATTCAAGAATCAGCGGAAGAATCAAAAGAGGATTTGTAAACGGAATCTGATAAAGAAGTTTCAAATGAAAGGAAATCATGATCACATCTTCCCCCAAAGCCTGCACAAGCTTGTACATCTTCTATACATGAAGAACCCCTTTTGCAAGAGGTTAATGATGATGTAGATTCATTTTTTACTATTTTCACTCATTCCATTCCAGTGTCGGAGGTTAACACCATGGCTCTTCTTATTTCATCTGTTGCTCCTTGTGTTCCTGCACATGAACAATATGATCACTTAGCTATCACAAAGACATTTGCAATTCTTAAATGTGTCAAAGAGATGAATGAAATGGAACAAAACTTGATTTCTTCTTTGACTCTAGAAGCAGATAACCTGAAAGAAATCCTTGATGATTGGGATGAAATGATAAAATTTGGTCTAGATGCTATAGTTTCATGTGATATTCTTCCATCATATAAGATGTTGTTCAGATTTCAAGGGCTCATTGGTTATAAGGAGGAGACATTAAGGAAGTTGATTACAAAGTTGCAAGTGGCCTTGGGAGATTGTCAAGCAGTTGAGACAAGTGTTACTTGTGATTTAGAACAGATGGGATGCCATGATACTGATAATTTTGGTAATCTTTTGGCAGCACAGAGAGTGACTTCCAAATATACAATCAGGATCAATGTTGATGTCGATTCTAAATATTTTGGTTCACACATGATGAACAAGTTTGTTTTGTATAAATCTTTGACAAAACACTTGTTAGATACTACAACAACAAATTCCAAAGTTGTGCAATCAGCACATGAAAATGCAGTAAGAGTTGAAGCCATATCGAAGATGATGAAAATTGTTGATCTTCCCACAGTGCATGACATCATTGTCAAATTCAAGACACTAAGAAACAATCTCTAAGATTGTTGTTTTGTTTCGTGTTAGTAGTTGTAAAAGATGCATTACATGAAGATGTGTAATTAAATGTAATGCGAGTTTCATGTATGTAAAAGGATGTAATGTGAGTTGCATGTGCAGCTGCATGTAACCCTTTATTTTCTGTAGTTAGACTAGGTTAAAGTTGGTTGAGTTGCTCCCACTTTTTCCTTCACCTTTTTCTCAACTCTTGTGCCTATATAAAGGAGTGCCCCCTCATTGTAAAATTATCATTATCTTTATGCAAGAGAAATCTGGAGAAATTGTGCCAACAAAACTTTATTTGTGCACCATTTTGAGAAATATCAGAATTCAAAAAGAGCCACAAAGGCATCAAAAGAAAATAAAATGTTCAAGCATGCTTTTTCCAATGAATTGAGCTCTTATTTATAATCCTTTGTTGGCCAAAGTTTTCTAAAAAACCTCCACTTCAGAAATTGTGGAAGTTTCCCAAAAGAACTCAACACTTGAAACTTTCCAACACATTTTTTAGAAATATCTCTTAATGTCATTCTTATAATAACATAAATATTGTTATAATAATTCAACTTAATAATTAATGAATAAATAAGAGCTGCTGCAATTATTAACCTTATTTATTACAAGGACGACCAACTTCCAAAGCCACCCACTACACTACCAAAAATTGCAATTGCCAAAAATAGACTTACGTAAAATAGTAAGTCCACAACTGAAATTGCCAAAACACCTTGTCAACTCATGAGGGTCACTATGATGAGCTAACTCCATCAACTGCACAAATTTGCCAAAAACGGGGACATTACAAATGCCAATATTTGCCCAGTGGTAGAATTGCCCTAGTTTCTAAATTTGGTATATGTGTTGATACAAATCGTTCTGTGCATGCATGGTATGGATCAAAAGGAAAAACCATCTTTTCTATCGGATACTGAAAATGCAGAAATATGTTGATCTTTAATTCAAATTGGCAATGAGATCACAAAATGAAATATAATAAGTTATTTGTTGAATGTTTAAATGACCCAGACTAAAAGTTAATAGGACCTTAATTAGTATATGATGTTTGCAAAATATGGGTGACAAAACATAATGTCAATGAAATTTAAATGATACAAAGAAAGATTATGTTGATCACAAATGAAAAAAATAGGTCAATGAGACTCAATGATACAAACAAATGAAATAACATGGAGAAGAAAAAAGAATTATTGAGCTAAAACTAAAACAAAAGTACAAAAAAGAAGTAACCCGGGTGTGCGTACATCCCCTGTAAGGGTGTGTCAGGCACCCAAGTACCCCCATCGGCTGAAAAAGCGTGGCCGCATCGCACAAGCACCCGAGTGGGATGTGAGGATGCAGGCACTGGGGTGTAGGGGTGTGCACATGGTGTGATCGGCACATTGACTAAAAAGTCAAAAAGTAACTTTTTTGACATTTTCTTTTTATTGTTTTTTTATGCAAGGGAACCCTAATTGGGTGTGGGTCCCATGTGGTCTATTTCAAGGCTTCATAAGGCCAATACACCTCAAAGTCATTTCATTGTTTTGGAGCAGCAAGGAGTAAAGTGAGCAAAAGACATTGGAAGAGTTTGTGAGAGGTTAGTGGATGATTTTGCAAGGGATTGCTAGATCAAGAGGAGCAAGAAGATTTGATTTAGTAAGTGTCTCATCAAGTTCAAGGTAGGTTTTTTTATTTTACAACATTTTTTTTTGTTTTAGAAATCAATTTATAATTTACTTTCAGCTTTGAATTTTTGAATGTTTCATTCTTGAATCTTGTTGATAGTAGATAGTTGATAGTTCTATGATTTTTATTATTTTTTGTTATTAAAATAGGCTGAAACATATTTAGCTTCCTTTTTTTTCCTAAATAGTACAGTTTTATGTAGGCTGTTATAATATTTTTTAAATAATTATTAATTAATTGGGCTGAAATGTATTACGATTCATAATCATTTTTATTATTTTATTTTGTGAAATGCAGTTTTATAAATGGCATCTAGATCCAATCAAAGTGCAGAAGACATGGAAATTAATAAGGGAAGTGCATCTAATTATGAGCTTGAGCCTAAGGGAAGTGATCATGGGGCTAATGTAGATGCCCAATTTGAGGAAGAGCCTCCTTATGTTGCACCAAGGGTACCTTCTATTAATAGCCTTTCACGGGTTTTGGCACAGTTTGCTAGGGGTCCTTATAATCCAAAGGCCCCTCTAAAACAATTTGCTATGAAAATTACTCTCTCTACATCTATAGGTGCTGGCACATGTAAATGGAAGGGTAATAGATGTGGCGCAAAATGGTTTGGCAGCATTACGAGAGTTAATGCACACCGTTTTTAGACTAGTTATGGTGTGACCTCATGCATATTCTTGGCAATTCCTGAGAATGTGAAATACAGAATTGAAGTGAACAAACTATGGGGCACTTCCTTAGTTGTCAGATTCGCACATCCGACCTCGAATCCGGATTCGGGTCCGGATCCACGCATGGATCTGTGAGGATCCGGGCAGGATCTGTAATCCTGCTTGTGGATCCGTCATCCTGACAGATCCACAAGCAGGATTACGAATCCTGCCTAGATCCTCGAGGATCCACGTGCGGATTCGTGTGAATTTGCGGCAGGGCCCAAAAAGAAATGCAAAAAAGTGGGCCCATTTGAGTTTTTAAATTTATTTTTCCTATAGGCCCTAAACCCTAAAAACGACCCTCTAAGTCATAATGCAAGTTCATTTACTCTCTATTTTGCTCTCTCATACTTGCTAGTTTGAAGTAAAGTGCTTACATTCAAAGGAGATCGGTTGTGGAATTCCAAATACCTTGCAAGAAGTGTTTAAGGTATGCATTTCAATCATATTCTTGAGTTCTTTCATAGATTATTGATTTATTTTTAGTTTTCCAAATTTTCAAGTTTTTGTGTAGGTGTGAAGCATAGTTTTCTTTCATTTTTTTTTCTAGATTGCAAGAATAGAACAATGAGTAGTCAAGGCTAGTGGGTGGGGGTGGACCTACATCACCAAGCTTCAAAATTGATAAGGGGTCTCCTTTATGGAGACACACAACAAGAGTCACACAATGTCCTAAGGGTATGGAAATGTATTTATTGCAACATACAACATAGAATCTCCTATTCTCGAGTGAAACTACATTTTTTGGGCCCTGCGGGTGAAGGAATTAACATGTGTCAAGGTAGTGATAAGAAGGGATTACCAGCTACACAAATAGCAGCGCTAGCAAAAGAGCAAGATGATGCTGATAGAGCAGTTGCAAAAGCAAAATGTGGTGCTTCCAAAATAACAAATACACCAACACCATTATCCGATCAAACACAAGAACACATCCTTTTTTGCCTATGCCAACTACAAATGATGAAGATGAAGACCCATCTCCAGTCACCCGCAAGAGAGGCCCACTAGATAGAGCATTCCAAAATGAAAAGAGAGACGTTGCTGATCACAAAATTGGACGTTGTTTAATTGCAAATGGTGTTTCATTTAATTTTGTAAGATCACCTTATTTTAGGGAGATGGTGGAAGCAATAAATGATGCACCCCATGGTTACAAACCGCCTGGTTATGAGAAGTTGCACACTACCATATTACATGATGAGAGGAAACCTGTAGAGGCTCAACTTCAACCAATAAGAGATTTTTGGGTTCAATCATTTGTCTATTATTTCGGATGGGTGGAAAGATTGTAGAAATTGTCCATTGATCAATGTTATTGTTGTATGCCCTAAGGGGGCAATGTTCTTGAAGGCAGTTGATTGTGAAGGGCAAGTCAAAGATACAAAATTTATTTCAAGCATTCTCGTTGATGCCATAGAGCCAGTGGGTCTTGATAATTTTGTCTAAGTGGTCACAGACAATGCAAAAGTTTGTAGGGTTGCAAGGATAATTGTAGAGTCTAGATATGATCATATCTTTTGGACACCATGCACCATCCACTCTCTCAATTTAGTGATGAAAGCAATTCGCACCGAAATAGATTGGGTGAAAAGGATATATGAGGAAGCTGAAGAGATTCAAATGTTTGTGACAAATCACCACATGTCACAAGCAATTTTTACGAGTTTCTCAAACTTGAAATTATTGAAGGTAAATTTGTATATTTAATATATAACTGAATATTATTGGATTCCATAATTTTTGTTGTTGTTTACATTAACATGTTTTAATTTTTAAATGTATTACTAACTTGAGTTTAACATGTTCTTCGGTTGCCGAAACCTGCTTTGCCTCTCACAGAATTGTCTTGAGATGACTTGTCAAGGTAAAAGAAGCATTGAAACATATGGTCATTAGCCCCCAATGGAGCGTTTGGAAGAATTCCAATACAGCAAGGGCCTTAAATATGAGAAGAATGATACTAGATGAGGAATGGTGGGGTCTTGTGAGTTATGTGTTGTAAATCACTGATCCAATAATGGCTATGCTTCACTTTACAGACAGTGATGAGCCATGCCTTGGGGATATTTATGATTCCATGGACACTGTGTTGGAAAAAATTAAAATGGTAAGTTCTACGCTCTTTTACAACAATTTTTTATTTGAGAGATATCTAGATTCTAAAGTTTAAATTGACATATTCACTAATTATAATTATTATTCATATCTCATATCCTAGGTCATACAAATGAGGGAGAATGATCCTAAGGACATCCTTTACAAGAAGGTGAAAAAAATTGTTCATCATCGATGGAACAAGCTGACCACACCTTTGCACCTCCTTGCATATGCTCTATCCCCGACGTATTGTAGTTCTTATCAAATGCTTGTGCTTATTTTATCCAATGTTTGTGTTATTGATATTTGATAGTGTTTAATTGTCTTTTGTTATCCCCAGGTACTATAGTGCAGATGTACTTCGCCTTCCAGGTAGAGTGCCACCATTTAGAGATGCAAAGATTGCAGATGGGTATAAGAGAGCACTAGCTAAGATATTCCAAGATCCAGAGATTGGGGCAATTGTGAGGAGTGAATTTGTTGCCTTCAACTCAGGTGAGGATTTCCATCCTATTGCCATAGGAAACCAAAGTAGGATGGGTGCCATCAAATGGTGGTACCTTCATGGACAAGCCTTCATGTACCTCCAACCTCTTGCCATAAAGGTCCTATCCCAAGTAAGTTTGTAAAATTAAGCTTAAAGTTAACACTCTCAATTCCTTGAATTTATTGCTTAATTTATTTATCTTGATTGTTGTATTGATAATTTTTAATTTCTCTTTAGGATGCCAGCTCTTCTACAGCTAAGCGGAATTGAGTACTTACTGCTTTATCCACTCAGTCAAACGCAACCGGTTGGCTCCAAAAAAATCTAAAGACCTTGTATTCATTCCCAACAATCTATGTTTGTTGTCACGGAAGGATCCTAAGTACAAGAAGGGGCCTGAAAAGCTTTGGGATGTAGCACCCGAGACTCTTGGTTTAGATATGACCATTCGGGATCTTGCTAGATCCACTTTGATTGATGTGGATGATGAGGAGGAGGATTATGAGTTAACAATCCCCTCTACTAGTAGTGGTTTGGGTTCCTCTACTAATACAGATGCAACACTTGCAGCTCATCAGTACCCCTCTGATGCAAATTTTCTTGAAAATCCATTTGATGATTAAATCAAAAACTTTAGTCTCGACTCTTGACTCTTTTATTAGTAAATCATGTTACAAACTTTAAGTTTAATTGATCTATATTTTGAATGTTACAAACTTTCACTTTCAGTAATTCAATGTGAATGTGTTGATTTTCTTTATAATTGTGAAAATAGATTAATTATCATTGATCAAGTATACTAGATTCATAGATGCATACTAGAATCATAGATTCATACTATGAAATGATTTAGTTTTAGAATTATGTATATTTTTCTTATTTTTTAGTATATATAATGCATATACATATATATATATATATGCACGAATCATAATTGAGGAAAAAAATTCCAAATCCACGGATCCGATTCACGTGCCCGAATCGGATTCATGTCACGAATCAGCAACTAAGGGCATTTCTAATGATATTGAAGTCTAAGTGCCTAGATCTTTCGCTGCTAGGCAACAAGTATAGAGTATACAACAATTACAGGGGCAGCGAGATACATCTACTTGTATCTTGCTTTAGAGAGCAGGGACTATGTCACTTACACCATCATTTTCCTCGCCTACACATAGTTCAACAAAGGATAGCAGTAGATGTTGGATGGATTCAGGCTGCAACATTATTATGGATGGGTGGACACACATTAGTCATCGTCCACTCATCAACATTATGGTTACATGCACCGAGGGCCCATACTTTTTGAAGGGAATTGATTGTTCAGGGCATCGTAAAGATGCTGATTTTCAATTTCATGTGCTAGGGAAGCCATTGAGGAGGTTGGGCCACAAAATGTGGTCCAAGTTGTGACAGATGCACCACATGTGTGCACAGTTGCAGGGAGGCTTGTTGACTCAGCCTATAGGCATATTTGGTGGACTCCATGTTGTGTGCATGTCATGAACAATGCACTCAAAGAATGGGGAAAATTGACTAGATTAGATAGGTGCTTAATGATGGGAGAGAGGTGCAAATGTTTATCTTCAATCACCATACATCACATGACTTTCCAAGAGCTCCGAAACGAAACAATTTTTGAAACCAATTGAGACCAAGTACGCATCATATTATATTCTCTTGGAGGGAATGACTGAGTTGCAAGAGCCATTGCAACTCATGGTTATGACACAAGAATGGAATCGATGGCCTGAGTCCAGAATAGAGTAGGGGAAGAGAGTAAAGGAGATAGTGAAGAGTGATCAGTTTTGGAGTGACACAAAATACAGTCTCCATCATTACTCCAATGTTTGAGGTGATTAGATATGGATATGCAGATTCAACTAGCCCTGGAGAGGTTTATGAGTGCATTGATTCCATGCTTGGGCAGATGAGGGTTGTGCGTATGAGAGACCCCACTCTAGCATTCTATACGGAGCACATTGAGCCTATCATTCACCGTAGGTGGGAGAAGCTGAATAATCCTTTGCACATGATTGCCTATGCATTAAACCCAAAGTGGTACATAACTAGGCCTAGTAGAGTCACACCACTTCAGGATGATAAGGTGGAGAATGGGTTCTTTTAGGGCATTGCAAGGATGTATGATACTGAGACTGCCAATGAGATTCACACCGAGTGGTCTAAATTCGCTAGTCTTTCAGGTAATCCTTAAATCTTGATTCAATGCTCTAAACTCTTTATAATTATAAGTTCTTTTAATTGTTACTTGTAACTTGTAGGATACTTGGATATTGCAAAGGTGGATCTCAAAACTATGGCACAAAAGAATCCCATTTTGTGGTGGAAATGTCATGGGTCACAGAAATCAAAGATCACCTCACTAGTCATCCGACTGCTTTCTCAGGTTTGTAGTTCCACCTTTTTATAATCTTAACTTTAAGAGTTTTACTTTATTGATTTATGCGATTTATCATTTATCATTTGTTACAAATTGTATGAACGTTTCTTTGTAAGTTGTAACTTTCAACTTTGTTATCTCAAGTTTCTAGCTCCTCAGCTACAGAGAGGAACTAGTCCACCGATAGCTTCATCCACTCTGCTAAGAGGAACATACTTACCTCTAAGAGAGTGGAGAATTTTGTTGTTGTACATGGTTTCTTGCGGCTCAAAGATCGCAAGACACATGAGTACAAGGAGAGTCCAGTATCATGATGGGATGTGGAGCTAAAGGATCCAACTCGGATTACTGAGGATGACAATGCAATAGAAGCCAATGTAGGGCTAGTTAGTGTTCCTTTAGAGGATCAGGATCTTATCCACAAGGAATCTAGTAGTTCTAGTGATGAGGACTTCGGTATAGGGGATGATTAGAGAGCACTTGGGGATGATTCCATTTTCAGTATTGACAATTTGCCATTTTGTTGATTGTAATCACTTTGATATGGCTATGATACATTATTTTATTTCATTGTTTCATGCTACTCAGTTCATTGTCATCATGAGCGTCTTTATGATATATGATATTCATATTTGAACAATAAATTTTGAATCTTCCATCTTTTTCATTTGATAAATTGATAGTCAATTGTTGACTTACATCATACATGGTATTGTGTGCTTTATATTTTCCATTCATTATTATCATTATTATGTTTAAAAGGTTTATTATTTTACTAAGCTCAATGGTCATTGGTAATGGTTATGAAGTTTCAAGTTTCAAGCTTGAACTTATGGTTCGTGAATCGCATTTTAATTTTCTATATTCAACTATAATTGGTATGTTATATAATATATTGACATATCATTTCATAGTTAGCATTTTCAGTCATATATACCCCCCCCACACCCCTGTCATCCCCAAATTGAGGCCCTTTTTTTTTCCCACAGGTAAAACTCGTCTCGACATTCCCCCACACCGCCACACCCCCACGTCAATGTAACACTATAAAAAAGGAATCAAGATAGGGTGAATTACGATGACTCTCCATCATACAACTAGTGCCATAGTACAAATAGTTTGACCCAACACTTGACCAGAAGTCGGTTTGGAGGCTTGAGACCAGTTTTGACACCTATTAATGATCACAAATGACCAAAATAGGTCAATGAGACTCACTGGTAAAAACAACGGAAATAACATGGAGAAGCAAAAGGAATCATCAAGCTAAAACAAGACTACAAGAAAAGAATCAAGGTACAGTGAATTACAAGGACTCTCCATCATACACCTAATGCCTATCATGAGCCCTAACTGATGCATAATATAAATAACACCCTAAATATATGTACTCAATCTATTGCTCTAATAATATATACATGAACCCCTTATTTAGTCCATAATTAATTAAATAATTCCATATGTTGCTTCTATAATAATAAATCTATGTATTAATATATAAATAAAAATACAATTAAATTTAAAACAATCATTGATCCTAATATTCGATATATTGATAATAAATATGTATTAGTATGAGATCATCAAGTATTATAATTTGAATGAAAAGTTTACAATTTACAGTAAAAGATAATGAATATCATATCTTAAAATGTTTCTAACACAGTAGCTACATAGAAAGGGTTGTGGCTAGACATTAAACTATAAATATGGCTTCAAGTTCAATCACGACTAAGGACGAACCATTAACAAAAGAGAAAACAAATAAGTATAATGATAAGAATAATAGTAGAAGAGTAAATTATTCAATAGGAAATCAAGTAAAGAAATATAAGAAAAACTAGAGAAAATGAAGGAGGAAATCAAGGACAAAAAATAGAGAAAACAAAAATATAATATAAGGAAGAGAAAGTAGTTTAAGGTTGAAATATATTATGACAAAAAAAAGTAATAAGAAGAAGACAAAAATGAAATCCTTCCTAAAGATATGGAAAGAGGATTTAAGAAGAAAGAAAGAGGCGTTTGAGAATAAAAACTAAAAACATTGGCTAAGAAAAGGCAACGTGGAAAATTAGCAAATGTAAAGACATTAAAGAATTTCCCTTCCTAAAAGGTTATGTAAAGTTGATTTTCTTTTAATTCATGTTCTTAAAATATAAAGTTTCTATAAATATGATTAATAAAAAATAATATAGTTATTTATAAATTAATTTGGTCATGTGAAATATTTAATATCAATAATCAATAAAGTCATAATATATAATATGAAATTATTCGTACATAATTATAATAAATAATAAATAAATGTAATTAATCATAAGATATTTACATATGTATATATGTAAGTATCTAAATATAGAAATGATTTACTAATTAGATATATTGTAGTTGTATTTAAGATTATTCCCTCACTAATACAACTAAGTGGATAAGTGTTTCATGAGAGTGGCAGAGTAATTCAGTCATAGTGAGGAGAAGATTCCCAAAACGGGATTTGTTCATGAGGGAGCCCCTTGGAGACATTTTTGTGCCTTGGTCATGCTAATTCTTGTTAGAATGGTCAATGTTGTCATTGCACCAAAAGATCAAACTGTTGATGCCCAATACAACTAGTAGTCATATAGAACCACAAGAGGCGATTAAGCCACATCGTCAACCCTATGAAGGATGTCGGCCCACTGCCAACAATCCCCCTCCCGGCATCACTCGCCACGGCTTGTGTGATGTCCCTTCTAGCTAGAGACATCACTTTAGCTGGTGATTAGCCTATCAGAGACCCTCGTAGGCTAATAAGATTGGATAGAGGGTCACCTTGCTGTGGAGATCCTCCAAGGACCAGAGCAGAGTACTCTTCTGGGTTGCCAGAGTTTGTTTATGATGAGTTTTCCTTTGAGTTTGGCTTGGTCAGGCTATTTTTAGCAGTTTTGGAGTTATAAAGATAGACCCCTGCTATTTTTAGAAAAGGGGATTGGTCATATGTAGTTCTATCATGTTAGCTCCCAGTCCAAACGACATTCAAAAATGTTGAGTAATAATGGAGATATTAATGTTTATTTAGTTAAAATAAACATTATTGGTTTTAAGCCTATATTGTTAAGTTATAATATATAACTTAAGTGAGGGTCATGATATCATAAAAGGGGCCATCGTTTCAATTAATTGTGGGTCCAAGCTTATGGAAAAATTAAAAGGAATTTTCTAAGTTTTAATGTAATAACATTTTTTATGTTATTATTATATCTTTTATCCCACATTGAGCGTGGAGACTCATTCTGGAGTTGAGGAGTCCTTATAAACAAACCTTGTCTTCCTTCAAGATCAGGTTATGAGAATTGCTTAAAAACTTTGCCTTGTGAAATTTCTTGAAGTTGTGGCAACAAGGGTTTCTACAAGTTTGAGAAGAATTCAGACTGTGGAGAACGTAGTATCTTCAGAGTTGATGCAATTTGAGGGTGTGAAATATCACTTGAATTTTGCCTGTGAGTTGACTTCATTCTGGAGTCAATATTGTGTTTTAGTAGGAAAAAAGTGGATGAATCCGTTTACAGGTTGGAAGGGGTTATAACAGCAGCTACAGTGCTGTGAACAGTACAGCGCTAAAGTGAATTAAAAATCAGAGATTTAATATTGTGGTTTTTGATAGGCGCTGCCCAAGGAGGAAGCAACCAGCAGCGTGGTTGCGTATTGGAGACAAAAATCAGGTTTTACCAACTATTAATGATGATGTTTTTAATGTATTTTTCCAGCAATAAGTATTGTACATACATTAGGAGCCATCTGAATAAATGAATTTGATTAGCATTATAACCAGATTTGAGTTATAATTTTAGGTAAGATTAGTTTTCAATATTTGTATTTTCTTTTCATCAACTCAAAAACCCAAAAACAGCTTAAAACATTCAAAAACAAACCAAAAACAATCATTACACCCAGGAAAACAAACAGTGATCAGCGTAGAGCCTATTTGGGGTTCTTACAGCTTGCGTGGATTCAAACCTATGACCAAGCTCTAATACCATTTATGAGAACGGGTAGAGTTTTCGTTGCACCAAAAGATAAACCTTTTAATGCCCGAAACAACCAACCAACAATCCCCCTCCTAGCATCACTTGCCACGGCTTGCGCGGATTCAAACCTGTGACCAAGCTCTGATACCACTTATGAGAATGGGTAGGGCTGTTGTTGTACCAAAAGATAGACCTTTTAATAGCTGAAACAACCAGTAGTCTTAGAGAACCACAGGAGGCAATTAAACCAACTCGCAAACTCCTCGAAGGATGCTAGCCCATTGCCAACAACTCTACCCTCCACCTTAGGGTTGGTGATTAGGAGAAGTGTAAGGAATTAAGACTTAACTATTTCTTATAAGTGAATTCTTATTTCTATATATGATGATGGCAGAGAGTTGGGTTTCTCTTAGAATTAAATAAACATAATCTAAACACTAATTGGCAGTTTTGACAGAAAATTAAGACCCTATTAGGGATCATTACAATGCCATAGTACAAATAGTTTGACCCGAAACTTGACCAAAAGTCGGTTTGGAGGCCCCTATGTCCAGTTTTGACACATACTTGAACCCAAAAATCTATCAAAAGTTCAAAACTATGGCACCTAGCCACAAGGAGCAGCCATTTTGAGCCTTAGTAAATGACACAGGTTCCTCTCTACATATCATTTCTAGTTTTGTACATCTTAGCTGCGTTTTGGTTCTAGATTTGTTTTTTAATAATCAATTTAGCATCATCTAACCTTGCTCTTCCATTTTCAAACTCTAAAAATATTCAATCAATCGAATTAAAAGAGAAAAATCAAAACAGCCCAGCTCTCTCAAGGATCTGAAGTTGGGCATAATTGGCTCTTCTCCAACGTAAATGTTTGGAATTAGTTCCTATTATGCATTCTTAAGCAAGACCACATTTTCCTACATTACATTTTGGTGAACTCGCCATATCTTACACATCCATAACTTCTAATTTCAGTTTTTGATCTGATTTTGCATTAAGTTTTTAGAGATTCATCACATATATTACTTGAAAATGATTTTAATTAGCTCATTATTGATTAGCATATGACCATCTTGTTTAATCATCAATGATCATGCATTTGATAAATGGAGTTGTCATCTTTTTTTGCTAGTTCTATTCCAAGTTTCATCCAAGACATTCCTAATATTCCACTCTATGCACTTGATGATAACTCTTTCTTTCATCTCCATCCATGCTTTTCCCTCTCTCAAACTTAGTCTCACTGATGTGGACATTTTGGTACAAGAAGAGATAAATAACAATCCTTTCAAAAATCTCCATCCTAGAGACAAGGTTTTGAGGGATGATATTGATCCTCCTCCTAAAATATACCTTCCCTATGATGATAATTTGGGGCAAGAGAACGATATAATGGCTATGTTTCCAAAAGTTGCCTAACCTTCTATTCACGTGCATAACTTCCCTTCAACAAATGAAGCAGATCTGCATCTACTCAGCAGCGGCTTTCTTCTACTAGTAATGTCAGGAGTTCTCAGAGATGACTTGGCATTTCTTTTCCTATGGTCTATCCATTGAATCTTGATTTTTTCCCAATAGATTGGACCAGCTAGATCGCAGGTTTCCTTTGCTTCGCGGCTCCCACTTGCTTTGGTTCTTTGGTCCTTTGCATTTTCCATTGTCTTCCTTCGGACATTGATTGGTGCTCCTTCTTTGTACTAGGTCGGTACTCTATTTTTGGCAGTCCCTTACACTCTTTGGTTGGTCTTTTGTTGGACACTAATAAATTTATCCTATCTTATATTATCTACAAAAGCTTGTCTTTTACTCATAAGGATAACTTGGACCGAGAGGATGATATCAATAACACTTCTCTTGATGCTCCCCCTTCTAGAGATGAATTGTTGGAGAATAAAGAGCCCAATCAAGTCAATGCAATTCATGTTTCTAGTCATGTGAAGCCTAAAAACAAGGTTGCACCAAGATAGGTACTTGGAGACTAGTGTAATGTCCCCATTTTTGTGTCTTCCTAAACATCAATTATTTTCAAAAATTGGCCTATTATTAAGTGACCCTTTTAGGGTGATTCAAAGTTATTACATTTACCATTTAAATATGCACTTCAATACTCTCCATCTCTGTGCATCAGTTTATGTGTGGTTTGCCTTTTAGAAGTCTTTTATGCTTCCTTTATACACACTATTTTTAATAAGTCACTTTGACGTTTAGGTCCATACTATTTATCATTTATGTTAAGTCATATGAATTCTCAGAGGTGTAATGTTACCATTTTTGGCAAGCTCCTGCAACTGATTGAGTCAGTTCATCATAGTGACCCTCGTAAGCTAACAATGAGATTTGAGGGTCTCAATCGTGGACTTACTATTTTTAGTAAGTCTAATTTGGGCAATTGCCATATTTGGCAGTGCAGTTGGTGATGCTAGCAGTTGGTTATCACTTGCATTCGATGGGGCTAATTATTGCGTGAACTCATATTTATTAGTTAATTATTAAAGATTATATTATTACATGGCACTTTATTATATTTAATGTTATAAAACAATGTTGTGTTGATGAAGCTTCTTAAGTGGAGATTTGTTTGGGAAACTAAGTTCCATTTGGGGATTATAAGTATGAGCTCATTGTGAAGGAAAAAGCATCTGATTGACTAATTGCTTTTGTTGCTTGTGAAGAAATTTTTGAGGTTGATTTCCATGCCCTTGCTGAGGTATAAAGGTCTAATTTCTGAGAGGTGTATTTCATCTGCTGCTGAGTTATGGCAGATTTAATCAGAGTTTGATAGCATTGAATTGGCGAGTCTTCTTTCTGTTGCTTACTGTTGCTAAGGAAACTAAAGTAGCTGTGAGTGGCTTGCAATTTAATTTGCAAGTGGGAGACATTGTTGTTTTGAAATTCTGATTGTGTTACTTATTGCAAATTGAGCAAGGTCGACCTGCAATCCTGAGGCTGACTGTAGCGTCTATCATACCTGTTCATACTAGTGCTTGATAGACCAATCTGGTGCTGAGTTTAAATGCAATCTGGGGGTTGAATGCAATATTTGTAGGCGTCATTTTCATTGGCAAAGTAAGTGCCTAGGGTCTGTTATTATTGGCATCTTCAATCTTCAGTCTGTTATTATTTCATCATTTATCTACTTGTCATCCCTGTCCTGGAAACGCTACCAAAAATAGCTTTGAACTCATAATTCTTGGAGGAAAAAAAATCCCCTTTTTTATCATAAATGTTCTCTTCTCAATAAAACTCTGAAATATTATATTTTATAAATGAGTTTAAGACATTACAAACTTGCAAATAAACAGTACCTTCATGGCATACAAGAGAAACACGAGAAGTTGTTGGAGGAGCTAGTGTGTCCCATATGACCATATTGTGACCATTTGTACTGAGGCCTGTTGCAGCAAGAATAGAACTACTTGCTCCAACAAAAGCTACATCTCTGATACAGAGGCAAAACAACTTCAGACATCCTATACCAGACAAGGATAATTATTCAAACTAAAGATCTTGGAACATCACAATTTATAATAAAGATTGACTTGATTCAGTCAAAGAACATACGATGCATTCTGATGAAATAAAAGAGAAGATTCTGTAGGTCGAACATTACTTCTCCCGCCCACTTCAAGTTGCCATGCACAAACTGTGCCATCCGTTGCAGCAGTAGTAAACCTTTGTCCGTAACAGTCAAACTGCACAGCTGAAACTGATGCAAGAGCATAAGGAGGAGGAATATTTGCAGCTGGAAGAACTCCATAAGTTGAAATCGCAGTCGCCTTCCCAAACTGCTTTTTAAAGTACCCACCATTAAAAAAATATAGGAAATGGTTTCACAATGATTTCTAAATGTCAGTTACAACATTGATCATGCAATCTACTTGACAATATCAGTTCTGATTTTTCCGTACTCAAAGAAAGCTCATATCCAAACCCATTGAAAACTAACCAATCAATTGTACAATAAAATCTTACAAATTATACAGTTTTAAGGACATATAGTCAGTCAAATAATATTTAAATTTTATTCAGACGCTCGTACATAAATGTTTATTAGTGTCTTCGATAAATGACAATAAAGGATTGCGTAATGTACAACAGCACTGATGAATAAATTGATATATTGGATGATCACTGTCAGCACACTGTCTTCTGGAAAACTATGTTCATAAACATTGTTACAAGTTTAAAACTACAATGCAGTAACCTGCATAACATCAACATTGCCATTAATCTTTCCAATAATATTCTATAATTGATTCAATAACTTGTTGCAGGTACTATTGAAGGTGATGCCTGAAAGGCATCTTTTATCAATAATTTTATTGCAACATTTTAGGCAATCTTTATTAATAAATAGATTGAATGAAAGAAACTAATTCAGGTTAATAAAATTATATATTTGATTCAACAACTTGCTGCAGCTACTATTAAAGGTGGCACCTGAAAGGCATTTTTTATCAATTATTGCATTGCAACTTTTCAGGTGATCTTTATTAATAAATGGATTGAATGACAAAAAACACAGCTAAAACCTGAGAATACATTGTTCTTTTACCAAGAAAGTGAAGCTAATGAAGGTGGCAATCAGGAAATTCCATTGATGCAACAATAGGATGAAAAAAGTCTTTTAAGACCAGTCTAAATGGTTATTCTTGCATAGGAGGGGCCAAGAACTTGGAGAAAAAGAAATCTTGAAATTTTTGCTAGCATCTTAAGTTGCACCTTTTAGTGTGACATGGTGGAACTGCTTATACGGTATAGCTATTCTATAAATTATGAGGGAAAGATCCCCTCTCAAACGAGTAAAGTAAACAACATATTTCCTAGGACTGCAATTTATAGAACCTAAAACCTAAGAAATTCAAAAATGCAATACAAAAAACCTAAAAGATAAATTTTTCTTTTTGCTCTCAAGCTAGGGGGCAAACAAACTACACCTGGTTTAAAATTCTCTATCTACTATAGACAGAGATCTTACAGAGCTAATGAATGCTTGTATTTTCAGTTAAATGCAGAGACTAAGAAACAAAATTAAAATGTTGCTGAATTGAAATGAACACAAATAAAAATTACTATTTAATAACAGCAGCAAGTTAATAGAAAACGGGAACAAAATAGTTCAAAGATGGGCAGAAAACCAAATAAAGTGTTAGCTGACTGGATGAGTCCGGCGGTGTTTCTGTAGCCGACGGATTGACTGTCGTCAGTGTTTTATTTTGTAGCCTACGGTAAATAGTTTGTAGCGGATAGAGTATTTGTGGCCGACGGACTCCTTCAGGAAAGTTTAGCAGTAGTATTTATATCCCATTTGGGATCATTGTAAATCATCATCTACAATTGCGAATATTATTCTGCTATTCTATTCCATTGTCTGTATGCGTTGATTTCTTTACCTATACAGTAAACATTTGACGTCGTTGCCTTATGAATCTAGAAGGTGGGAGGAATGAAGATTAATGCCAAATCAGCTTAACAAGGATCGAAATAAGGCAAAGGGAAAAGATGGAATCCGTACTGCGCAAGAGAATCTAATTCTAGCACAGCAAGCTGAACGCCGACGGAGATTTCAGAAGATTGCCGACGGACACCGGAGTGCGGAAGAATTGCTAGAGGAGACTCGGCAGCGGGTGGAATTGGTGGAAGAAGCACGGGAGGAGTTCTTGAACTTGTGTTCGCCGAGGGAGGAAAACTCAGACGGAAGAGCATCAACTTGCACGGCTCGCAGTGCCTACGGAGCACGAGCGTGTAGTGACCTCTTCGTCCAGGATAGACTTCCGCGGGAAACAATTTCAGAGGATCCTTCTCCTTCACCAAGGTTCGTAGCTGTCGACACCTCCGGTGCGGGAGTGCAGACCGCCGGTACAGGAGTTCAGACCGCCGGTGTGGGAGTGCAGACCGCTAGTGTGGGAGTGCAGACCGCCGGTGCAGGAGTGAAGACCTCCAGCGTTGTGATGGCGGGACACAAAGAAAAGCTGCCGAAATTTGAAGGCGATGGTACAGCCGACCCCATCCGACATTGTAAGACATGTGAGACGATCTGGCAAGCAAATGGAATCACAGATGCCGACGAATGGGTCAGGCAATTTCCGACAACCCTACGGGGTGTTGCGATTGATTGGTTTTCGGATACGGATCCGCAAAAGCTAGATACCTGGGATAAGATTAAAAAGGAGTTCCTGGCGGAATTTAAACTCTTGCGGGACGATAATGAAATCGTAACAGAGATTTTCAATACAAAACAGGGGAAGCACGAAATTGTCCGCATCTACGCCAGGAGATTAAAAGACTTAATAAACAAAATGGAAAGCAAGCCGGCGGACGGATTGCAGAAAAGATGGTTTGTGGACAGCCTACACTCGCAGTTGCAGAGGAAAATGAAAATTGTGCCACCATTGTCATATGTGGACGCTTATAACAGAGCACTGGACCTTGAAAGCACACAGAAGACAAAGAAGAAGAAAACTAGCTCCTCTGACTCTGATGACGACAAATCTTCCGGAGATGATAGCAGCGACGACAAAGGTAGTAGCAAAAAGGTTCATTTTTAACAGAAGGATATGGTTCGAATGATGAAGGAGTTTAAAAATATGCAAAAGGAGCCAAAAGGTAGTGAACTGTGGTGCACAGAATGTAAGACCAACGGTCATACTAAAGGATCGTGCCCGAAGAACCAATTCTGTGACATTTGTCAGATCATGGGCCATTCGACAAAAGACTGCCCCTTTAACATGAAAACAAGAGGATCTCCGCAGGTGCTTCTCACACAGGAGGCTTCCCCGTCGGGTAGTAGCAAAAACACGAATGCCGCTAGCGCTACATCTGGAGGATATAGGAATAATCGGCGTGGACAAAATAACAACAATAACAATACCAATACGAGCAGAAGCCGGATCCAGTATGATGCAAACGGACGGCCAATTATTCAGTGTCGCGCATGTAACTTGTGGGGGCATTTTGCACGGGAATGTCCAACAGCAAATACACCTCAACTGTTGTGCCAATGGTGCGGACCCGACGATCATGACAACTCAAAGTGTCCAAAATCCGGAGTGAACTTGATCACTGTCGGGCCGGATGAGGAAGAAGTTCTAGGGATTACACGGCAACAAGCAAAACAATACCCAGACCCCGTCAAAGAAAAGAGGAAATTTGCGGAAGCACAGGCAGAGGTTGGAAAAGTATCCCAAGCAGTAACACCTCTAGACAGTGCCGGCACTTCAGCGAGGAATTCCGCAAAACAAAACATAGTACGGCAAATTTTGCAAATGGAGGTGCAAGTAAAGGTAAATGATTTGCTTCTCACCATGCCTCAACTTCGATCTGCTCTTTCAAATATTGCAGGAGAATCAAGTAAAGGGAAGGAGAAGTCACCAGGAGAACCAAGTCGAGGGAAGGAAAAGGAAATTGCTGTTGGAGGAGAAGATCAAATGTTGCTAGCACTGACATCCGGACGGCACCCTGCAGTCGTTGAGATGGGGATACTTGGACATGTTCTCACAAACACCATCGCTGACGAAGGGTCCGGCATAAATGTATTACCAGAAGACAACTGGAGGAAACTTGGATAGCCGACATTGTGGCCTCTGAGATTTCAGCTGCTGACCGCCGATCAGCATGGCATTAAACCACTGGGAATCCTCATGGCACAGCCGGTAACCATTGGCACTCAGCCGTTCCTAATGGATTTCGTGGTGATTCCATTGAAGAGGAAAGGCTATGACGCCATCCTCGGTCGCGGGTGGCTTATCGAAGCAAGAGCTCGACACGACTGGAAGAACACCTTATCACTGGAAAGCAAAGGCCGCTGATTCGTCATTGATCTGCATACCCAAATGGTAGGGGAAGAGGCCCTATCGTCAGATTCTGAGGGAGAGGAGGACGAAGGCAGGCAGCGGATGGAACTCAATCAGGAGGGCGTTCTCCAATTGGACGGAGGAACAACGGATGAGGACTTGGATTCCGTCAACGGTCTCTACCACTGGCAAATGGAGGACTATGAATTATTTCATAGCTGCAATGTCCTGTCAATGGAGAACAAATATCCAAAGGAGTTTAGTGAAGTAAAGGAGGGGGAGGCACCGTTGGATGTTACGCCCGCCCATGCATTCAGTGAAGGGGAGACAATCAAGTATAATGAAGCTACGCTGCAAACGATGAATTTGGGGGACGAGGCAGAATCGAAGAACATACTAGTCGAAGATAATTGGGATCCTGTACTCAAGGTCGCGGCATTCAAGATATTTATGGACTACAAGGATGTGTTTGCATGGACATACAAGGACCTCAAGGGAGTGCCGCCGGAATTATGTGTGCACCACATCCCGCTGGTGGATGGAGCTGTACTTGTACGGAAGCGACCCTACAGGATGAAGAAAAATTATGCAGCACGGGTTACGGAGGAAATCAACCGAATGCTGAAACTAGCATTATCTTCAAGGTACAGACCAGCGAATGGGTGTCACCGATAGTCATCTCATTGAAGAAGGATACTACTCAGATCCGGATATGCGTCGATTTCAAATGCCTGAATGCAGTCACAATCAAGGATCCATTTCCAATTCCATTCACAGATAGCATTCTGGAGGAGGTCGTGGGACATGAAATCTACTCTTTTATGGACGGGTTCTCCGGATACAATCAAATTTCTATAGCGGAGGAGGATAAGTTGAAGACGACGTTTGTCGTCGAAGATGGGGTCTACGCATACAACCAGATGCCAATTGGGTTGTGTAATGCACCGGCCACATTCCAGCGGATTATACTGCATATCTTCGACAGGATGTCTGTGGGAAACTTCAAAGCCGTCTTGGATGATTGGTCAATATTTAGCACGGAGGACGGACACCTGGCAGCACTTGGTAAATGTATGGAGAGATGTCGCAGAGCCTGGCTAACGTTGAATCCCAAGAAGTGCAGATTCATGGTTCCGCATGGAAGACTGCTCGGACACATTGTCTGTAAGGAAGGGTTAAAGACGGATCTCGACAAGGTGAGAGTCATTCTTGAAATGCAGCCATCTACTAATGTGACGGAGGTAGTCTTTTCTCGGGCATATAGGTTATTACAGGAGATTTATTAAAAATTTTGCCAAGGTGTCCCAACCGTTAGATAAGCTAACCTGCAAGGAAGAATCATTTAGATGGGATAAAGAGCAGGACGAAGCATTTGAAGGGCTAAAGGTACGACTGGCTACGGCACCCATCCTAGCATATCCGGACTGGAATAAGGAGTTTCATGTTCATGTGGATGCCTCCAACTATGCGATCGGCACGACCCTGGCACAGACTGGTAATCACGGACTGGATCATCCAATATACTTTGCCAGTCGGTTGCTCTCAAAGGCCGAGCAAAACTACAGCACGACTGAAAGAGAAGCGTTGGGAATGGTTTATGCTATGCAAAAATTCCGTCATTATTTGCTTGCTACACCGTTTGTGTTTTATGTTGATCACCAGGCCCTGTTGTACATGATTAATAAACCCATCATCCAAGGGAGGATCAGCAGATGGCTACTACTGTTGTAGGAGTTCACTTTCAAAATCATTGTCCGGCCAGGAAAGAAACATGTCAGTGCCGACCACCTGTCGCGGATCAAAACAGGGGAACCAGCGGAGGGTGTGAATGACGACTTCCCTGACGCACAGTTGTTTCAGATTGGGGTACTGTCGGAATGGTACAAGAGTGTTGGTGAGTACCTGTCAACAAGATAGTTTCCCATGGGGATGTCACCAAATGATAGGCGCAAGTTGATAATCAGGAGTTGTATGTTTCAATTGATCAATGGATTGCTCTATAAAATGGGGCCGGATCATATTCTTTGACGGTGTGTGTTGGAAGAGGAGATACCTCAGGTTTTAAAAGAAGCACATGAGGGTCCCGCAGGAGGACATATGGGGCCCGACACCACTGCATGGAAGATATTACTCGCAAGACTCTGGTGGCCGACGGTGTACAATGATGCACGGGAATGGGTCGTCAGATGTGACACTTGCCAACGGGCTGGGAAGCCGCTGAAGAGAGATTTCATGCCACTTCAACCCTCTCATGCGCAGGAACTTTTTGAGAGATGGGGACTAGATTTCATTGGACCACTGAGGGTGAGCAAGACTCGATGGTGCCGGTACATCATTGTTGCAACTGATTACTTCACCAAGTGGGTGGAGGCACGTGCGTTACCAGATAACTCGGCTGTCAGAACTGCGAAATTTATTTATGAACAGATCATTACCAAGTATGGAATCCCGTTACAATTAACAAGTGATAGGGGAGGTCATTTTGTTAATCATGTTATTCGACTGCTCAC
The DNA here is from genome assembly GCA_028749045.1 of Cupressus sempervirens. Classification (NCBI taxonomy): domain Eukaryota; kingdom Viridiplantae; phylum Streptophyta; class Pinopsida; order Cupressales; family Cupressaceae; genus Cupressus; species Cupressus sempervirens. Next base: position 833,867,053 of record CM053786.1, on the reverse strand, counting down.
CACTCAGTTTAAGATTTATCATTCACTGTCGAGTCCGTACTATCCAAGAGCGAACGGACAGGCAAAGGCCACCAATAAAATTCTAGTATCCATCTACAAATCCTAGGCGGTGGAAGGTGCTAATTGGGAGGAAAACTTACCCGCTGCCCTGTGGGCTTACCGCACGGCATACAAGGTGACGACAGGGCACACACCATTCCAGTTAATGTTTGGACAGGAAGCAGTGGTCCCAACGGAATTCATGATTCCGAGTCTCCAAATAGCGTTGGAAAACAAATTGGATGACGACGGAAGCTTACAAGAGCGGTTGAATAATTTGAATAAGCTGGAGGAGAAACGGTTGTTGGCACAGTGGGCGATGGAAGTGGCACAGAATAGATGCAAGCTCTGGCATGATAAGCATCTGAAATGTAGCAAATTCCAGCCGGGACAGTTAGTATTTAAGTATGATGGCTGTAATGAAATCAAGCCGGGAAAATTCAAGGTGCGATAGGTTGGACCATATCAGATCTACCCGCTGCCCTGTGGGCTTACCGCACGGCGTACAAGGTGAAAACAGGGCACACACCATTCCAGTTAATGTTTGGACAGGAAGCAGTGGTCCCAGCGGAATTCATGATTCCGAGTCTCCAAATAGCGTTGGAAAACAAATTGGATGACGACGGAAGCTTACAAGAGCGGTTGAATAATTTGAATAAGCTGGAGGAGAAACGGTTGTTGGCACAGTGGGCGATGGAAGTGGCACAGAATAGACACAAGCTCTGGCATGATAAGCATCTGAAATGTAGCAGATTCCAACCGGGACAGTTAGTATTTAAGTATGATGGCTGTAATGAAATCAAGCCGGGAAAATTCAAGGTGCGATAGGTTGGACCATATCAGATCCGAGAGATTGGCGACACTGGAGCAATCAAATTGGCGACCTTGGACGGACAAGAGATGGCTTAGTCAGTTAACGGATCTAAGTTGAAACTATATCACCCAGGAAAGTTCTCGCCGTCGTTGAATCCTCCGTCATCGTCATCTGGAGGTACCTCTGTTATTTGATTTTTTTAGAAAAATAAAAAAATAAAAAAATAAAATTTGAAAAATAAATAAATAAATAAAATAAAAAATAATAAACAATAATAAAAAAACCAAAAAAAAAAAAACGAGGGCCTCGCGGACTGAAAAGCCCCGCAGGCAACAGCCTGTTCGCGGGCGTGAAAAGGAATGGCCTGTCCGCGGGTTGATAAAAGCCCTGCAGGCAGCCTGTCTGCGGGCATAAAACTTATTAAGTCCTCTACCAAGGAAAGCCCCACGGACTTAAAAACATTCTGCTCTAAAAAAAATTTAAAATCTCCTCCGCCAGAAGAACTCCGCGGGCAGTCTCCGCACGTAAAAGGGAAAAGACCGCGGGCATAAAACAAAAAGACCTTTGCTGTTAAGATTTCTTCCGCAAGAACACAAAACGCATGGCCAGCGTCTGTGGAGGAGAGCAAGACTCTTAGGAGACTGCAACAATCTGCAGAGGGAGACGTTGCCTGTTATTATCACATACAGTGAGGCCGCACGGACATTGTGTAAGCCTGTAATTGCAACGTGAATCACAGCGACAGCCATACAGCATTTCGCAGTTGATACACATATTTACAAGCCAATCGGCTCTCCAAGGCAAGTGAAGAATCGATAATTGGTATTCGATATATTCCTGTGTGAATGACGCTCAACTTAGAGCACGGTAGGTTGCCATAGCCACCGTTGGTGCAAGGATTTTTCATATCAGAGAAAACATCTATAATACAGGAGCACAAACTATGAATGATCAGACGGCAGCAGTTTCATAATCATCATTATTGAAGAGTTTCTTGGTCAGGTTGGTCCTCTGTATTTAGACGAGTTTGCACCGATACTTTTCTCCCCCAAAGGGGACTGGGCAGACAATTCTTTTCCGCGGATTTACCGACCGTTTCCATTGCCTGCCACAGAGCGTAAGGAGGGACTATATAGGGAAGACGATACCATTTTGCATGGAGTCAGTGGGCAAGCGGAAGCCGTGGAAGAGTCAATTGGCAGCAAATATGGAGAAGAATTCAAGAGTTTTGGCATCGGGGATTCGAGTTGCAGGCCCTTCCGGTTCCAGTAGCAAGAAACAGAAGACCAAGGAGGAACTCACTTATCTCACCGTCCAGTTTGAGAATCTTAGTGGGAGCGAATGCCAGAAGTGATGGCAGGAGACCCCGGAGGCAGACCAGATTAAACAGATTTTGATGCAGGCACAGGTGCATTGGGCCATTCAGCTTCCCATCTTTTCCATCCGGTTGTTTGAATCAGTATTACGCACTATGATAAAGACATATAGCGCCCGGAGCAGAACGAGTACATTCCTGTACAAGCAGCATCAGATGACAGTGTCTTTTAAACCTAGGGATTTCACTAGGGTTTTCGGCATCCCTGGGCCCGATGGGAGGAAAGTGGAAATCAAGAATCATAAATTGTCACGAGAACAGAAGGAGCATTGGATAGATCTAGTGTGCAGGGACCTTACACTCGTGGAGAGGGAGACAGCGGTTCAGGGGACAAAGGGTAGAGGGCTTTGCAGGAACTTTATTCGGGAGGGTCATTCGCAGTGTATCATGGACGTTATCAAGAGCAGGTTGACAGACGCCACCCGAGCTTCGGATATAGCATTACCGCAGATTGTGTTTATGAATGGTATCATGCAGGAAGTGGTATATGATTGGGCCTCAGTGCTTGCCGACGGGATGGAGGAATTCATGACGCTTCAGCATCGAACATTTTTTATGCTGCACCATGCCATCGGGCTGTTTCTGGAGGCTACTGCTAGCCAGATCCCACTAGATGGTTTTGAGGCTCCTCCAAGGGGCAAGTTGGCAGACGGGGAGCCTCCCATATTCTACTGGCGACACTTGGATACAGGAGGATCAGCAGCAGGTCACAAGAAAGTACTCCGCAGATTGGCTGCTTCCGGAGACACAGATAGTGGACGGGATGGCACTTCGATGAGTGACGGGGCTGAGTCCGTGGAAGAAGAGGTGAGCACATCGACGAAAGTTGATGGTGAGGCAACGGGTAGTGGGCCCACATTCTTTACCCCTCCTTAGTTGTCAACTTCGGCGCACTTGACTACCTTTCCGACAGTCATTCCGGCGTTTGGTCAGCGCCATGCCCCAGTCCTTATGACTCCTCCAGCGGAGGCAGATGTCCCACGGACAATGACGGAGATGGTCCCACAGGCAACGATAGATGTCGTCCCACGGACAGTTGCCGAGTTATTGCCGACAGCTGTAGCAGAGGTGATTCCAGTTGTACCAGCAGATGTCACCGTCGCAATCCCACTGAGAGCACAGTTGCCACCACCAGAGTCTGAGCCGCAAGTTCGGTTGGAGGTCATTGATTGTGATGCAGTGGTCACCATTTCATCATCTTTTTTAGCAGAGGCCAAGTCAACTCAGCCAATACTGGAGGAGAACATGGAGCTCGCGCAATCTGACCAACCGGAGGTGATGGATAGAGCTAGTGAGTTTTTGAGGCAGCAGTTCCGACTCCCTCCTGCCAAGCGAGGTCCGTCCATTCAGTCTCCTAGGCGTTCAGGAACATCACCAGCAGTACCAGAGCCTCAGCTTAAGGAGGATGGAATGCCACATGCTATGGTTGCGCCAGCAACAGAGAAGGCGGCATCGGATGTGGGCATGGCTCCCGCTAATGAGGAGGAGAACAGTGATGCGGAATGGTCATTGGAGGACTTCGCCAAGGAGGACTATGGGTCGGATGAGGACAGGTGCTGGGATTACCTCAGGACTCTGAAGTCTGCATTGAAGAAGGGACATGATGTGGCAATTCAGGCCTTGACTCGGCGGAGGTAGTGGCAATTGATCAAAGCATATATCCGCGGGATTTGTCCTCGGCGATTTCAAACTTGCTTTGTAGACAGGGGTTGGCCGACAACAGAGACAGCTGAGATGTTGGCAAATTGGGCCACTGAGCCGGAGTTGGGACCCAGTGACACCCCTATGATGAAGCTGGCACATGAGATTGTGGGATTGTACAAGGATGTTTACTATGGTCGTCGACGTGCGGAGGCGGACAGGGTTGCAGCAGAGAGATCATTGGCAGCCGAGAGTGAGGCTAGACAGAAGCTAGCTGCCGACTTGGCTGACCAGCAAGCAGCATGGGCCACAGAGCGGGAAGCACTACTAGCAAATAGGGCAGCAGCAGTACAGGAGAGAGATGTGGCTAGGCAAGGTACAGAGGCAACGGTTTGAGATAAGGATGCGGCTGAGCACGAGATGCAGTTAGCTAGGAGGCAGGCTATGGATGCGGCACTTCTTCTAAAGGAGGCCGTCGAGGTTAATTCTCAGATTTAGACAGATCTCCGCATCAGGACAGAGCAAGTGTATGAGTTACGTCGCTAGCAGCACACTTCTGGGACGCCCCTTTCTCTCTAGTATTTCTTCTGTTGTCTGTATGTTGTCTCCTAATTTTGTTAGTCGTCAGGAGACGACTTTTTTTTGGGGGGGGATGGTGTTAGCCGACTAGATGAGTCCGGCAGTGTTTCTGTAGCCGACGGATTGACTGTCGTCGGTGTTTTATTTTGTAGCCGACGGTAAATAGTTTGTAGCGGATAGAGTATTTGTGGCCGACGGACTCCTTCAGGAAAGTTCGGCAGTAGTATTTATATTCTGTTTGGGATCATTGTAAATCATCATCTACGATTGCGAATATTATTCTGCTATTCTATTCCATTGTCTGTATGCATTGATTTCTTTACCTGTATGGTAAACATAAAGCAGATCCAAACAAAAATAGTGGATCATTGGTCGAAGAATAAGAACTAACAGTGAAATTTGAGGTGTGGTCAACAAGACAATGAGAAATTCCATCTTGCAAGGACACAAAAAGGTGGTGATGGTGAGGTTGTCATTGTCTTATGAGGTGGCTCTTGCAGAGTTCACACAAACACAAAGTTTAAATGATTTGGATTAAATATTATCAAATGAAATGAAATGCAATGCAATATTATAGTCAAATATAGATTATCATAGAAATATATGAAAATTTATTGTAAATCTATCATCTGGCTTCATTCTTGTATGAATACCATAGGAACTGCATATAGATGTGGTGAATGTAGTGATGTTGCCTGAGTTTGTGGAGTGGTTTGTAGCACATTCATCTCCTAGGATAACAAGCAAACATTAGTTATATTTGAGGAGAATAAGATACCAACTCCACCTAGTAGGAGGCGCAAGAGGAGCAATGAAGCAGAGGAGGATATTGAAAGAGACTGAGTGAGTAGCCGTTGAGATGATGGGGGACAAGGAGGTGGTGAATTGAGATGAGTGTTGATTTAGCACAAGGTGTTGCCACCTAGGCCACTGAGGCGACAACAAGTGCCTACAAACAAGCACACGTTCCCCAAGTACAAGTTCTGGCACAAGTACAAGTACCAACAAAGGTTCAGGTTTGGTCTCCATCACGAGTGATGCATCCACAATAGGAGAATCCTCAATGAATACAGTCCAAATCGTGCAGCAAGAGTTACACAATAGAGACAACAACAAACACAATGAGGAGTTGAGAGAATGCAAGATCAAATGTTCGCTTTATTACAAATTCATGAAATTCAAGTACAATTAATCAGCAACATGCAGACTTACACTCCAAGCATTTAGGCTTAATTACAGATGAAAATATAGACTATCCTTCAATTTGAACCTTCAAGAGGTTATATATCTAAAAACTACTAAACATAGATCAAATACATCAATTCATAGATGCTCGCAATGCATCTAGGTCGGCCAAGAAATATCACATTCTCCAAGCTGACAAAAACATAATACAAAATATAGATCAGGACCTAAATCATAAAGAATTCCTCCATTACGATCTGATGGAGCGTGCACCAATAGGTAGGTTAGTCAAGAGCTTAGAAACATCAAACAATCAGCCAAATAGAATCACAAACCAAGGAAATGGTTCGCAAAATCCAAAAACTCCAACTAGGCAACAAATGTGAAGAACAAATAGGTCCAAGTAAGAATCCAAGAGAGCTCCACCGTAAAGAATCAGATTGGTACAAACCCAGACAAAGATCAAACATGATGCCAAGAACATGCAACAAGGTTCACATGAGCCAACAAGCCAACTCAAAGGAACATTGAAGGAAACACAAAAACTGACTAAACAAAAACAAACTGAAAACAAATATTTTTGGTTAATGCAAGATCTGATAGAACACTAAATTTTCCAAAATTTAAGGTCCCAAGCACCATGTCAAGAGGATAACTTTCAGATCTTACCCATTACTTATATTCAACCAATATACTTCAAGATACTATAAGTCATGATAAGGAGAATGCCATAGTGGATTGTCTGGGATGACTGCAGTACTTGATGCTTTATGTATCACATGTAGTTGGGAGAGAATCTGAGGCATCGATTTCTCATTGTGAAGTTGAGGGACAAACGATGATAAGATCTTTAAGGGAAAGCTTAACACTTTTTTGGAACATAATAATTGCAGCACAGAGAAGGAATAGCCAGAGGACAAAAATAAGCAGTGAAACATTTAACATTGATGTGTCTTGCCATCAAGTCGATATGAACATAAGCATGGATCTTAAGTATGCAGGTAAAGAAAGCATATGAAGTCAGAAATCATCGAGCATGGATAACAGTTATGATTTCAGCCAGCATGATCTCTCAGCTATTATATATGCATCGTGCTCATAAGATCAAGTAAAAGCAATACATTCAATCTGTATAATGAAGGGTTACAGCTTTCCTTGGAGGACTTGATCACTGTAATTTATATCATGATATTCCAGAGCACCATATATTTCAAAATTTGCAAACTGAATCATACCCTAACCTTTATGGGGGTATAGAATTTGGTGGACCAAAGAGAGCCTACAGCATATGATGTTCTGACGTATTTTGAGGGGTGTTGGACGAAGGCAGCAAAACGCTATGGTCCTGGGAAATTAAAACAATGAAGTGGAGATTCTCTTCTGAAGTTAGATCAACTTCCAAACATTATAAACATGAGCATAAGAACACCCCTCAACTATATACAAGCAAGAAATTATTTGCGACAGAGGCTGAACCAGGAAGTCAGAATTTGAAATGATTGCTTTTCTATACTACATATGGAGTTGTCAGAAAGCAGTGCAGTGGCAGTCGTATGGCCACAGTCCTATGTGACTGCTTGTGTTATTTCATGCATAACAGGTGGACTGAAGATGATGACCATGGGAGATATACAAAACAATCAGTCCAATAAAGAAACACAAACATCAAATGCCATTCTCAAGGTCTTTGATTATAAAGTTAAAAGTTGAAAAACTAGCATATCTGCAGAGGAAAATATATAGACATGAATTGAAAGGCAGTCCCATAAAAATTATTATTGTAACTCTGCAAACTCTTGTCTGAATATCACCATATGTCTACACGGTACAGGGAATGAAGGAGGAAGAATCATCATCGAATGGAGACCTAAATACACTTCAGATTATTTGATGATTTTGATACGCTGGGCATTGAAGGATAAGGAAACTTGATCTTATTTCCCGCAGTTAGTAGAGATGGCTGAGAAGTTGATATCTATTAGGAAGGCTTATGTGGATGGCACTCTTTGAGGGCAGAGTGCTATCATTTCAAGTATTTGTTAGAGTGAATAACCAATATTGCGGAAATAGATATCTAATAATACTCTTTGTTATTGCAGGCTCATGACGTTCACGGAAAAGAGAAGGATAAGCTGAGCGCACTTGACTATTCTGACACCTGGAGATGATGTTGGTGTGAGCGGAAACAGGGAGTCGTGTGAAACCTGTGGTGACATGGGATGTATCGGTTCACGACAACACAGGAAAAAGAGATCACGAGGAGCACATACGCAAATGATAGGAAGGTCGAGAGCTTGAGTAATATGTAACGAAGGAGGATAAGACCTTCTTCTTACACGACAAAGTGAAAGGAGCCATGTCAGGATTGAGCCAGTGATATGCGGAAGTGGGAGATTGGCAAAAGACCTGAAGATGATATGGACGGGTTTTCACTTGCGGATGTCTAACTGTGGATGCATATGGAGAAAAGGTGGAGTTACATGCAAGCACAGCAAACGCAGGAGTTATAAACATCTACCGCGTAAGATATATAAGACATATGAGCAAACCGGTGGTTGCTCTTGGTTTTTGATTAAACTATATAAACACTAGTTGGTTTTTATTATGAAAAGGCACGATGTTTGGTTAAGCAACCGATGCCCTTAGAATATTTATAAATATGTGATGTAAAAATCAAACAGGGATACCATTCGCATTTTGTTCTAAATGAGGTTATGCATTTTTAAAAGAGCACAGATATTGTTGAGTTCTTTTGAGGAAGAGTATGGGATTTGAACCAAGCAAGTGAGATTCAAATTTTTTGAGTATAATTTCCAGACATTGTACAGGATCAAAGTGGTATTGAACAGAGCATTGGAAATCAGAGTGTCTTCAGTACCAATTTTCCAACAATATAATTTGTACAATTTTCATTTTGTTTTAGAGTTGAAGTATATATGACTCATCCTTTGTGATTTTTGTTGTTTATTTTTTTATAATTTATTATTTCGATAGGTACATTGAATTGTTCATCACTATTTAGATTTGATAAATACAAATATTGCAAAATATAATCATTTTCTTTATTTGTATCTATTGTGTCCATATAAGGGTTAAAGCATAATAGACTAATCTGAATATGCAAAAGTGTAACAATTTGAGGCATCGTAATAATTGAATTATTTACAAATATGATATCACCAGTATCATAAAGTTGTATGTAAGAAATGTATATTTGACTCTATTACCCAATTAAAATTTGGCATTGATCACGAATTTACTCATAAATTTCAATTCATATGCTGGCAATTATTTAGCCTCTTTCCTTTAAGGGTTTGATTTTGTTTGTCTTAATAATTCGTTTTAAAATTTTCTTTTCAGCAATGCACAATTCTAATAAAGTAATCAAAGTTCAAAGAATAATAATTATTAATTACAATCCAGAAGATTTCCTTGAATACTTGCCACTTGAGGAATTTTATTTTGTGTTATAATCCGTTATAAATCATCTTGGATCCCAGTTTTGCTATCCAAGATTCGGGTGAACAGGCCTTGGTCTAGCGGAGCCAAAAACGCAGAGGATTTGAATCAATTCGATTGATCCTGTCAAGTTGGCCAAAATCGATTAGATACCCAACATCGAGCAGGCAAGGCTCGTAGGTTTATAATCAACAATTTCGATAACCAACAAGATCGTCATGCCCCAAGATGCTCCTACCTCAACAAGTACAAGTTCAAGGTGAGGGAAATATCAAGGGGATCCATCCTTCATCTAGAATATACTGCGGGCAAGACAAAAACTACAATATTAATATGAATCAGTGGTCCCACAAGGTCAACGGGTTGGGAGTCTTCCTCAAAGTTCATACATGAGATCCTAGAGGACTAGGACAAATAATAGGAGAGTTAAGGATGACCACTACCATCATTAAGATTAGGAGAAGTAGGATCTTAGATATGTTACAGATTACTATTATGAGGCTTTATGAGAAGGTAACCCGTAGGCTCAAGACTCCAGAGGGTTTTTCTGTTTCGATTCTGAGTACCATTGGAGTGAAGTAGGGCTGTCCTCTTTCTCCTACAATATTTGGCTTGTATATTGATGAGTTGAAGGATTTCCTTGTGAACTCCTCTCAATCGGGCAATGGGTGCTATTTACATCAAGGTTTGATCTCCATTCTCCTTTTTGCTGATGATGTGGTTCTCTTGGCCTCTTCTCCCGACAACTTGCAGAGACTCCTTGATAGTCTAGCTTCTTTTTGTAATCAGTGACAACTTGTGGTCAATTTGTCTAAGACTTGGGTTATGGTCGTTAACTATTTAAAGACCTCTCATCTTCATTTCTTCTTTTAGGGTCAGGAGGTTGAGATTACTTCCTCTTATATGTATCTCGGTATGAAGTTCTCGAGGCCGCGCTTTAGCTTGAGACCAGCTATTTAGTCCAGAGTTAGAAAGGGCATGGGTTTCTTGACTTTGTTGGAGAGATAGTGCTTCAAGCATCATTTCCAGGATATTTCATCCAAGTTGACCATTTTTAACTCCTTGGTTCGTCCGACAGTCCTCTATGGCTCGGTGGCTTGGGGGCCTTCTCTTATTGCTTCTGATTGGGCTTCTATTGAGAGGATTCAAACATTGATGTTACAGCGTATCATAAGATGCCACAGACTCACCCCTCACAGCATTGTCTTAGCTGAGTTTGGAGCTCATCCTCTCAAACTTGCCGCCATTTTTTACTTGATTTGGTTTCTTCATCGACTTCATGGCTTTATGGAGTCAGGAGTTGACCAACACAGATACTCTCATCTAGCATATTGTTCTATTGAGATATTGCGATTTGACACCTCTACTAGACCCTGTAGTTGGTACACCCAAGCCACCTCTTTGTTGGGTTCGATTGGTATTGAGATATATCGTCTTCCTCCTTATCAATTTTCAATTGATGCTCTTGCTCATCTTCTCCCCTCACGTTAGGAGTTGAACGAGCATGTCAGATAGGATATTTATAGACAATACATTACCACTACCTTGAGTAATCCCCCAGGAGGTCTTCGACCTAGGATGGCATTCTATACTGAGCATTTTCTTGTGATTCAAGATGGTATTGTTAATCGCCCTGCTTATCTCCATTAGCGCTGGAATCATGCCTTACGATTTTCTTTAGGCTCTTTCAGGGTTGGTTTTTATGCCTCCGGGCTCAAACTGATCACCATATGGATCGAGCTGGTCAAATATGTCAATTGTGTACTTTGGCAAAGGTTGAGACTGAGATCCACTTCATTTTTCGATGTCCTCTCTACTATGAGATCAAAGGGAGATTTTACTGCCTTTTTAGAGACTATTCTTCTCTTTCGATGTTCTTCAGTTATATTGATCAGCAGTGTCTTGCATTTTATCTTCAAGAGGCCACCCATCTTTGAGGACATTACCTTGCAGTCTTGTATACCTTAGGGATGTACTTCAGACCAGCTCATTACGGCTTTTTTCTCTCCCTTGTCTCCTCCACAGGGTTTGAAAAAGCCTTCCCGTAATTCTCATTCCAAAGCGATTAGACATTGCACCAGTCTCTCCAGGCAGCGACAATCCTACAGCAGTTCTAGACGGCAGTCTAAGACTATGGATCGTCCATGGGTTTACCCTTCTATTATTGACTTCTTTGTGACAAGGAAGGACCCTTAGTCCTTACCTTGTCTTCTTTCTTGTTTTGTTTCTGAATTGTGTTTCTTCTCAGTCAGCTTTTCGTGCTTTTGCTTTGGCCGGCTCTTCTGTTTGTATGCTCAGTCCCATAAACCTTGTTGGTTTTTCGTGGACATTAATATTATTATCTTATCTTATCTTATCTAAGTCAGGAAATTAAGAAACTAGGCAACACACTGAAGCAACACAAGTAATCCACCATGGAGACCAATAATGAATTAACAAGTACTTTGATAGCATTATGGCATTAACTTCTCCAAGCCCCTCCTTTTTATAAATGATAAGAGTATGGTTTATATAGAAGACTCCAATACAATGGATGGCCAAAACAGAAGGCTCCTTCTTGGCCTATGCTCGAGTGATTGCCACTAGCTCTTTGTCTTCTCCCCATCTCTCCATGTTCAGTAAGTTGACTCCAAGTTTGGGGCAATTGGCACGCTTGTAGTCACCGGACCACACTAATGGCATGATTGTTTGGGGTTTCTTCCTTCTAGAACTCGTGAATAAAGTACCCCACATGCTTACAAGCTAGACACTAAATCATGGGGCAACCCTTTGCATCATGTAGGATCCAGTCGACCATTGTTGTTGTTATTGTTGCTTGTACTATCGCATCTGTTATTATGGTATCCACCTCATGATACATTGGTATTGGTTTGTGTCTATGTCTGAGAGGTGCCCACTAAAACAGGTGTCTTCCTGAGTGATAAGTACTTGTGGACCACTTGTTTTCCTATTATATGGGCATTCGTTGGTGTATTTTCCCATCACCTAGAAAATGTTGCAAAAGGCTTTCATTAACCATTTGCCCTTAGTATGACCTTCCACATAGTGTATACACCATATCTCACCTTTGTTCTTGCTCTTTCTCCCCCTAATTTCTTTAAGTACCTTCATCATTTGGTACATGAACTTCTAAAGAGCTTGCACCTTTTTGTTGATTTTTCGTCATTCTTGCTTCCCCCTAAGGAATTCTCATGTAATAATCGGTCCTTTTTCTTTCGAAAGGTTCTTCTCTCCCTCCGGAGGTACATTGCTCTGTTGTACGCATCCTTGTATGATGCAGAGGAAACAATCTTCATTTTTCCCCTGAGGGAATATATCAGCCCCTCCATGAACCAACACTTCTTGAGGTTGTCTATTGGTTGGTCTTCCATTTTACCCAGCAATTCCTTTAGTTGTCAGTAGTATTGTAACAAGCCAATTTTCCAATCCTATTTTAATTGATTTAAATAACAAAATAACATTTTTTTTAGAATCACAAGAAGGACAATAATAATGATGACCATCGTATCATTTACACATCAAATATAGTTTCATCTCAATTTATACATTCAAGTAAAAAGGAATAACACATTTCACTGATTCTTAATGCAATGAAAGAGAAACTAACTTAACTATACTAACCATCTAAACAATACATAAATTAGAATGCGGAAACATAAAAGTAAAATACCTAAAACATAACTATCTTGCATGCAGATTTTATCCTTGAGTTGTGCAAGCCTTGGCATCCAAAAGAGAGGATTGCAAAGGGCTTAACCTCCCAACCGAAAACCCTTAAGTATCCCCTCACAATCTCTACTAAGAAGGCTCTCCCTACCCTGGGATTAGGCTTGGCACACCACTGTCTAGCTATTGAGCATCCTGGTGTTAGAGTGTCGCCTCAATAGCCAGCTAGACTATGGAGACCTCCCATTCACCTATCTACCAACTGCTAGCAGCTCTAACTTCTAGTGATCACAACAGCAAACATGCCACTAACCTACCTTGGCCAAGGATTTGTGTGGGTACTATGTACATCATCACCCACTACTCGACTTGACAACAAGACCTATACAATGGACTACCATGAGCTAACTCGATTTAAAACACTTTTTTTACTTGCTTATTTGTTACTGATTGTTCTTTCTTATCATGCAAAGATAGCCCGTAGTACAATGGTTATCAATATGCGTCATCTTGACCATGTTGGTCTTCCTTGATGAATTTATAGGTGATTTTCTAAAAATTGTATAATCACAACCAATGCATTCTGCCCAACCTAGGCTTATGGTTTATCAAAAGATTCATGATACTTCTAATTTATTCATGACTTTTTATAAGAGTGGTGTCTCTTATCTCAGAGTGGACATAGAAAATACATCTATATAAGTTTGCACAGTTGGATCATACTCCAAGTTAAGCAATAATTCTGAAAAGAAGATGGTATTACAGGTTTGCCACAATTTTTGCTCAATCTAGAGCATATTTACAAATCTTATACAAATGAACACAAATTCATTACAAATCAAGGCTCTATCTATGCTAATGGTGCCTTCTTAATTTCAGGCTAATATTTGCAAGCCTCTTATGTCAATTTTAAAGAGCATAAATAAGCGGAAGTATTTCATGACCTAACTGTAATATTGCTTCTTTGAAAGCTCAATCGGTCTGTAAGAAATTGCTAGTGAAAGCAAGACCAAGGTTGCAACGTAGAGTAGTGAACTATTGAAAACAGTCTCTATTGCATCTTAAGACACTTCTATGCTTGTATGATCCAAAAACAAGTCTGACGCAGTATGGTAAGATATGCGCAAGAGATTTCTCAGTGGATTGGTCACACCACGGTGATGCCTAATTCAATTTTGAAAACAAATGAAAATCGAAATTGTATGTGACTGTGAGGAAGCATGAAAGATTCATAGGCAAATTGAATTTTGAAAAAAAAATACAAAATTCAATAAAGGCATTATGAAATTGTGATACCTTTGTCGTAATGTTTTGAATGCTACTCAATATGAACCATCGCACAAAATAAGATCTTGGCCTTACTCAGCTACATACCCAGTTACGAGCAAGAAGGTATGAAGGAGGCAAGGAGTTACAACCAAAAATCCATCGAAAAATTTATGTGGCAAAACTATTAAAATGGTCACCGAACCATATAAAAGGCCAAATGAAGAATATAAAAATATGGTGGCTCACGATAAAATAATAGAACCATCACCATGGTGGAAAAAAATAATTTCATACTAATGTCTTAATATAAAAATATCATACTATACCTACCTACACTTGTGCATGTATGTCCACATGTATATATATGTGTGATATTCCAACAACATATCTAATGTATACGTCATACATTACGTGATGGTGCATACTTACGTCTTGTTGTCTTGCAATTTGTCACCAAAAAATGTTGTAACAACATGAAACTTTTTCAAGCTAGTTTCGCATTTCTCTAAGCTTGAATTTGATATTCAATTGTTTAATGTTGATCGATTGATCCATTTCAATTTGTATATCAAATTCTTCTATTGAAGGTCTTCATCAAGTTCTTTTCATTTTTCTTTTTATCGAGCCCTTGCTTAATTTTTCAAGCCTTCACAGTCCATTCTTTGCTTTTGAGTTTGCGTTTGTTTGTTTTTAGTCCTTTCGTTTTGCTCATGTCATGCCTTTCGATTTTCGCTTCAATTCGGTCTAACCTAGAGGTCAATCAAAGTTGTCAGTCAACAGTTATGCCAATTTTAGTGCCTCAAAAGTCGACATTTTAAGTGCAACAACGCAAATTAAAAATATAATGTTATATTTTCATTTTGACATTCACTTTTTGAAAATATAACATTATATTCACTTTTTCTTATGTTTTTAAGTTACAATTACTTTAAATTTATAACTTAAAGTAACTATAGTGCACTTCATGTTATAATTTTAAGTTGAGTTACTTTTAAATCTTTCACTTAAACTAACTATATAATTATATAGTTCAATCTTAAATTTTTGGTTTTAAAATAAAATACTTATTTAAAAGTCACTTTAAAATGATGTTTACATATTATATTGAATAATATGATAAATGAATATTGTTTTTTGACCCATTTGGTGACATTTTTATAATTTTAAGTGAATTACATGACTAAAAGGCTTCAAAAGTGGACATTTTATATGCAATTGCATGTAAAAACTATGAAAAGTGGAAACTTTTCATGCCATTGCATATAAAACTCACTTTTGAAGATACTTTTCATGCCATTACATCAAAAGTGGACCTTTTTGATGCTATGACATGAAAAGACAAGTTTTTATGCCTAAGCATCAAAAAGGTGAGACACACTTTAAAATATGCAAGTGACCTCAAAAGGTCCGATTTTGCCCATAAGCATGTTTTAAAATATGTAATGCACTCCAAAAAGTGTGATTTTGCATGAAGACACACTTTAAAATATGCAAGTGACCTCAAAAGGTCCAATTTTGCATAAAGACATTTTAAAATGTGTTGTGTTCATTCAAAAGTCCAATTTTGAGAAGAAAATGTGTTCTTGCTCCACAATTTGCACTCAAGGCGTTTTTGCTCGCTGATGATTTTGTTTGCATCATAGATGAGTTTAATGTGCTGAAAATCGTT
Source organism: Cupressus sempervirens (assembly GCA_028749045.1). Lineage (NCBI taxonomy): Eukaryota > Viridiplantae > Streptophyta > Pinopsida > Cupressales > Cupressaceae > Cupressus > Cupressus sempervirens. The sequence goes on along the minus strand of CM053786.1, from coordinate 833,851,357 downwards.
TTTGGGAGTTCATATCTAGGGCATGTTTTTCTGGAAAACTCCAAAAATCTTTATTTTTGCCCAACATTTTTGTATGGGGATGAATCAATTTTCTCTTTTTCAGTGATTACATTGCATCTTGGTTCATATTTTGGTGTTTAAACACCAGAACGTTTTACTTTGAAATCCACGGTGAAACACATTTTTTTCTAAAAACGTCCCATAAGCATAAATCTTCAAAAATGTTGGAAGTTGGAGAGTGTTTAGGGCACGTTTTGGCATTTTGCAACAAATCCTCCTTGTTTGCTGCCCTCTCTCATTTGAATTTGCAAGGTTGGAAAAGGTCTCACCATTTTTGAAGAATTTTTCAAACAAAAGAGCATCTTTTTCCTTCATATTTGGCATGTAAGTAGACTTCTTCCTTCTTGTAATTTAATTCATGCTTACCTTTGCTAATTTTATGCATGAAATTATTAGATGGTTGCCATTTGCGAAGATCTTTGCCATGGAAAGTGCATTTTCCCTTTAAATATGAAGTTTTCTTTCATTTTCATGTTTTTGGTTCTTTCCCAAGTCCCAATTTCAAATTTGAGCTTTGAAGTGCATTACATCTTCGCATGTTTGAGTTATTTTCCAAAGGTACGTTATTTCTTTTGCAATTTGTGCTTTGTGCTTGCTTGCCAATTTTTCTCCACTTGGAGAAGTTACAAGTTTTTTCCCAGGAAAAAACTTGTTTTTGTTTCATTTCATGCGAAAGCATCGTCATCTTTCACATTCCATTTCCATGTCACGACACTTCATCTCTCACTCAACGAAATGTGATTACATGTTTTCCATCTCATTCGCCATTCACACATACATGTAATCCCATTTTTCGCTTCCATTTTCATCCATCTCACTTTTTGCCTCCATTCGCACGACACAATTACACGAAATGTTTTACGTGTAACTACTTTCAAAAGGTCTGATTTTCAGTTAAATTTTAGGAAGTCAAAAATATGTCATTTTCACTTCCCATATATTTTGACTTCTCCTTTTAACTGAAAGTGACTATAAAACTCATTATCTCATCTCCATTTTTCATTTCCATCTCTTCATATGCATTGTGTTTACATGAGTAAATACATGTTTCCACCTCATTCCATGATTTACATCTTGACCTTCATTCGCACATACATGTAAACTTTATCCTTCACTTGCATTTGCAACTCATTTAACCTCCCACCTCCCATTACATATTGCATTTACATATACACATTTTCTGTACAATAAAGCCTTGAAAATGCTAAGTCACTTTTGAAATCAGCAACTTTCACTTTTCACGCATTCTCATGTGTTTCACCTTCACATTCCATTTCATTTCATCTTCCATTTTCACATTGTCATTCCATATTCTGTTCATTTCATTTCACTTTCCATTCCATTGCATATGCATATGCTTTCTCTTTGAGGTTACTTTGTTTGGTTTGTAAAGTCTCCAATCCATTTTCGAATCTTCACTGCTGATCCGGAATTCACTTGTATGGAGGTTCCTTCTGATGATCTATTTATTTATTGGGATTTTTGTGTTGCAGCACAAGCACAAGATAAGTCCTTGCGATCTAAGTCCAAAGGCAAAATGAAATATCAATATGATTAAGAATTGACTCATTCAGCTCCTTCTTCAGTCACATGTATTTTGGATAATGTATTGGACACGAAGATTGGTCATGTAGACGTGGTTGACTTTCTACAAAGAATTGAAGCCTCGGCTAGTCATGAAATGAAGCGCATTAGGAGAAGTAACATTCATTTGGTATCCACATTTCCTATGGCGGCTATAGAACCTAACTTCGTTTATGGATGTCCACGGTGTTTTACTCCCAAGATGAAGACTATCAAAGATGCTGACAGCAAGGTTATCATTAGCCTTGATTCTGAGATTATAAAACAAATCTTCAAAGTTCCACGTAAATCAAAATGTGCTGATTTGACTAAAGAATCATCATTGGCTTGTTGGAATGAGCAAAAGAGTAATTATCACAAGTACTTCAACCTTTACTGGTTAGACAATAAAAAAAGCAATTTTTCTAGATGGCCAAAGATGCTTCATCAGTCAAACTTCAAACAAGAGTACAAGAATCTCATCGTCCTTCTTCACAGGAATTGTGGCCTTAAAGATTCTTCTAATTTTGAGTCATGGTTGTATAAGTTTATGTTTCAAATTATGGAGAATAAAAAACACATATTTTGGGGAAAACTTATCAGGACTGCACTCTGCCAACAAATATGTATTGTGGGAACATCAACGCCTTTCTACATGAATTCTTATCTAGTCTACATCGCTGCTGCTATGTGATCTTTCTCTGGTCTTTCTACCAAAGGAGATCGTCTTTAAGTTCCTATTTGAGACTACTATGACCAAATCACTTTGGCAAATACTAAGTTCCACTACAAAAGAGTCCAAGATGCCTTCTTTGGACGGTTCAGGTGCTTGTTTGATAAGCAGTTGTCCATCAAGAGAGTATTTGATGCAACATGGGAGAAGGTGAACCAGTACGGCTGCTTTTTTCTTCAGTTTTCCAATTTCACATACTTGAGAGCTGGATATTTCAAGGGAGAGTCGTATACCTTACCTAGGTATCCTATAGATCAAATCATCTTGATGGAGCTAGCTAGACAGCTCATGGACATGCAGAGTGATCAGCATACTTCACATAGGCCTAGATTTGGCATTACCTCAGCTAAGCCTTTGGCTATTGGCAATTATTCAATTGTTTGTGCCTAAAGCAAAGAATATGGAAGCAGAATTGCAGTTGATTGTATTGAAATAGTTCAAAACTAGGTTTGATTTTGACTATCGAGAAATGAATTCTCACATAAAAAGAGCTTATACTCATGTTCATCGCATTGAGGACATTTGGATTGATATGAGAACAGAACTTGACATCATGAAGATGGATTACTACGGATTAACTTTGCAGCAAAAAATCAATCTTAATATGTTGGAAATCCTTTCAGATTTTTAAGTCGAAGATGATGGCGACAGCCTTGATTCGGAATTATATCAAGTCAACTTTGATAAGAAGTGCCCTTTTCCTATTCAATGGCAACAGAAGGTACATCTATCATGGACAAGTTTCAATCTATCCTAGCAAACACTAACAAATAGTTGAAAAGTAAAGCCCTTAAAAAAGTAAATCCTAATATGAGCTTGGATTGTGGAAGTTTTGGTCCTCCCGGTAGGAAATCACAATTGAAGATTATTGGGAAAGATGGTGCCTCATCTTCAAATGCCAAGAGTTCCCTCAAATTCAAGTTAATGGGCGGAAAAGGAAGTAAAACATCTCAAATTCCTAAGTCAATTCAAAAATCAGCAGTAGAATCAAAAGAGGATTTGGAAACGGAATCTAATAAAGAAGTTTCAGATGAAGGGGAAATCATGATCACATCTTCCCCAAACCCTGCACAAGCCTATACATCTTCTATACATGAAGAACCCCTTTTGCAAGAGGTTGATGATGATGTAGATTCATTTTCTACTGTTTTCACTCATTCCATTCCAGTCTCGGAGGTTAACACCATGGCTCTTCCTATTTCATCTATTGGTCCTTGTGTTCCTACACATGAACAATATGATCACTTAGCTATCACAGAGACATTTGCAATTCTTAAATGTGTCAAAGAGATGAATGAAATGGAACAAAACTTGATTTCTTCTTTGACTCTAGAAGCAGATAACCTGAAAGAAATCCTTGATGATTGGGATGAAATGATAAAATTTGGTCTGGATGCTATGGTCACATGTGATATTCTTTCATCATATGAGATGTTCTTCAGATTTCAAGGGCTCATTGGTTATAAGGAGGAGACATTAAGGAAGTTGATTACAAAGTTGCAGGTGGCCTTGGGAGATTGTCAAGCAGTTGAGACAAGTGTTACTTGTGATTTGGAACAGATGGGATGCCATGATACTGATAATTTTGGTAATCTTTTGGCAGCACAGAGAGTGACTTCCAAATATACAATCAGGATCAATGTTGATGTCGATTCTGAATATTTTGGTTCGCACATGATAAACAAGTTTGTTTTGTATAAATCTTTGACAAAACACTTGTTAGATACTACAACAGCGAATTCCAAAGTTGTGCAATCAGCACATGAAAATGCAGTAAGAGTTGAAGCCATATCGAAGACGATGAAAATTGCTGATCTTCCCATAGTGCGTGATATCATTGTCAAATTCAAGGCACTAAGAAACAATCTCTAATATTGTTGTTTGTTTCGTGTTAGTAGTTGTAAAAGATGCATTACATGAAGATGTGTAATTACATGTAATGTGAATTACATGTATGCAAAAGGATGTGATGTGAGTTGCATGTGCAGTTGCATGTAACCCTTTATTTTCTGTAGTTAGACTAGGTCAAAGTTGGTTGAGTTGCTCCCACTTTTTCCTCCACCTTTTTCTCAACTCCTATGCCTATATAAAGGAGTGCCCCCTCATTGTAAAATTATCATTATCTTTATGCAAGAGAAATTTGGAGAATTTGTTATTTTTATTTGCGCACCATTTTGAGAGAAAGTGAATACAAAGGAGCATTTGAGACTTAACTTTGATTAAGTGAGATTGTTATTTGTGTGAATTGTAAGCTTTGTCTATGATTCATATTGTCTTGTGTTATTGGTAATTGTTCTAGTGAACTGAATAGAAAAGAGTTGAGAAACAATTGAAGCCAAAGCTTTGACCAAGAGCAATTGTGAAAGTGTATAGCTAGAAGCTTTGTCTGTAGCTTATATTATCTTCTTAATTCACAAAATAGCTAAGTATTCATACTTTTAGGAGTCTTTGTGCCCTAATTGTAAAGTTTTTCATATAGAAGTAGGACTAGACTTAGAGTCAAACCAGTACATTTTTAATTAGCCTTTGAATTAGTAAAGGTTTATCAGTATCACTGTTTCCAACTCTTGATAGAAGTGAAATTAAAGATTCACCCTGCCCATTACTCGTTCCACAAGTGGATTCTTTTTTGAAAGATAAGAAGAAAGGATATTGGTAACACCCAGGTTATAAAAATCTCTCGAATTTTTGCTTACCTTGAGTTGATCCAAGGAACGATGAGAAGGGGGAGCCTTCCCTTCAAGGTGGGAGAGACTCTGTCTCACACGCTATGGCTGGTCATCCTATTTTGCAACTAGATTTTTACCCAAAACTGTCGGTTGCAAAATATTCACCCAACACGTCTCACTTGAATTTACGCATACATATATGTGTGCGTGTGTATACATATGCAAGCATATGTAGATACTATGGTATTGTTATATAAAAACATGCCAGATATCACAGGAAGCTCTAAGATCATTCCAATTTATAAGGTAACACATTAGTTCTTCATTTTGATTAATGCTTAGTGATCTTTCCTTTTATAATCATTTTTTTTTATTCACCAGGTTAGCTCATGGTAATCCATAGTATGTTTTTTCTTGCCTAATCATTTACCCCTTAGCCTTGGTGCTTAGAATTCATACCTCTCGGCCCATAGGTGGATTGGTTTCCCTTATCCAATTTCCTCTTTGGCAATGCTTCTCTCCCTTCATCACGCTCCTACAAAAGAGAATTACCATGGTAATAATATATTCCTCATTATAAAATCAAGTTTACTATAATAAGTAATCATTTTAGTTGGGTGGATATTTTGCAACCGACGGTTTGTTCAATTCTAGTCACAAAATAGGTACACGAGTCATAGTGTACGAAACCAAATCTCTCCTACATTAAAGGGAAGGCTCCCCCTTCTCACCATTCCTTGAATCAACTCAAGGTAAGCAAGAAGTTGAGAGATTTTGTAAGGGGTGTTACCAATATTCTTTCCTCTTTTCTTTCAGGAAAATATCGACTTACATGTGCAACTTGTAATGTGCAAGATTAAATCTCTAAACTACACTTTTATCTTATAGTTGGAAAAGGTGATACCGATAAACCAACACCAACTCAAAGGTTGATTGAAAGCGTATCAGTTTGGCTCTAAGTCTTGTTTGTCTAATTTGTAAGGAAAATCACTACCAGTGGGCCACGATGACTTGCAGAAGTAGATGATTTCTATTCTATAACTTCTTTTTAATTTTAATCTATTCTATAAGAAAAAACTCTATCATTGGGGCACAAAGACTTCCAAAAGTAGGGAAATTCTAACTATTTTCCATGAATTTGAGATGGTAACACAAGCTACAGTCAAAGCTTCTAGTCTATGTATTACAACAACCACTCCTAGTCAAAGCTTCGGCTCCAGTTGCTTCTTGTAATAACCCCAACTGTTATAATTTCATCAAACACCAAATTCTTTTATAATTCAGTTGTTTGACCTTTCGTCAAATACTTTACATGCAGATACCACTGCAATAACCCAAGTGGCTCTCAAACAATCTGTGCTGAAAATTTGATTTCTTTTTTTCTTCTTGAGGTTTTGCAATTTTGATACAACAATATAGCAGCAAACTAGAAGATTTTGCAATAATAATTTCAACTCAAATATTTAGATATTACATAGGGAATATACAACTGAAAAATTCTAGATTTCAATATCAATTTAGATATTGAGTATTTTTACAAAATACCAACCACCCAATCGATTAAATAACCCTTATTATCTAAATCAACAATACCTAGAAAAATTAGAAGTTACAATCCATAAACTTACAGGTAAGACATGCCTTGAAACCCTCTGATATGAAGACTAGCAGCAACAAAGAATTCTTTGACAAACAAATGCAACCGCAGATTTGGAAAATGTTGCTCCCAAAGTGGAGATAGAAAATAACACCCAAGAACAGATATAAATTGACGCTCAACCAACTCCAAATTAACCAGCACACAATTTGATATAACAATTCTAATGAATCCCTTCACAAATTCCAAAACAACCTCTAGCAGCAATAAAAATTAAACTTCTCCTTAGCAACAGTTAATACAATAGAAGAAATGACAAACCATATACCTCAGCACAATCTGCCAAGCAATCTCAGAATTGAATATACAATACTTCAGCCATAGATCCCAAACCCTTATACTTCAGCAAGGGCACAAAATTTTAGAACTTCAGAAGTGTCACAAAGACAAGAAAAAAAATAAGATAATGAAATAAATGAATGCTTTACTCATCAAATGGGCTCATATTTATAATCTCCAAATGGCACAAAGTTTCCCAAATGAACTTCGCTTAAGAAACTTCTCACACACAACATTAAAATATAATAAAGTGTCATTAATATAATTTATTAATTGCTTTTGGCTCCAAAAATGACCTTTTCCACCATAACTTAATAATCTGACATGTAGGGCCACTATTTCTTGTTCCCACGATTTAAAATTTTTCATCCCGGTTCCAACAAGCTATGAAACTGAGGTTACCAACCAACAAGACCAACAAAAATAGCAACCTCAGCATATTTAGATGAATAATAATAATAATTCCCCCGTCTTGAGAAAATAACAGAAGAAGCATCAGAATCGAAATCTAACAACACCAAAGTGATCCTGATGATGAAAGACAATGAATGAACCTAACAGGGTGACTTACTATAAATAGATGCTCCCTCCAAAATTTTTGGAGTCCAAACTGGAAGCCCAAAATAAAAATTGAGAGCATCACACAACATCTCTAACTCAACTGAGCTCATTGGAACCAACAATTTGACTTACTAGAAATAGAAATTCCCTTAAATGGAGCCAAAACATACCATAGGCTTCTAAAAAGCCTTTAACCCCACAACTAAGCCCCTCAAATCCCATTATTAGTTCACGAAGGTCGCGATGGTGAACTAACCAAGCCAACTGCAGGAACCTGCTAAAAATGGGGACATTACACTTCTTAACTCACTATGCTCTATTATTGAACACACAATAATAACATGAATCAAGGACAATAGGCACAAATTACAATCAAAGCTTCTAATTTGCTCTATCACAATTGCTTCCAGTCAAAGCTTCGAATCTAATTGCTTCTTTTGATCACTTTTGTCTCAAATTCGTACGACACAACCAAAGTTATGCTTGCACAAGTTTGGCAAATCTTTCTTGCATACAACAAAAGATGATTTTTACAATGGGGTGGCACTCCTTATATAGGAAAAAGGAGTAAGAAAAAGGAGAAAAAGGTGGGAGGAACTCAGCCACCTTGACCTAGTCAAACTTGGTGAGAAAAATTATTAGATGACATGTCATGGGACATGTAATCGGAATATATATGATTGCATTGCATGTGTTTGACCTACATGCGATTGAATTACATGCAATCCATCTTTTACATCTACAAAGCTGGAAAACACTTGAAGAAAATGTTGAAACTGTTAATTATGAATGAATCAATCATGTAGACTATCAACAAAAGCCTGTACTTCGTGATGATTGTGGGATCAGGGATTCATGTATTCCGCACCACTACATTCTCTTTCATGAGTGATCAAGCTTTTTCTCGTTTGAGTTGTTGTGAACTATCCTTTGTAGATTGGTACATTTTGAAGTCTCAGACACTTTGAAAACCTTCTTGATGGTGTTCAGATGTAAATTCAAAATAACTTTTCATTAGCACCTTGAACTCTTTCTTTGCTTTTGCTTTTTTTGAAGCAAAGCATTTGGCACATTCCCACACAAACTCAAGTTTTGAGACAACCATTGGGAAAACGGAGATCAAATGAATAATTGCGTCCTAAAAATCAAAGCATGTCTCCTTGATGAGATGTCTTTTTTGGAGAAGTTCTCAGATATCTTGAATGTGTCGCAACATGAAGATAAAAACATCTTCCAATGAGATTGGATCCTTGAAAACTCTGGGATGTGAGTTAAAATGATGGATCCATAAGGGATAAGGGTTCTAAGTATTGATTAGATACTCATGAAGCACATATGAAGGCTGGAAATGATCCAGAAAGCATATGTATTTGAATAAAAAGGGCCAAGATGGGACTTAGAAGGATGGATTGCATGTGGGCAAGGATGGGGTTTTTCTATAAATGATAAAGAATGCAAGCTAGCAAGCTAGGCATGTAAGGATGCATGCAAATGATGACTTTGGTATTTAAAAGAGTGACCTTTTTGCAGTATCGAGTTTTCTAGATGTAATTACATGTAAAGTAATTTACGTGTATTGTTACTTGATGTAAACATGTAATTAGGTTTGGAGGATGGAATTACATGTAAAAGGGTTTGGATGTAATTGCATATATAGGAAAATGGACATAATATGCTTTGACATGTGTTGGTGAAATATGAAAAGATGTGATGCACTTGCATGAAAAGGTGAAATGTGAAATGATATAATATGCTCTTGCATTCTTGGGAAAGAATCCTTAGCTCTTTTCGAAAAAAAAAAACAAAACACCAAGCAGATCACAAGCAAAAATATGCACAAAATACAAAACATACCTTTTGGTTATAGACTCGGACATGACAAATATCAAGTTGCTCTCCTATATGCAATTTTGATTTTGAAGTTTGCAAAAATTTCAAGTATTCAAAAATAGAGGTTTTCATCTTATTTAAAGAAAATTTGCAAAATACATGGCGTGTTTTTGAACAAATGTACGAGGATAAGCCAAAATATGCAACAAAATAGCAAAGTGAGCAAGAAAAGACAAACAACATTGAAGACCTCTACTTAGAGATCAAAGAGCCAAATGTGGAAGATAGAGAAGTTGGAATAAATGACTTTGCTCCAAATTCAAATTTCCCAAACAACTCTCGACTATTCAAATCTTGCAAATGTGATCCTCCAATGTCAAAACATGAGGCATTTTTACACGTAAATGCCAAAAACATGATTCTAAAGACCTCCAAATGCAAGACATTTTTGATGTAATGCATCTATTGGGTTGTTTTTGGGTATAAATGTGCCCTCTAAAGGCATGTAAATTAGTTGTTTTTGGAGAAATGGAGGAAAAACGTGGTCTTGAGATAGAAAATCATGCATCCAAAAACCAAAACGTCTCTTCCAAATGCATATTCATGGGCTGGAAACGTTGATTCTAGACTTTTTTTACAAAAACGTGCCCTTTTATGCAAAAATCTGGGTCACTTTTGTCTTGAATATGCAAAATCATAAGCCCCAAATGCGTTTGTATACTTTGAAACTCAAAAATGCCTGCTTGTGATGAATTTTGTGGCTTGCAAAGGAAGAAATCTGGGCATTTTTAGCAAAAATGTGCCCTATTCTTCTATGGGCATGAGTCGTTTTTGGATTCAATATGCAAAATCGTGGTCTCCAAATGCATGTGCATGTATTAAAATGCCAAATCACACTCTCTTGGAGAGCTTCCATATTTTAAAATGCATGTATTTGGAGATGAGGCAAATCACACTCTCCAGGAGGTTTTAAATGTTTTAAAATGCATATAAGTCCAACATGCAAATCGCACTCTCAAGGCTTCATTACATGTTTTAAAATTATGCCTTTGGATGTTGAGAGAACAATCGCACTCTCTAGGCCCAAACGCATGCATCTCATTTGCATGTAAATGAAAAGAAGTGCAAATCACACTCTCTAACCTCTTTTGCATGTTTTAAAATATGCAACATGTAATACACATTGACGATTTTCGCCTTTAAAGAAAAATCATGGACTCCAAATGCATTCACATGTTATACTTAACATGTTAAAGACCAAGTTCATGCGAATCGCACTCTTGAAGGTCTATTACATGTTTTAAAAACCCATTTCAAGTGGTAAAAATGTCTTTCTAGTGCAAATCGCACTCTTGGCGGCCCTTTGTACATAGACATGTAAATGGGTTGAAACTTGAGTTTTCACGACTTAAAAGACCAATTAAGCATATGTTTAATTGAATTTTGAGGAAATATCACTTCATTGGGTCAAAAGTAGTATTTACACTATATAGTTTAATATATCATGTGTAAATATTATTCAAAAAGCAATATTAACTTATATGTTTTGAAATAAAACAAAAAGTAACTCGAGAAATAAATCAATGATATAGTTAATAGAGTCATTTAAGTGAAATTTTTTAAAAGCAACTCAACATGAAAATATAACATAAATGTTACATTCCAATTTTTGACCCAATTTAAAATGTTCATATAGCCATTAAGGTTTCACGTGAAGTCGGTTGACAGTTGAAATTTGTTATAATCATGTGAAATGGTAAGATGGTTAATTGTTATAATTTCATATCAAGATGATATGTTAGTTAACCATTATGATGATATTTTAAAGCTATTGCAGATGGTTATTTATCATGAATTCATGGGAATTGAAAAGGCGGTTAGCCGTTATGATCATTTATGATTAATAACTTGTTATGGTAATATGATTTAATTGTGGAGAATTTTCTTGTAGCAAGCACGTCAAAGGGGTGGAAGCATTGTCAGAAAAGAATTGGGCACAAGGGCATCACCATCACCGGGCAAATGGGTATGAATCTTGAATCACCATAGTTGAGGACCTAGTGACTGCATACTAGATACACACATTGGACATGCATGAGCTAGTTGGACAATCAATAAAATATTGAACATTTAAACATAATCAAAATACGTACCTTTAAATGGTTTATGTTGGCATTCTCATCATTATATTATATATATATATATATATATATAGATGCACATAAGTATAAAAGTATGGTGTCACCATAGTATTAGATTATTCAAGCTTATCTCTATTACCATTCATATATATAAATATGCATATACATTGAGAGGATATGAAGATAAAATAATTTCCCAAGTATACAAGTATTTAGACATGCATAACCTAATAGGTATAACCTTGGACACAATAATAATATGATGTCACCATTCGAAGCTTATTCTGATTCTTAGCTGCATAATTGTTTGCAGTATTAAGATAAGGTCACCTTGGAATATCCTTATTTGGTGCTGCATAAGAAGCTTGAGATATCTGTTTTTTGAGAGCAAGAAGTTCATTTGCCAGCTTTTGAACCAGTGGATCAGATGTACCCGACAAAGAGGATTCTGAAGAGGAATTATTCTTGAATTAACTAGCATCTTTGCGAATCTTTCCCACCAGGATCAGATCATCTTCAATCTCAGTTGCCAAAGATTGTGTGAGAGCCAATGTTGGAGGGGCAACCCTTCGAAGTAAAAAGCTAACTTCAGGAAGTTAAGTGTTGATGAAGAAACACTTCAAATTCGTGGCAGTGCGCTGAGAAGCAATAGGAATTATGTTAGCTAATTTATTGAACTTAGCAATAAACTCCCGCATTCCATCATTTGCCCCCTTCATTTGAGTGAGTTGTGCTAGGAGAGCATGCTCATCTTTTGCAGGCTTGAATCTTTCAAGGAACTTAACATGCAGAGATGCCCAATCAGTGATGAAATTAGGTTCTCGATTATAGAACCAATCAGCTACTATACCTTGTAAAGTCTCAATAAAGAGCCTTACAGATATATCTTCATGTTCAATACCAAAGACTCCCACAACAATGTAAAAGGCTGTAATGAGTTCATCAAAATGTTGCTTACCGTCTTCGTAGAATTTGGGAAAATTCTTACGAGAACCTTGAGGTAATGCATGCAATGGTGTTGCAAGATTCAACGAACCAAAAGTTGCTCCCCAAGGACTAGTAGCTATATTGATAACTGGAAGGTTGGTAGTAGCTAGGTGTAATTGTGCAATAGACACAAGGGGTTTGAGGAAAAACTAGGAACAATTGACTTCTTTTTAGGAGGAGGATAACTTGTAGTACAGGAAAGAGAGGGAATGCTAATAAGTAAATCAAAATGAGCCCGTTGTGCCCAAAATGATCCGGTAGAACTAGAAGAACTATCTCCCTTCTTTCTCCAGGAATACACGTGCTCAAAACTTGCCAGTGTGATAACTAGTAATGCCAATCAGAATAAGGAACTAAACTTCAAATGAAAGCAAGAGGCTTCCGAATGCGTTCGTGATCCCTAGCAGAGTCGCCAAAAAATTGTTGGGGGAATATTTTGCAACCGACAGTTTTGGGTAAAAAATCCAGTCACAAAATAGGATGACTAGCCACAGCGTGTGAGATAGAGTCTCTCCTACCTTACAGGGAAGACTCCCCCTTCTCACTGTTCCTTGGATCAACTCAAGGTAAGCAAGAAGTCAAGAGATTTTGTAAAAAGAGTGTTACCAATATCCTTTCTTCTTAACTTTCCAGAAAGGATCCACTTACTCGTGGAACGAGTAATGGGCAAGGTAAATTTCTAACTACACTTCTATTAAGAGCTGGAAACAGTGATACCGATAAACCTTCACTAACTCAAAGGTTACTTGAAAATGTACCAGTTTGGCTCTAAGTCCGGTCGTACTTCTATATGGTAAAACTTTACAATTAGGGCACAAAGACTCCTAAAAGTAAGAATACTTAGCTATTTTGCAAATTAAAAGATTTCAGAATTGAATGTTTAATTATAATGTCTAGTGGTGTAATGATTCATGGATCCATTCTATGGTTATTTGGTTATCACTTCCTATTTTAAAGAGAATTTATAATATCAACCAGATAACGAATTATCATGATAAGTATTGTAGTAAACTGCTATAAAAATTGGATAAGCTGAAGCAAATTGGTAGAAGTTTCAATGCAAGGTTCAGTTTTGGGTAAATCACATAACTTGATAAGTTCTGAAAGATGAATGGTGCTGCTTGAAAGTTTATCAATCTGTCTCAAATGCTGGTTCATTAGTTCATGGTTATCATTAGAATTTCATCTCCCATATCCATGGTTGATATAATCTCATGGTTAAAGAACAACAGTGACATGTAAACAGACTCTATGAATTCCCACTAGTAAATTATATAAATGCATACTCCATTCAATCTGTATTTAACTTGGCAACAGTAATTAGTTTTACATGAAAGAAGATCATAGTAGAATATTCAACTGGCATAGCATTATGATTAAATGTATTAACGGATTTCTAGCAAGTTTCAGCGGAACTCTGATTATCTTACATATCCATATCTGAGACAAACTCTTGGTTATTTGATAGCAAAACAGGAGACACGATATCAATCCCTAAGAAGTTACAATTAAGGATAGAAGCTATGTTTTTCTTTAACATTCTCCATTCGGACTGTATATAACTTTGGCAACAGTATTATGTAAAGCAGAACATAACAGGACCCACTAGTATGTCAGTAAGAAAATAAAAGAAAGGATAGACAAAACATGTTTTAAAAATTGGGCATTATACACCTTACGTGACCTGAACATTTTGTACCCTGTGGCCGGAAACAATGATCTCCTGCACTTCTCTTTCTGTGATCATTTGGAAAAAATAGTGGAGAGAGGAAGGCGTATGGCATATCACTACTCCCTTGTGTTATTTCTTCTCTCGCTCATGCCCTCCTACAATGGGTATATTATCAGATGGTTCAGACAGGTTTCTAAGCATAAAAAGAATGAATGTGCCGTAGCACCAAAGTCACAAGAGTGCGTTAATTTTCAACTCTTGACATTGATTAAAAGCAATAGTAGGTGATCGGAAGGATCACGAAAATGCAAAGAGGGAGAAGTTATCCCCAAAACGATCATCGATACTCTTATCTAATGGTCGGCTTGGCTATTCGGCTACCTTCAATTATCAAGAAGGATTCGAACGCAAAAATACAATAATATATGAAAAAAACACTAAAGAAGGAAAAGAATAAAGAGTTGAAAAGACAATTCGAATTGCCAGAAAATAAAATCAATTAACCATGCCAAGTGTTAAAAAGCAAAGATATTAAAAAAAAAGAGTAGAGTTGGAAAAAATAATAATTCGAATATTATATTTTGAACATTATTATAATCTTATATTTATATTTACATGCAAACATCACTTTATTATTAATTTATAATGATACTAAATCATTTTTATATTATAAGCATGAATATAAATTATTATTAAAATAATATGATGAAAGATAAATTAAAATCCTTTAACATACGTTTTATATTTTAACTCAATTATTTTAAATAAATCATTTATTAAATAACCCATGTGGGTCCCGCAGATGTATCTTGTTTCAAGTCGCTAGATCCTCTACCCATCTACTCAGTGATGGTGATGCTTCTGTGCCTAATTCCTTTCTGACAATGTTCCCCCCTATCGACATGTTTCCTGCAAGAAAATTCCCTACAGTTAAATTATTTTATCATAATGAATTATTTAATCCTAATTAATCATAACAGTTAACCATCTTCTCAGTTCCATGAGTTCGTGATTAACAATCAACTAACATGTCATTTTTACTTGAAATCATAATGATTAACTATCTTACTATTTCGCCAGATTATGACAAATCAAACTACCAATTGACTTCATGTGAACCTCAACAGCTATATTTCAAATTAGGTCAAAAATTGAGATGTAACATACCATTACCCTTGTGGTTCATCCTCGATGAACTTGAAATTGCAACAAACATTACAAAGGAGTATTTTAAAATTGGAATGTAACACAAATGCTCCTTTGTATTCACTCTCTCAAAATAGTGCTTACACAAACAAAGTTCTGCTAACACAATTCCTCCAAAGCTCTCTTGCATAAAGATAATGATAATTTTACAATGAGGGGGCACTCCTTTATATAGGCACAAGAGTTGAGAAAAAGGTGGAGGAAAAAGTGGGAGCAGCTCAACCAACTTTGACCTAGTCTAACTATAGAAAATAAAGGGTTACATTCAACTGCACATGCAACTCGCATTACATCCTTTTACATTCATGTAACTCGCATTACATGTAATTACACATCTTCATGTAATACATCTTTTACAACTACTAACACGAAACAAAACAACAACCTCAGAGATTGTTTCTTAGTGCCTTGAATTTGACAACGATGTCACGCACTGTGGGAAGATCGGCAATTTCCATCGTCTTTGATATGGCTTCAACTCTTACTGCATTTTCATGTGCTGATTGCACAACTTTGGAATTTGCTGTTGTAGTATCTAACAAGTGTTTTGTCAAAGATTTATACAAAACAAACTTGTTCATCGTGTGCGAACCAAAATCTTTAAAATCTACATTAGCATTGATCCTGATTGTATATTTGGAAATCACTCTCTCTGCTGCCAAAAGATTACCAAAATCATCAATAACACGTCATCTCATCTGTTCCAAATCACAAGTAACACTTGTCTCAACTGCTTGACAATCTCCCAAGGCCACCTGCAACTTTGTCATCAACTTCCTTAATGTCTCCTCCTTATAACCAATGAGCCCTTTAAATCTGAAGAACATCTCATATGATGGAAGAATATCACATGAGACCATAGCATCTAGACCAAATTTTATCATTTCATCCCAATCATCAAGGATTTCTTTCAGGTTATCTACTTCTAGAGTCATAGAATAAATCAAGTTTTGTTCCATTTCATTCATCTCTTTGACACATTTATGAATTGCAAATGTCTCTGTGATAGCTAAGTGATCATATTGTTCATGTGCAGGAACAAAAGGACCAACAGATGAAATAGGAAGAGCCATGGTGTTAACCTCCGAGACTGGAATGGAATGAGTGAAAACAATAGAAAATGAATCTACATCAACATCAACCTCTTGCAAAAGGGTTTCTTCATGTATAGAAGATGTACAGGCTTGTGTGGGATTTGGGGGAGATGTAATCATGATTTGCCCTTCTTCATCCGAAACTTTTTTATTAGATTTTGTTTCCAAATCCTCTTTTGATTCTGTCGTTGATTCTTGAATTGACTCAAGAATTTGAGATGTTTCACTTCCTTTTTCGCCCTTTAACTTGAATTTGAGGGAACTCTTGGCATTTGAAGATAACGCACCATCTTTCCCTATGATCTCAAATTGTGATTTCCTACCGAGAAGAAAAAAACTTCCACAATCTAGGCCCATCTTAGGATTTACTTTTTTAAGGCCTTTACTTTTCAACCATTTGTTAGTGTTTAATAGGATGGATTGAAACCCATCCATGATAGATGTACCTTCCTTTTGTTGCCATTGAATAGAAAAAGAGCACTTCTTATCAAAGTCGGCTTGATGAAATTCTGAATCAAGGATGTTGCCATCATCTTCAACTTGAAATCTAAAAAGATTTCCAACATATTAAGATCAATTATTTGTTGCAAAGTTAATCCGCAATAATCCATCTTCATGATGTCAAGTTCTGTTCTCATATTACTCCAAATGTCCTCAATGCGATGAACATGAGTATAAGCTCTTTTTATCTGAGAATTCATTTCTCGATAGTCAAAATCAAACCTAGCCTTGAACTTTTTCAATGTAATCAACTGCAATTTTGCTTCCATATTCTTTGTTTTAGGCACACAAACAATTGAATAATTGCCAATAGCCAAAGGCTTAGCTGAGGTAATGTCAAATCCAGGCCTATGTGAAGCATGCTAATCACTCTGCACGTCCATGAGCTGTCTAGCTAGCTCCATCAGGATCATTCGATCTGTAGCAGACCTAGATAAGGTATACGGTTCTCCCTTGAAATATCCAACTCTCAAGTATTGGAAAGTGGGAAACTGAAGAAAAATGCAGCTGTACTAGTTCACCTTCTCCCATGCTACATCAGATAATCTCTTGATGGACAACAGCTTATCAAACAAGCACCTGCAATGTCCAAAGAAGGCATCTTGGACTCTTTTGTAGTGGAACTTACTATTTACCAAAGTGATTTGGTCATAGTAGTCCCAAATAGGAACTTGAAGACGATCTCCTTTGGTAGAAAGACTAGAGAAAGATCCCATAGCAGCAGCGATGTAGACTAGATAAGAATTCATGTAGAAAGGTGTTGATGTTCCCACATTACATATCTGTTGGCAAAGTGCATTACAGATAAGTTCTTCCCAAAAGATGTCTTCTTTATTCTCCATAATTTGAAACATAAACTTGTACATCCACGGCTCAAAATCAGAAGAATCTTTAAGGCCACAAATCTTGCTGAGAAGGATGATGAGATCCTTGTACTCTTGTTTGAAGTTTGACTGATGAAGCGTCTTTGGCCATTTGGAAAAATTGCTTCTTTTATTGTCTACCCAGTAAAGGTTGACATACTTCTGATAATTACTCTTTTGCTCATTCCAACAAGCCAATGGTGATTCTTTAGTCAAATCAACACATTCTGATTTATGTGGAACTTAGAAGATTTGTTATATAATCTCTGGATCAAGGCTAATGATAACCTTGCCATCAGCATCTTTTATAGTCCTTGTCTTAGAAGTAAAACGTTGTGCACATCCATAAACAAAGTCAGGTTCTATAGCTGCCATAGGAAAAGTAGATACCAAATGAATGTTGCTTCTCCTAATGCGCTTAATTTCATGACTAGTCAGAGCTTTAATTTGTTGTAGAAAGTCAGCCACATCTACATGACCAATTTTCGTGTCCAACACGTTATCCAAAAAGAATGTGACTGAAGAAGGAGCTATATGAGCCAATTCTTTATCATATTGATATTTCATTTTCCCTTTGGACTTAGATCGCGAGGACTTATCTTGTGCTTGTGCTGCAACACAAAAATCCCAAAACATAAATACATCATCAAAAGTAACCTCTATACAAGTGAATTTCAAATCAGCAATGAAGATTCGAAAATGGATTAGAGACTTCACAAACTCAACAAAGTAACCTCAAAGAGAAAGCATATGCATATGCAATGGAACGGAAAGTGAAATGAAATGAACGAAATATGGAATGAAAATGTGAAAATGGAAGATGAAATGAAATGGAATGTGAAGGTGAAACGCCTGAGAATGCGTGCAAAGTGAAAGTTGCTGATTTCAAAAGTGACTTAGCATTTTCAAGGCTTTATTATACGAAAAATGAGTATATGTAAATGCAATATGTAACAAGAGGTGGAAGGTTAAATGAGATGCAAACACAAGTGAAGGATAAACTTTACATGTATGTGCGAATGAAGGTCAAGATGTAAAGCATGGAATGAGGTGGAAACATGTATTTACTCATGTAAACACAAATGCATATGAAGAAATAGAAATGAAAAATGGAGATGAGGTAATGAGTTTTATAGTCACTTTTAGTGAAAAGAAGTCAAAGTACATGGGAAGTGAAAATGACATCTTTTTGACTTTCCAAAATATGACTTTAAATCAAAATCGGATCTTTTGGATGTAATTACAAGTAAAACATTTCATGTAATCGTGTCGTGCGAATGGAAGCGAAAAATGAGATGGGTGAAAATGGAAGTGGAAAATGGGATTACGTGCACGTGCGGATGGCGAATGAGATGGAAAACATGTAATTGCATTTTGCTGAGTGAGAGATGAAGTGTCGTGACATGGAAATGGAATGTGAAAGATGATGATGCTTTCACATGAAATGAAACAAAAACAAGTTTTTGGAAAAAAACTTGTAACTTCTCCAAGTGGAGAGAAATCGGCAAGCAAGCACAAAACACAAAAAACATACCTTCAGAAAATAACTCAAACATGCCAAGATGTAATGCACTTCAAAGCTGAAATTCAAAATTGGGACTTGGGAAAGAACCAAAAACATGAAAATGAAAGAAAACTTCATATTTAAAGGGAAAATGCACTTTCCTTGGCAAAGATTTTCACAAATGGCATCCATCTAATAATTTCATTCATAAAATTAGCAAAGATAAGCATGAATTATATTACAAGAGGGAAGAAGTCCACTTATATGAAGAATAAGTGCCAAATATGAAGGAAAAAGATGCTCTTTGGTTTGAAATTTTTTTTTAAATGGTGAGACCTTTTCCAAGCTTGCAAATTTGAATGAGAGAGGGCAGCAAACAAGGAGAATTTGTTGCAAAATGCCAAAACATGCCCTAAACACTCTCCAACTTCCAACATTTTTTAAGATTTATGCTCATGGGACATTTTTAGAAAAAACGTGTTTCACCATAGATTTCCATGTAAAACATTTTGGTGTTTAAACACCAAAATATGAACCAAGATACAATGTAATCACTCAAAAAGAGCAAATCGATTCATCCCCATGCAAAAACGTTGAGCAAAAATGAAAATTTTTGGAGTTTTCCACAAAAACGTGCCCTAGATATGAACTCCCAAAAATGATTTTCAGCACATTAAACTCATCTTTGATGCAAGCAAAATCATCACCAAGTAAAAACGCCTTGAATGCAAAAGATTTCATTCAAATCCATGAAGAAAATCTTGAGTTATGGCCAAAATTGGATTCTTCGGGAGCAAGAACACATTTTCTTCTCAAAATCGGACTTTTCAATGAAAATAACACATTTTAAAATATGTCTTAATGCAAAATCGAACCTTTTGAAGTCACTTGCATATTTTAAAGTGTCTTCATCATTTTGATGCTTAGGCATAAAAACTTGTCTTTTCATGTCATAGCATTAAAAAGGTCCACTTTTGAGGCACTTTTTGATGTAATGGCATGAAACGTATCCTCAAAAGTGAGTTTTATATGCAATGGCATGAAAAGCTTCCACTTTTCATAGCTTTTACATGCAATTGCATATAAAAAGTCCACTTTTGAAGCCTTTTACTCATGTAATTCATTTAAAATTATAAAAATGTCACCAAATGGGTCAAAAAACAATATTCATTTATCATATTATTCAATATAATACATAAACATCATTTTAAAGTGACATTTAAATAAGTATTTGATTTTAAAAGCAAAAATTTAAAATGTAACTATATAGTTATATAGTTACTTTAAGTGAAAAATTTAAAAGTAACTCAACTTAAAATTATAACATAAAGTGCACTATAGTCACTTTAAGTTATAAATTTAAAGTAAGAGTAACTTAAAAACATAACAAAAAGTGAATATAATGTTATATTTTTTCAAAAAGTGAATGTCAAATTGAAAATATAACATATTTTTAATTCGTGTTGTTGCACCTAAAATTTCCACTTTTGAGGCACTAAAATGGGTATAACTCTTGATTGGCAACTCCGATTGACCTCTAGGTTAGACCGAATCGAAGGTAAAATTGAAAGGCATGACATGAGCAAAACCAAAGGACTAAAAATAAGCAAATGCAAACTCAAAAGCAAAGAACGGACTATGAAGGCTTCAAAAATCAAGCAAAGGCTTGATAGAAAGCAAAACGAAAAGAACTTGACGAAGGCCTTCAATAAAACAATTTGATATACGAATTGAAATTGATCAATCGATCAACATTAAACAAATGAATATCAAATTCAACCTTACAGAAACACGAAACTAGGTTGAAAAAGTTTCATGCTATTACCAACATTTTATGGTGACAAAATGCAAGATAACACTATTCTAGAAACTTTCTTGAATATCTGTACGAAATTATTTAGACAATATCAGATCTGTGAGACATAGAACAGAATGAGTTAAGAATTTGTGGTATAACAATGTTTTCTTAGAACAACTGATGCTTCTGGTGAAGATGGCATATGGCAGAAAGGACCAGCATTGTATGACATGTTCAATGTACTAAACCTGACAAGATCAATAGTGTACAAGTAGAAGAGCACATCCCTTCTTATTACATTACATATTTTGCTCATCCTAAATAATGTTACTAGTATTGCACTAACCTGTACATAAGCTATTCTTGTGCAGAGTCTCTATTAACAGCAACATAATATTTATTACATACACCTATTATCAGTTATCTCATTTGGCACTTCAATTATAATATTTTGTTCATTGTGCAATTAAATGCAGTTCTCAATTATCTGTTGTTATATTCTTCCACTAATAACATATCAAAGTTCCAGCAATATATAGCACTGCCCATCCGGTTTATGATAGAAGGTTAGATCACATCAAAATGATTAAATAAAGTTGACATCAAAAAGGCATTATTTGTGTTTATCTAAGGTTTTCCTCATATCTGAAAATGCTAGTTATGGGCCATCTTGGAGGTGTGGCATTCAAGATTTACTAATATATCATATTCAGCCAACTATAAAGAAAAATAAAATCCTGAACCTACTGTTAAATGTCAAGGATGTAACAAGTGGACGAAAGTAGCAGGAAATTGTCTGTTTACGTGCCAAAAGGAGATAATATGAATCATGAAAATAAATTGAACCCAAAATACAAGACGAGAGAGAAAGAACGTCCATTTACATACACCCCTTAGTGCCACCAAGAAAGGGATAAAGAAAAATTAAAATGAAACTGTGCTTGGATTTAATAAACTTAATCTCCTACGTGAACATAGCTCATTAGCTTGATGTTGGACCATCAAATCATTTAAAGAAATTATGTGGACAATGAAGATATCTACCTCCCAGAGATAAACATGGGTGTTGCTGGATCCGACAAGAAATAGAGGCCTTAAAGGATGACTGGCCAGTGCCCTTGTGCTTACGTTCTCGGCAGTGGCAGGAGGATCAATAAATCCCTCAAAATCTTCCCATTCACCCCAACCTAGTCCCATTGCTCCAATTCCAGCATAGCCAGGAATACCAAAAGTTACACCACTTAAATCTTTGCCTGATCTTGGTAATGAACCTAATCCAACTGTAGCTCCACCCAAACCAAGGCTTGAACCTTCTTTTCTTCCAAGCCCCACTCCAGGTGACACAAATGTAGGCACTGGAGTAGACTCTGATCCAGCCCACCCATTCCTTGGCCACTCAACACTTGACCATAAATATTCAAATGAATCAAAGTGAGGTTCCGCGGTAATCAAGTTAAGATAGATAAGTCCCTACAAAAAGAAAAGCCAGCAAGAATATAAGTTGTAGATGGAAAAGAAAACTTGAAGTTAAATGATCCATGTCTATTTACATAGCTTAAATTTGTAGATATAAGCTCCATTTACATTTCAAAAAATATTGCAAACCATAACTTCTGGAAAAATAATCCTTAATCCCTCCATCAAAGTTAAAGGCATAATGTATGACCTGATAGCCTCAAGAACAAAATGGTTCATTAGCAATGAGAATGGCAATTAGATTAAGTTTCGTATTTCTTTTCAATGTGTTCAAAAATGAATTTTTTATTTGACAATAATTAGAAAAAACATTCTCAATTTCACATCTCCAATACCTTTGGGTCAATTTATTTCCATTATAACATTACACTCCTTTAATGCCAATTATAATTGTAAATCCAGGCAAAAACATCCAGTAAACTCACATTGAATAAGATGCCCTCCTGTTAGTAATAAGAAAAGCAAATAGGTAAAAGATTAGTAAAACTAAATGTATTTAGTTTTGTATGTTAAAACAACATACTGGCTGTGTTTAAGATTTCCTTTCTATCAGAGCAGGACACATTTTCTGGCAATGTAAAAGAGAAAACTTGTTGAAAAACCTAAAGAAACAAATTTCTTATGTAAGAAATCCAGCAGAGGTGGAGGAGAGTACAAAAAGCAGCGAAGGATAAAATGCAGAAGAGAATATTATTTCTATGAGAAACCCAAATTCAATTTTGAGAATTCTTTGGCATGCACAGTTAGAGCTTACAACTGCCTCAGAAAACAATAATAAGGAAGCTTAACCTCCTGAAGTCAACTGGGTAAAGGCTGAAGAAACAAATGTAAAACAAGCACACCTAGGGAGATGACAACACAGGAGGAAGTGCTTGGAATAAAATGATAAAAAAGATGTTTATAATTGCATATAATTATGATTACATTAGAAGTTCCTAAAAAATATAAAAACTGAACATCTAATCTTATGATAGACAGATATATTAATATTTATTCAATTAAATATTCTGTTACTATTACTAAATTATTTCTAACAATTTGCTAAAGATTTTACTTTTGTACATAGTCAGCTACAATTAGTCCTTACCAAACTTCTCAAACTTGCCACTGATAAACACAATGTAACAAAAAAAGGAGATGAACAGAGAAAAAAGTGAGAAAGAAAGCACTGTGAAAAAATGGATTAGAATAGGAACTGTAGGCAGACAACCCAAAAGCAAGAAGACAAACTGAGAAATAAAATAAAAATAGGTTATCTATTAAAAATATGAAACAAACATTTGGCCCACTGTAATGATAGGAAATGGATTATTAAACAAAGACAACCTACAGAGGCAGCAGCCACCAGAAACAATAATGTTCCACAAACACTACTACCTGGCTCTCACAAGACACGAAATGCCCCCTGCCCTTCCAAGGATGCATATAAGGTACGAACATCCCCCTATGTCTTCTCTTCTTTCCTCTCCTTCTTGATGTTCCCAAGATGTCTCAGACCCTTAGAGAACCATCTCGTGCACAAATCCCATGATTTTACATTGTCAGGGGCATCCTAGGATCCCGAAAACATTCATTAACCATCTTGGCGTTTTATTATATAAGAAAGAAATTTGAGACTTGAGAAAGCCAAAAAAAAAGAGAAAACCGAGACATTAACTAGTACAATTATTTGCATGAGACAACAAAAAATGAAAGAAAAAAAAATATACAGATAAGAGAAGGAAAAGCATTTGACATTCATCTTTCATCTAATTTGATGCATCTGTTTAAGTCGAGCATTTTTGCATGTTTGAAATTTGAAAATGCAACCTGGGGATATAAGAGGAAATCACATCATAACTAATCAGATATAAAAATTTATGGCAACAAGCTAGTGATCCAAAAGATTAAATTGATAGTGATATGGATGTAAGAGGGAAATAAATGGAAGCCCTTATTTTATAAAATTTGGGCTGCATCAGTTGCTCTTATTGGGGACATATGCTCCTTGTGGGCATAATGAGATTCCAGCTATCCCTGGAGGAGCAGACCAAGCATCCATGATTCACATGATGCACGGTGAAATTGGGTGGCCCTAGGCCCTCCAAAAATGAATGTTGATTCTTTCTTCTATCAAACACATAATTCTGATCATGTAACACTTTGGCTCTTCTGAATACTACAATATTCATTGCTTTATTTATACAGTTTGGCTTTTGTTCAGCCTTCAAGAAGTCATCAAGTGCACTATGGTTTTTGCTGGGTTGAGGATTCTTATGTACTTGATCAGTCATACAAACATCTAGATCACTCCTTTGCTTGATTATCCTCGTGTAAAATTCCTTTCCACTCCATACTCAAAATGCATATCCTTTCTGCAATAAGACTTTGAAGACAATCCACATTCAAAAGACGTCACTTCACACATACCAAGGGTATGATCAAATGAGCAATCATCAGAAGTATCCTTCAATCTATCTTCCTTATCATGCTTGGCTGATTCCATCTCATTACACAACTCTTGCTCATAGGACGAGCTGAAAGACACCTCACCTTCTGAATGCATATCATGAGCTTCATAAACTCCATTAGGCCTGCTATCTTCACCATGTTGCTGATAGACTTGATTGCATAGAAAATCCTCTTCAAATAATGGATTTGAGAATATAGTGAATTCAGATGTATCTTCTATTTCTTCTTCTTCGAACAATGGGTTCAAGAATATAGAGAATTCAGATGTATTATCATGAGAGCTTTCTTTCGGATCATGAAATGTTTCATCGACAAGACTAAAATCTTCATTATCTCCTAAAACTTCCTCATGTTCATACATTGTATGCAATTCTATTTCATCTTCACAAATGGATTCCTATGAATTGTCATCTCCTTCATCCAGTACCCCTTTAGAATGAACTGATCCAACACCTTACTCACCATGGTGAATTGAGAAAAACTTTGGACCATTTCTTTCAACATATTTCTGATACTCTAGATCTAACAAGGCTGATTTCTTCCACACTGAGAGAATCCTCTTCCTCATTTTCACATTCGCTAACATCTGTAGTCATACAAATATCATCATAATCGGATTCCTCATTAGACTGTCCAGAAATTTCTTCTCCATTCCAAGTCTGAAATATCATTAGACTCATATGTTACTTCAGTCCTGCATTCATTCTCTTCTGCAACTAGTTCATTATCCATAAGCTTGAGAAAGATAAGAAACTGATGATCATACAAGAGACCTAGTTCTTGCATTCTATTGAGAAGATCAGATGATGGAGGTCTACATTCCGAAGGTATTTTTTGATAGGCATTAAACATCCTCATGAAGAATTGCACTATAAATTCTTCTTGTTTTTCTAAGCTCAAAAATGCATCCAAAGGAGATAGATAACTTGTACATTCATCCAATATTTGGAAAAGAAGCTTCAAATCAGGATCATTTGGCGAGATTCCCAACTCACGAAATTTTCTTATCAATTCCTTGCATCGAGGCATGATATCTGAAGGTACCTCTCGAAAAAATTCACCATCCTTACATACAATTGTGCCGATGTCTCACCTTCATATCTTTCCAATTTGAAAAATGCATCCAAGGGTGTCCGTTTACTTCCTCCATGGCGTAACATAAATATGATTCCTGGTCATGGTACATGATCAAATCATTTCCTTCTGAGTCTTCTCCCACAGCAGAGCTACCAACTAAAATTTTAATGCATAGAGTCACCACCTCTTTTGAGGAATGTGTTGATCTTCCAGGTTCTTACTTCCAGGAAAGTACACTTCCAAACAAACTGATATAACTACTTTTTGATTCTGGTCTACGAAATTTGAAACTCTAGGTAACTTCACAAAATTTGAAACTCTCCTCATGAAGAATTGTATTGCAAATTCTTCTTCTTGTTTTTCTAAGCTCAAAAATGCATCCAAAGGAGATAGATAACTCGTACATTCATCCAATATTTGGAAAGGAAGCTTCAAATCAGGATCATTTGGTGAGATTCCCAACTCACGAAATTTTCTTATCAATTCCTTGCATGGAGGCATGTGTCTGAAGGTACCTCCCGAAAAATATTCACCATCCTTATATACAAATGTGCCAATGTCTCACCTTCATATCTTTCCAGATTGAAAAACACATCCCCCCTATGTATGTTTGCTTCCTCCATGGCGTAACATAAATATGATTCCTAGTCATAGTACATGATCAAATCATTTCCTTCTAATTCTTCTCCCACAGCAAAGCTACCAACTAAACTTTTAATGCAGAGTCACCACCTCTTTCGAGGAATGCGTTGATCTTCCAGGTTCTTATTTCCAGCAAAGCACGCTTCCAAACAAACTGATATAACTACTTTTTGATTCTAGTCTACGAAATTTGAAACTCTAGGTAACTTCACAATATGTATTGTGAGCAACTCTCCCCATTAGAGTCACCAATCTGTTGGTTCCTAAAACCGCAGATTGGAAATCCAAGAATTTGCCACTTCTCCGATAGGATCTCTCAATCAGTTCTGGCCAACGAATGGGAATCACCTTGATTCCTCTACACTTCAGGCTCTGCTACACCTAGGTGGGTAGACCTTCTCCTCGAACTTGATCACTTGGTTTAGAGCTTTTCTAAAGTGAATCTAAGCTTGGGAGTTCTCCGGCTGGCAAGGTCTTTGAATTCGATCAAAATGAAACTGAATGTTGAATGTTTGAACTGAAGGTTTTGTGTAAGGTTTGTCAATAATGAATTTGATGCTTGTAGGAAGGAAGATATAGATTTTCTGACTTCAATAATAAAAAGATCAGTACTCTGCTTATTCAGGCAATAAAGTCAACTACAATGAAGATTTCCACATACAACTTTATAAAATTCTACGCACCTATATGGTTAAGAATTAAATAATCAAGATGCGACAGATCAAATATATATGCAATCTTAAATTAGTCCAGATTGAATTTTAACTCCTCCGGTAGGGAGACAAACAGGACACAGTTACAGAAACAATTTGATCTTTCACTATATCTATGATGGTCATATTTAAGATGCCAAATCACCGTGTTATCTTATATTTAAATTGTATACAGAATTCAAAACATGATTATAAAGGACAAACCATTTGTCATAGCCGGATACAATACGATCTAACCAGACGGCCAATGATACAATGTCACGCATGCAAACTATGGGGCCACTTCACTAGGGATTGTACTACAAAGGGAACATGACAACTACTCTACAAATGGTGTGGTCTTGGAGACCACAATGACTTGAAATGCCCTAAGCCTGAGGTGAACCTGTTGACTATAGAAAGATGTGAGGAAGAAACATTAGCCATCATTCGCGTACAAGTGAAAAAGGCAACATACCCAAATCCTGAAGAGTGGAAGAAAATGATGCAACAGGCAAAAGAAGAAATAGAAAAAGAGATGGTGGTCGAAAGAACGCAAACAAAGGACACTGCGGGTACCTCAAGGAGGAACCACATAGAACAAAACATTATATGGTAGGTAATGCAAGTTCAGGTTCCTATGAAACTAAACAACCTTCTTGCAATGCCTCAGTTACGAACAGTAATTTTAAACATGACACCATCCCCAAAGATGGCGGATGAGCCAGGGAAGAACACACACAGTGGAAGTGAAGTTCCCATGGCAAACCAATGCCACTCACATTAAACACAGGAAGACACCCTGCAGTAGTTGAGATGCGTATCCTCTATACCATCCTAACGGACACCCTTGTGGATGGAGGATTGGGCATAAATGTGCAACCTAAGGAAACGTGGAAGAAGTTGGGACAACCAGCCCTATGGCTGCCTACATTCCAATTGCTTAGCGCCGATCAACATGGAATCAAACCCCTCGAAACTCAAGCGGCACAAACTGTAACAATCGGGACACAACCCTTCTTACTCGACTTTGTGGTCATTTCGTTGAAAAGGAAAGGTTACAACGCCATCATCGGAAGGGGTTGGCTAGTACAGCCAAAAGTAAGAAGGGCCTGGAAGAGGAACACCTTTTCGATGGGAAGAGGGGGTTGCAGGTTTATAACTGACTTGCACACCCAGATGGTGGGGGAAGATGTAGCGTCTTTGTCGAACTTTGAAGGTGAAAAGGGAGACAACGAAAGAAAGAAGAGGATGGAACTGGATAAGGAAGGAATCCTGAAATTAGGAGGACCCCACGATGACCTAGACTCATTGAATGGCTTATTCCTTTGGCAAATGGAGGACTATGAGCTCTTTCCAAGTTGTCACATGTTAGGAGTGGAAGGAGGAAATAACGAAGATGGAAAAAATGAATTTCTAATAGAGTACAAAGAGGTCAAGGAGAGGCACCAATCAATGAAATTCTTGCACATACATTCAGCAAAGACAAACCTATTAAATATGAAGAACCCTCAGTGAGTACGATGAACTTAGGAGACGAAGCCAACCCAAAGAACATTTTTATGGGAGATGACTGGAATCTAGTACTAAAAGTGGCACATTTAAGATATTCATGGAGTATAAAGATGTTTTTGCATGGACATACAAAGACCTGAAGGGGATACTACCAGAATTGTGTGTCCACCGCCATCCCACTAATACAAGGAGCAGTACCCGTACAAAAGCAACCAGACCGCATGAATAAAAACTACGCCAACACGGGGAACTCAAGGGGACATTACATTCACTGGCAAAAATGGGGACATTAAATTCACTATACAAGATGGGACTTGACCAAATCCTCCGGCGATATCGAAAGTATTAAAAGAAGTACATGAAGGGCCCGCAGGCGGACATATAGGGTCAGACACAACTGTATGCAAGATACTTCTTGCAGGATTGTGGTGGCCTACAGTGCACAACGATGCCAGGGAATGGGTCGTTGGATTGGACACATGCCAAGGAGACGAAAAACCATTGAAAAGGGATTTTATGCCCCTAAACCCCTCACATGCATAGGGACTGTTCAAACAGTGGGGACTAGATTTTGTTGGACCCCTAAAGATAAGCAAAGCCCACATATGTCAATACATCGTCGTAGAAACGGAGTACCTCACAAAGTGGGTAGAGGCAAGGGGCCTACTAGACAACTCTGCACTCAGTACGACGAGATTCATCTATTAACAAATCATTACAAGGTACGGCATACCAATTCAACTGACAAGTGACCGCGAAGGACACTTTCTCAACCATGTCATCAAATTACTTATGACACAATTTAAAATCTATCATTCACTTTCAAGCCCATACTACTCGAGAGCAAACGGACAAGCAAAATCAACAAACAAAATCTTGGTATCAGTGATCTGTAAATCGTTCAGTGTCGAAGGTGAAGATTGGGAAGAGAAGTTACCATCGGCACTATGGGCTTACTGGACCTCCTACAAGGTCACCAAGGGACACACCCCATTTCAATTAATGTATGGTTAGGAGGTTGTAGTACCAACAGAGTTTATGGTACCAAGCTTACGAATAGCAATTGAAAACAAGTTGGGAGACATGGAGAGTCTCAAAGAGAGCTTATATAACCTGAACAAGCTCGACGAACAAAGACTACAAGCACAATGGGCCACCGAGGTTTCATAGTTTAGGCACACGTTTGGCACAACAAGCACTTGAAGTTGAACAAATTCCAACCAGGCCAATTAGTATTGAAATATAGTAGGCAGAATGAGATCAAACCTGGTAAATTCAAAGTAAAGTGGGTTAGACCATACAAGATTTGTGAAGTGGGCGATAACGAAGCAATCAAACTCTGGATGCTAGACAGGAAGGAAGTGACCAACCCGGTAAATGGTTCAAAATTAAATATTTACCATCAGAGGAATGACGGTTGAGGTGATACCTGAACAAATCAAATACGAATAATTAATAATAATAATAGTAATAAAATATATACATATTGAACCAAAAAAAAAAAATTAAAAACTATAGGCAATTGCTAGCATTATGATATAAAAGTATGACTTGAAACAATATATCAAAACACCATAAGAGGAAACCAAAAACTGTACAGACACTTCCCAACACATGAGTTAAAAATGTAATGTATGACCAAAGGAGGTAAAACTTAAAGACCATACAACCTAGTAGGCACCATTCAAAACAAGAAGGCTAAGTTGGATCACCATACGGACTGGGCAAAGGGAAAGGATAGCAAAGAAGCAACCATATGCTATAGGAAAGGAAGAGCACCGTACGGCTTTAGAAGGAGATAGAGGGAACATGGTATTAAGTTCTAATAGGAGGTCATTTCAGTTGTTGTACGAACATAGATAAAGAAAGTTTCAGGCACATTACATTTCAGTCATCGTACGGCCGTAAAGGGCATGTACAAAGGAGAGTGTAACAAAAGATACAAAGCAGTAAAATACTGCCGTACTATCTCCTGCGTCAGGTTCTCCACTCGGCTCTCTACCACAGGCTCTCTAGCAGTCCACTCCTGCCTCATCTCTAGAGTCTCTATGCTAGGCCACCCTCGTGCATTGAAGCATACTGTAAAGGCAGATGGGCAACCAACTTGCATGAAAGATAAAACCTACTCCAACTTCTGCACCACTATCTCCAATGCACATGTCTATGCAGAAATCACTACTTGGCGACCTCAAGTCACAATTGTAATGATGTATTACAATTACTAGTGCAAACTTGTAGGACTAGACCCTGTAGTTTTACCTCTCCCTTAGTTTTTACTAGAGTTGGGAAAAGGAAGATGTAATTGTAATGATGTATTTACTTTTAGGTTTACAAAAATTATTTACTGTTTTGCTTCCAGCCATCAGCATTCCTCACAAGAATGTGATTTTGTACCCAATTTGTGTTTTAATACATCTAGACTAAAGTTGTTTCTTTTGTGTTCTCTTTTATTGACTTATTATATGCATCTTCTTATTGAATTTTGCAAAAAACATGCATTTCTAGTTAAATTGAAGCAATTTAATAAGTTCCCTAGATCTTGGTCAATAATTAGCCAAGCTTTCTCCGAATTTTTTTCCATGCCTCGATGAGTTTTCCAACTATGCCTAGAAGGAAGAGGTGTGACTTTGGAAGGACATGACTTTTCTGCTACAAAGAATAAGAATAGCTTAGATCGTATTATACAGCCATTGTGCATTTAATCAGTAATTGTGCTATGAATAATAAATATTTTATGCAACTTATCTACCTATATTCATTTGTAGAAATCAGTTTGTAAGCACTTAATGCACTCGATCTGATTATATGCATCAATAAATATTGTTTACAATAAAACTCATATTTATACTATATTTTTGCTTATATATAGCCATGTATTTATATCATAATCAATAAAATGTAAAGTTGGAGGAAGTAAGGGAGGTCTAGTTTAGTAGCTCCCACGAACTGACTACGATAACCCAAGGGATGGAATTGGTCATAGCTAGACATTTTTACCTCTTGTGGACCGAGAGGCGAGTTGATTAGCCAATAGATAGAACTAATCCTAGTTGCACATTCCTATCGCTTGTGGAATGATGGTTACCCCAAGGGATGGAAATAGTCATAGATAGACATTCATGCCTGGGCTGAAAGGTGAGTTGATTACCCAAGAGATGGAACTTTTTATAGTTGGACATTCCTGTTGCTTGTGGAATTTGGATAAGTGTGTGCTCTTAGGCTTAGTTGGGTCAAGCAATTTACTAGAGCCTTTCTGAGTTTCCTACCAAAATTATGATTGGTTATGGGATTAGCCAGTCATAATTCTTATTATAACCTTGTATTACACATACTAATGTATTTATTCATTATTTCTCAAACTATCAATGATTATAAAGTTCACTTTAGCACATTATTGTTGGAAATGTCAATTGCACTCAAATAGGTCAACTACAATTTGGGACATTACAAGTGGTATTAGAGAATCATTCCTACTCGCCTAAGGGGCAAACAATGTTAGGATTAACAAGACAAAAATAACGATTATATGCAAATATAACCAATATCAGAAAATAATAAACCACATAGAAGAGAACACAAGACACAAAGATTTAACGTGGTTCACCCAATACCTAGGCTACATCCACCGAACAACAAGTCACTTATTTTTATGATCCAATGATTACAATAGGATTACAATCTATAATCCCTTACAGCTCAATACCGCCACATGAAGCTACTATCTCATCACACTCTATAAAATCCATAACCCTAAGCCATTTTATACAATCTTTTTTGTCGCTTACAAAATTAGGGCTAGAATAATTACATGTCGGCCCTCAGAAAAATAGGCAATAAAATAGCCCCAATAAAAATTTATGGTGAGTGTATAGTACTTCCTTTATCAGTCACCACAGACTAACAAACAATAGTTAATGCTACTTACTCAAATGGCTTTTAAACTTTAAGGGCTCTAGAAAGGGAATAGAAGATATTTGCAAGCCAAGGAAATAAAAGATGTGAACAAATGGAAATGAATTGAAGACTTTTTTGGAGAAAAATGGTCAAACATATTAAGCTCTTCAACCTCTATAGAATATAACCATCACCATGAATACTCTTAGACCCAACCAAAGAATGAAGGTGACATCACTTCTAACCAAACTGAAAGTGACAATAGAACTATATTAGGATCAACCCTAGAAACAACTCATCCTCTTATTTTAAATATGAAAAGGCAATGAAGAGGAGATGAGGAGATTAAATACACCCAACCTTAATCTGAATGAACTTGCCCAAGCATATGCAAGGCTTGACCACGAAGTCAAGAAGAGCATCCCTTTGACCATATATTATGAGATCAATGTAGTATCCCCTTTCACCATTATTTTGTGGCATACTTTACAGTCTGTGTGCCATACTTATTTGTTTTCCTTGAGGCCTCCTTTCTTGGCCCTTTACTTCATCATGCACAACATATCCCATCGAAGGGCTTGCACCACCTTTGATTCACTATTGCTACTGCTATCTTCCATAGTTTTTTCAACACTTATTTTATTCTTTCCTCGCGATGTAGTTTTTGCTTTCAAAGTCCATCACCTAATTGTAAGATTTAACATATGAGGATTGAGTTACTACCTTCATCTTCTTCCCTAGTGAAGGAATCAATCCTTAGATGAACCAACATTTCTTTAACACATCGACATTTTGAATCTCCAACTTACCCAACAACTCTTGATCCTACAACTGTAAGCTCGTACACTTTCATTTTTTCCTTGTTTGGTGTTATAAAGTTAAGCCACAATGTCTCTAAAGTGTTGAAGTTCCTTCTGAATTCCCAAGTTACAATACATAACAAGCACACAAGATACCTCAATATCCCACTAAATAGTTATCTCAAGACCATCATATGAATATAATTCTCAAGATCTATAGACTTCTTACCTATTTAGGAAACTATCCATGTATAACATCCCTTTCTATGGCTTCTCCCATCCCCCTTTTCTGAAAACTTCCAGGAAAAGTCTCGAAAACTTGAGGACTTTAGGAAAAAAAAATTGGGATGTTTGTACGTCCCAGGGATGGTTGGGGATGCCTTGGAAATCCCCAAGATGGCTGCGTGTCCCCAATTTTATAGACAACATCAGCACTTATAAAATATTATTCTTTTTTAACTTTCAAGTGGACCCCTCCTTCCTAGTTCGCCCTAATGTGCTTATTACTGTTTGGTAGTTAATTCCTGCTATTTGGGGCCCTCTTATTAGTATTTGACAACATTCTGTTAAGAATCATGGAATTAATATTGCTGTTATAGTCATGCTACATGCTCAGAACTCTATTGCAGACTATTTGCAAGGTGCTGGGAAAGTCTGAAAAGTGCATAATAGACCTAAAACATGCATCCTTATGTCATTTTCTCACAATACACTAGTGCTAGGTTGGTCTTGGGTTGATTTTGGTCCTATGTGGAAGATATGGTGAATATTGGAAGTTGTATCAAGATATCGTCTTACTATAACAGACCTATATCATTATCAAAACTGTATAGAGGACCCTTTTGTATTAATACTTACAATGAATCAGAAATGTAGTTTCAAAATTAAATGATAGTAGTGTATTTCAATTTGGAGGTGGGTTATTGTTCTTATTGCTATTGAAAATGAATTCTAAATATGTTCTCCCATTCTCGTTGCCATTGATAACATTGTTGTCAATTCTTATTCAAAATTCCAAGATTCTTCTGCAGATTGATGTTTTTGGACTCCCGCCCATCTTGACTCCTACGCGTCAACCCTCGATGGCCCTGGTTTTGTTCCCGCATGACATGTGTCTAGCAACGTTTATTGGTAAGGGTTACCTTCTTTTTTGATCTAGTGTGGCGTCCATCTTTGCCCATGTTTGTTCTTTGCTCGTGTTTGTTCTCTGCTCGAACTGGTTTTACTAGCATCGTGTTCCAAACCAGTGCGGGTTTCTCGTTGTCGTTGGTTGCTCACCCTACTCGCACACCTCTCCCTGTTCACATTTGGAGCCCCGACCTTGCTCGAGCTTGCCGGTGGCTGCCCTTATGTCGCCCTCGTGTCTTTGCCAGTGGATACCCTTGCGTGACTATGTTTTATCCCCGGTTTTGTTTTTTCTCCCACATGACGACCATCACTGCTTTGGCTCCTAATCCTTTTCACCTACTTGCTTACAACTCTCAGCTCTCTGCTCGACTAGCGGTGTTGTTCCCTGCTCAACCCAAGTTGTTGTTCCCTACGGCCTTTGTTGGTAACAACAACCTTGATGCACGATTGTTGCACATACTTGGTGGCTTCTTCTTGCCGCTGCGTGTAATATCCCCATTTTAGCAGTTGACCAAGTGTGTGTGCGTTAGCCTTGTTCTACATGGTCCCGAGGGCTAACGAAGGGTTTAATGGGATCCTGGAGTGTTTTGGCCTAGTCATTTCCAATTTGGGCCAAAACGAAGTTGATTTACTCAGTTTCAAGCATACTTACTATTTTTAGTAAGTCGGAAGGACACAGTGCAGGTCAATTTTGGTGATTGGATTTGATACTCCTTGGTGAGAGCTTTCCGATGAGCTATCACTCGCATTATTCGGAGTCTGATTGCTAATACATTTTAATGCCTGAAGTTTTATTAAAGTAACGTCTAATTTAATTGTAAAATATTAAAGTGTTACTTTAATATTTATTTTATGGGGATGTGTACCCAAGGGAGACATAAGGGGTATTTTACTATATGTTTTATATATTACACATCTTTTATCCCACATTGCCCATATGAGTTGAGCGGACCCTTGGAAATAGAATAAAAGGAAGCATTTGTGGCTTCATTAGACAGGTTGAATATGAGAAGAAATTGGTGTGTGAGTTGCAGCTCCGTTCTTGGCATTTGAGGACGTTTATCCTCTCTTGTAACATTCTAGATGTCATTCCCTTGGGGTTTGGCCTTTGGAATTCTTTGTTATCGGCTTCATTATCAGGCAGTTTAGTTGCATTTCCAGCTACAGGCAGATTTGGTATTTTGCTCATATCTTCTTCACTACTTGTCCGACGCTTATGCCGCTTTGAGGGAATGATATTACGAAGGTAGTGGACTGATTGAAGGACAAAGTACTGTAGCAGCACTAATCATGCGGCACT
Organism: Cupressus sempervirens; assembly: GCA_028749045.1. Lineage (NCBI taxonomy): Eukaryota > Viridiplantae > Streptophyta > Pinopsida > Cupressales > Cupressaceae > Cupressus > Cupressus sempervirens. The sequence goes on along the minus strand of CM053786.1, from coordinate 833,815,264 downwards.
GTAGCAGCAAGTTCGAAAGCATGGGCTAGAGTATTATGTCAATAATGCTGAAGTAATTAGTGAGTTGATAAATCTGCCATGTATTTGGTTTTATGAATTTCGAAAATAACATTTTATTGGCAGTAGTTCATTTCCACTTTGCATATTATTGTAGTTTCTTTCTTGTTTATGTTGTATGATACCAATTCCATGCACAAAACACAACAAACAAATAAACGTTTGATTTCCGAAGTTATAAGGGGTTTAAAACATTAAACAGAGAAATAAGAGGTTGAATGCAAACTATTTGACATAATTCCTTTCAGCAATTTGGTTTAGTTTTTTGGGACATTCAAGGGTGCCCATTACACTGCGGCTAGCACTTTGCATCTAGCTTCAAATGGGATCATCTAAGCCTTTCCCAAAAACTGGACCTGCTATACTAACAGCAAACACTCCAACACCCCCACTCATATATCAAAGACTCCCTGACAGGTTGATGAAGGCAGAAGTTGATAACCAGGACCTAAGAGATATTGTTCTTGAACTCTCTAAGACTATGGCAGCAATTAAAATACAGGTTGAATCCAACATGTCCACCATTTCCACTTGTTCTGTTACTCTTCTATCAGAAACAGCAGACATAACAAAACACTTTGACATGGTCATCAATCGGCTTGCAGACCTGGACTCCTTCAGAAACCAGCAATGTGATCTTGTGATGAAACACACTACTTTTCTATTGGAAACAGAAGAAAAGGCTAAGTCGTGGGTCTCTTTCTGTGTGAATCCCATATCAGATCCTCTTATTGGTGTCAAAAAGATCGTCCAAGGACAGATTACCAAGGAACGATGGAGGAGGGCCCGTGAGCTTAACCTCAGAGTGTGGGGCCTCCCTACGATTATTGTAGATCCCATGGCAGTTGGGCAGTCCTTCCTTTCTCGCTAACCAGCTCAGTATCACTGATATTTCGCTGGACACGTGTTGGGTGGGACCGGATGGTACACTCTTTTTGAGATTCACCTCGCCTTTGGACAAATTGAAAGCCCTCCGATCGTAGAGGAAGCTATTCCCTCTCTCGGAAAAGATCCTCTTAGATGAGGGCCTCACAAGAGCGCAGGTGGCTGGATTGCAACATTCAAGGAGTTTGGTTGTTGAGGCGAGGCAAGCCAATAAATGGACAACGATCCATAACCTTAGAGCTATTATTCGTGACTCCCCGCTCGTTGGCTAGGATCAGAGGCCAAACCCTTCAGACCAAATGACGGTCCCACCAGCAGTCGCATGGAGTTGTGACCTCCTCATCTACCTCCCTCCATGTCAACTGTTGGAACAGTAATGGTACTCCTTGGTCATTACTAGGTTTGTTTGTTGATGCTCTGGGCTCGGTGGATATTCTTGTGGTTACGAAGACTCGCAAGAGTCCAGTTCGCCCTCTCCCAGGGTTCGAAGGATTTAGGTGGCTCTCAATTTGTAGGGAGGAGGTTTGTACTTTTGGGGGTGTTCGGGGTTTGGGTGGTGTTGCTTGTTTGATCAAAGACGACCTCTTCAATGCTACTTCGGTTGTCCACTCTGATACTGCAGCTCGATTCATGTGGATCTAGATCCAAGTCAGCCACTCTGTGAAGTCTTCCAAAGATATCTTCATTGTAGTATGTTACTTCCCACCGATCTCCTCTGCATACGCTATCCATAGTCCTATCAATGGTGATCCCTTCTCTAACCTTCTTGAGTGCATCTCGAAGTTCTCTGGGTTGGGCGACATCACATTTTGGGAGGCTTTAATGCTCGGACCAGAGACCTCCAGACCTCCCAGCACGACCGCCTTACTGATTCAATCTGCACAAAGGAGTGGGATCCGAACGGTATGGGCTTTCAGCGTGACTCTTCTGACAGCCTAGAGCCTCTTTCGAGTTATGGTCGCCATCTCCTTTAGTTTTGTGTGTCTTTTGACCTGTTGATTATGAATGGACTCCGTTGCTTTCTAAGCTCTAAGTCCTTCACCTGTTGGCCCCATGGCGGCGGCGCAAGTATGGTGGACTACATTCTTGCACCTTCTTTTGTTATTCCTTCCATCACCAGATTCACCATTACCCGCCCCCCCCCCCCGGCTGATCACTCTATCGCTAGCCTTTGTATCAGTTTCACCCCTCTCGCCCCCACCCATACCCCAGCTCCACCCCCCACCCTTTCCCGTTGTCCCCATACTACCTTTCACTTTTCTGATGGCAATGACTACCTCTTCACCCTCCATCTCAGACGACTGCTCCACCCGGACCGCTTCACTAACCCCTCCTAGATATCACCCCTTTTTGACCTAGTTGTTGATGGTATTTGGGAATCTGCCCTCCTCTCCATCCCCCACTAAACCTTCCCCCCTCGGTCATACTAACCATAAATCCTGCCTGATGAATCTTTGGTTTGACGATGAGTGTAAGTCTTTCCACCTCTCCTTGCATGCCTCCTTCACTGCCCACTCCCCCTCATACACAGTTGCACTCCTCTTATGACCAACTTACCTGCCACAAGAAGCATGTTTTTGTGGCTTCTTAGTGCTGATCCTTCTGCGACACACTCACCAATGATCCCAAATCCTTTTGGCGCACTTTGTTCCCCTACCTTCCACTCTAAACTAGCACACCCCAGTTTTGCATGCCTTCATCCTCTACGATATCCCGGACCAACTTCCCACTCACCCCACCTCTCCCACCCACTACCACCTCTTCACTCCCTCCATTGTTGGGGAGACCATTAGACTCATGAGATACAGTGGAGCGGCTGACAAAGATGGTTTTCAAGCTGAGCTTTTCAAGCTCAATACTCTGATCCTGTGCCCCATTCTTCCGATGCTCTTCAACATGGCAGTTTGTACTGGTTTCCCTACTTCCTGGTCGAGAAATGTGATCTACCCGATTCATAAATCCAAGCTAGCTTCAAACCCCAGTAACTATAGGACCATCATGATTGGGCGTACCTTCGCCAAGCTTTATGCCACGGTGCTAAACATTATCCTTACCAGATAGGTTGATAGGCGACAGTGTCATGCTCGTGGGCACGCTGGATTTTGTGCAAACTACCAGACCATGGATCATATCTTGACATTACGAGCTATCATTGAGGAGGCACGACACCATTCTACGAAAGTCTACTATTGCTTTGTAGACTTTCGTAAGGTGTTTGACTCGGTGCCTAGGGGGGCTCTCTTTCAGAGACTCAGAGATATTGGTACTCCTGATATTTTTGTGATGGCAATCATGAGACTCTACAAGACAGTGGTTGGCAGATTTAGAACTCTAGAGGGATTTTCTGATCCAATACACAACACCATCAGGGTGAAGCAAGGATGTACGCTCTCCCCTACACTATTCGACACTTGTATTGATGAGCTTGAGTCCTTCCTCAGTGAGTCCTTCCTCAGTGAGGCTTCGCTCCCTAGGGATGGTTGTTACCTGCACCAAGTTCTGATCTCCATTCTCATGTTCGCAAACGATGTGGTTCTACCGGCCTCCTCTCCAGAGCGGCTCCAGAGGCTTATTGATCGACTTGCTTTGTTTTGTGATCAGCGCCAGCTATGAGTGAACCTGAGCAAGACTCGAGTTATGGTCTTTAACTGCTTGAAGACTTCACAGCTCCACTTTAGCTTTCAGGGCCAGTAGATTGAGATTGTCTCTTCTTACACTTACTTGGGGGTCAAGTTCTTCGGCCCTCGTTTCAGTATGAGACTGGCCCACCTTCCTAGAGTGGCCAAGGGCATGGGATCTCTCGCCCTCCTGGAGAGGCAATGCTTCCAACACCATTTCTAGGACACTTAGTCCAAGCTTTGTCTATTGGATTCCCTGGTTAGACCCACTATTCTCTATGGTGCAATGATTTGGGGTCTATCTCTTCTTGACTCTAACTGGGCTACGATTGAATGGCATGGTTTATCCATGTCTTCATATGAATGTAATGTATATATGCAAATTTTCCTATATATTTTATATTTTTGGATTTTCCCTATATCGGATTTTCGGATTTTATACTGGGTACCTCTACCAATACCTCCTCTGAAGATGTGGAAGCCATTGTTGTATCAAATTCCTCGAATTTCTTTGCTTCCCCCTCATTAGTAAATCCCTGTAAGTCATAATCTGGGGACTTATCATCATCCAATAAATACTCTAAGTCATCACCCAACATTTGATATGATATACTAGATTAGTTGCACCATGAATCATCAACATGTGTGAAGATCAAATGTCTCCAAAACACTAGTATCAACACCGTCCAACTGAGACCCCTTTGTTGTCACCTATTGTTGCATACATGACTTAATGTCATCATGTGAATCAACAACACTAGGACATAAGTTTACATCACCTGACTCCTCTATAACACTGAAATCATGAGTAGCATCACTAAGTAGCTCCATGCCCTGATTCTCTACACATGAGAATATTTTTGTCCCCTACATTGACCCAACACTATGACTACTGCCATAAAAATTAGAAGTGTCAGTGCTCATACCCTCTTCAAAAACAACACTGTCATCAAGAGAGTCTATGCTAACAATGGTAACAACTGCATCTTTTGCACTCACACTATCCACAATATAATCAACATACTCTCATAAGGGACTCCTACCCTGAAAATCAGACCCTATATTACCCATATCCCCACTACTACCAACTGATGTAAGATTACCATCAAAGGTAGTTAGCATTTTCCAAAACACTAACTCTAAAATCCTCAAACTGCTACTACTTGATGTTATTGTCCTTTAATGAAACAAACACATCTACATGTCCTTGTGTACAATCTCCAACATCATAAGTGCTGATAGGATTAGTGGCTACCACACTAAGCACGGGAACATCTTTACCATTATCGCCAACTGCTAAAAACTCATGGTGAAGACTTATGGATGTTTTACCTGTGAAAAAACCTAGTTTATCTTCCAGCTTTTTTTTCTATTAAGATAGTTTAAACATTTACAAGCATATCCAAGAGTCTAAGATAAAACAGAAAATCACACCCCCAATTACATATACAGTTACAAAAATTTTGGGGAGTGATATCAAAACTTAAAAGATCGCAGCACTATCAGATTTTACATTTACTTCATTGATTACAGCTTTTTACATATTTATCATAACAAAAATTAAACTTAAGAAACAAACTAGCTCCAGCCATCATTATGGCTGTCATGATCAGGTTGAGCCCCTAGAACTTCATTAAGGTTTTGAGTCACATCAGCAGTTGCCTCCTCCTGACTGGCTGAACTGTATCCTTGAAACATATTACTTACATTGTTCAAATTTGCTGCCTCTGAAGGAGCTAACAAACTCTGGTACTCAGCAATATAATTTGCTGAATGCACATTATCCTTATTGATCAGCAGGCTGCCTTCTCGCATAAGGATCATGAAATCACTCTTGGAGATATGTAACACCAAAGCAACCTGAGACATAATGTGAAAATGGGTGAGTTTAAAATTAAACTCAGTAAGTACCCTTCTCTCCTAAAAGATTTCTTTGTTCCTATCCTTCCAAAGAGTCCATAAAATCTCGGTTGAAAGAGCAAACCAAAAAGTGTTAAGTTTAGAATCAAATTTCTTTACACAACCAACAAGAATCACTCCAGGTGATACTACCTTCATAGTTCCATAGACAAGACGAGCCAAGAAAAATAGACCACAACTTACGAGCATAAACACATTGGAAAAGTAAATGTTCAAACGACTTAGTCACATTACACAAACTGCAAGACATAGGGGATAGACCAATAGAAGAAAGAATTTGACCAACGGCTAACTTTTTTAACAACAGCAACCATTTAAAACAAATCTTTTTAGGCTCGGCTTAACCTTTCCAAAAAAATTCAAAAAAGAAAGACCAATCAGAGAATAGATTAATTTGCCCCCAGCACTAGATCACTCTAGCAATGAGAGAAGAATCATTCTTCACACAGATACAACCCTTTAGAAGTGGTATCCTTCAACAGAATACCATCAGCCCATTTAGCTTTATCAAGAAAGACCTTTGAATCAATAATATCACAGGGGCTATTGAACTTAATCACTTTCTTAATCAATGTGTAAGTCTTTTTCTGAGAATTGGGAATATTAAATCTGTCTTTTAACTGCTCTACTCCCCTAACTGCCCACCCATCAAGATATCCTGAATCAATGAAATCCCCTTCAAGTTCCAAGCCTTGGCAGAACAACTTTGAGTAAGGGCCAAAGCTTTATTATTATACGAAAGCCCCCACCAAATGGATCTATCCTTCACAAGGAAATAAGGAGGTCCTCCTGCTGCTTCTCTTCCTGTATAAACTTCCTCACCTGGATCCATGTTTACTGTATGGGTAAAATAAATGAGTGCATACAAACAATGGAACACGAACAGAAAACTCCTTTTATTATATTCGCATATGCCAGACATTACATTATGCTTCATAAGATCAACAATAGAAGATGCTTTACAATGATCCCAGACAGGATATAAATACTATCCACTGAACCTTCCTGAAGGAGTCCGTCGGCCACAAACATTATGTCCACTACAAACTATTTACCCATCGGCTACAGAGTATAGAAACACCGACGAAAATCATTCCGTCGGCTACAAAAATACCGACGACAATCCAGTCGGCTGACAATCCAAGCCTTCCAAAAGGTCTGAAAAAATTTTGACCTGAACAATCTCATCTTAAACTCCCCTAAAACAATATCAATCACTGGAATATCCTTCTGATTCTTGCCTTTCCTAATGACTAATTTCAAAAGGTTATTTCTAATAAGGATTTTCCATGGTTCATTTCCCCATAGAGATTTTAACACCCATTTGGATGCTAGAGCCATTCCTTGGGCTTTAAGATCCTTCAAACCCAAACCTCCCTAACTTCTTACTTGACAACACCATTCCCACTTAACACAATGTCTCTTCTTACTCCCTTTTCCATTTGACCAAAGAAAATCTCGCAGAATTCTTTCTAACATATTCACATGGGAGTTAAGAAACATCCAAGCGGAGGCATAAAAAATATGATGAGAGGAAAGAACTTTCTACACAACTTGCAATCTACCAGCAAAAGACAAGGAATGAGTCTGTCATTTCAAGTGTTTCTTATTAATTTTTTCATACACGCATTCCCACATCTTATTGAGATTTGGATCAACTGAGAAAGGGATACCCAAGTATCTAACAATCTAATTCAGGCCAGACCAGTGCTAACCCTTGCTAACCAACCAATCTGGTGGATCAGCAAACCAACCCAACACATTAGACTTTGAAGGTGAAATCTTGGACCCGGAGGCCATACAAAAGAAATTAATCCTTTTAAAGGCATTCTCAAAATTCTCCTCTGAAAGCCCTAAGAACAAAGAAGTATCATTTGCAAACTGAGCATTAAGAAAAACTTCCCCATTAGGCAAGGAAATACCTTTTAGGGGTGGTCCCAACTCCTTTGCCCTTAGAATGTAAAACAAAGCATCCGCTACAATGACAAATAGCAAAGGGGCAATCGGGCAACCTTGCCTAATCAACCTTTCTAGCACAATAGATTCTGACATGCATCCATTCACATCAATGACAGTACTGGCATCCTTGAATAAAACATTTATCCAATTGCAATATGTTTCCGGAAAGCCAAATGCTTTAAGCATACCAATAACAAATCCCTACTCAATCCTATCATAGGCTTTCTCAAAATCTAACAGAATCATAGCTACATCTTGCCCATCATCTTTAGCCCCATTCATGGCCTCCCAACTAGTGATAAGATTCTCCAGAATATACCTCCCTTGGATAAAACCTATTTGTGTCTGAGAAACAAATTTATTTAGCAACAAAGCAATTCTTCTCACAAGCACTTTAGCAAGAATTTTATAGGACAGGTTTAATAAAGTAATAGGTCTCCAATTCTCAACCAGAGACTTATCCCCCACTTTAGGCAGTAGCTTAATAACTCCTTTATTAATGGATCCCCCTAATGACCCCTTCTTAAAAGTTTCTTTATAAACAACCAACAGCTCAAGGCAGATCCAACTTTTATTTTTCTTATAGAACTCAGCTGGAAATCCATCCAAACCAGGAGACTTTCCATTAGGAAAGGTATCAATAGCAGCTTCAATTTCCCCCACCGAGATATGCTTACTAAGATTATTCTGTTCCTCAGAAACTTTGAGAGGAATGAGTTTAAAGCATTCTTCCATAACTACTCTTCTATCTGGAGTCATCTCTGAAGAGAATAAGTTACTGTAAAAACTATAGAAAGCATTTTGCATCTCCTCAGGGTCACTTGAAGTTTATCTTCCAGCTTTCTCATTGAAGACCTTTAAAAAATGGAAACCATATACCTAGCTGCCCTGTCAATTGTCATCGGATGTGAAATTCTTGCTTCCATCCTAAGATTATTGCTGCTACTTAACTGGTTTCTATATTTTTGGTATTTTCATAATATAAGAATGTTGTAACAAATAACTAGTAAAGAACTACTAAGTAAGCCAGGATAAATTTATTGATTTGCAATTATAACACTTGCAAATTATTACAGTCAATACTTACGCAAAGTAATTAAATAAGGACCCTTGATTATTGTTGCTGTCCAATGTATATTGCATCCAGACCTCACCAAACTCCATGCTAAGCCTTGTTGTAGCAGCCCTATACAAACACTGCTTAGCAGGCTTAGCAGAATGAATTGCAGCTTCCCAGTATGGAATGCTATTATAGAAAACTCCCACACTACCTCTCAGTAAAGGCTGCCAAAGAAATGTTATAATATGCAGATAAAGAACGCCCAAGTGCAGCTCCAAAACAAGAAGCCGCAACTCCACAATGACTCCCGATAACCCCTGATAATTCCATCAAATTGGCCACACAGGGTGGGAATGTAATCGCAGACCAGTAATGCTTGATTGCAGATATCAACCACCCTCAAAGTAACAACAGATTCACACAGAAATGAAGACCAAACCCTAGCTTCTAAACCCTGATCAAACAGCAATAGATTAATGGATAATTTGGTATAGAACACCAAACTTCCAATCCTTATCACATAATTAAACCTATGAAATCATAGCACAATTCACCATATTTCAATGGCTCAGAGCACAATAGAAAATGGAGGAGTCAGTCCTCACAAAACAACAATGTTGAAATCCTCAATAGATCACAAAATGTAATAAAATCAAAGGGCAAAGGAATGATCAATCTTCATAAGGAAGTCCTTTATATAACATTAAATGAAGTGTGGCTTCATCCATGAACCAAATTGCAAGGAGCTTCATGAATACACTTTTCACTTAAATCCCCTTTGCTTTATACTTAAGCATATATTTGAATAATATAATTTATTAACTCCCTTTGGCTCCGAAAATGACCTTTTCATAAATATCATGATATTCTGACACACAAGGTCACTGTTTCCTATGCCCAAGATTTAAAACTTTCCAATAAGATTCCAACAAGATATGATACTAAGGTGACCAATATACAATACCAAAAAAAATAGCAACCTTTGCATATTTAATTAAATAATAATTAATCTTGCAAAAATGACAAAAGAAACATCATAATTGAAATCTGACAACACATGAGTGGTCCTGATGAAGAAAGATGACGAATAAACTTGACAGGGTGACTAAAAATAGATGATCTCACCAATATTCTTGAAGCCCAAACTAGAAGCTGTAAATAAAAACTAAGAGCGTCACTCAACTCCTCTAACTTATCTGAGCTCATCGGAATCTACTGTTATAGTAAGTCCCTCAAAATGGAGCCAAAACTCACTTTTGGCCATCAGAGAATCTAATAACCCCACAACAAGTTCCTCTAAACACTACTATCAACCTACAAGGACCCAACTGAATCCATCAACTCTGCCGCAACTCAAAATTGGGGACATCACATCTTTTTGGGAAAAATCATGAGCGAATTTATATTAAGAACGGTCTGCTTTTATTTGTAATAATCATTTATCATTTGGTGGTTGCAAATATCATGTTCTTTTATTTCAGTTTTCTGTATTCTTAATGTTTATATTATATTCCTTGCATAACACCCCATATAAGTAAATAGAAAAATACAAAACTAAATTATTAATCAGAAACTTTTGTGTCAAAGTTTTCTTTTTGTTTTCGAATTTGCATATTACTGTGTAATTTAAATAGGGGTTTTACATGGAATGGTATGAAAACATTTTCAACAAGTAATTATTAAATGAAATATTATGAATATATTTTGATCAAATAAGCTTAGTCAAAGAATAGATATGACTAGTGAAAAATCGAAGCCTATACATCTCCCTTATGGTATACCATCTACAGAACCTAATATTAATATAATTTTCTATTCCACTTATAAGACATCTAAATTAATACAGTTAAGAGTTTTGTCACTCAACTATTCCACTGTTTGGAACATATTTTTCTTAGCTCATGGCTAAGTAGCCAAAATACCACATGATCTAACTTTGGTAAAATAAGAACAAATATCAGGATTCCATTACCATTTGAACAATAAAAGCTTTAAAAAATGACACAAGCTATTGGCTAATCAATGGAGAGAAGGAAGAGCTAGAACCTTGCGATTGCTTGCAATGACCACTTGTTCTGGATTGCAAGAATTCACACATATTGCCTGTTCAGAAACAACAAATAAATTCAAATTACTCTCACCATCAGGATCCAGAAGTCTGAAGCAGTTCAGAAGAAATCGCTACAAAATAGTGGAAATGGATTTGTCAAACATGACTAGCAATCTCCCTCCAGATCAAACAACAAATAATGTTTCAACTGCAAAGCATGGAATAGGTAAAACTTAATATGACATTTTCATTGGCATCCATGAGACATGATGCCTATGCAACTTGTAGCAATAAGGTTCCTGTATGAGATAGCAGTTGTGCAACATTCACAGATGTCAAAAGAAACAAAATAGAAGTACTGCAGAGAGTTAGGAGCACAACACGAGAGATCATACTTGGAATCAACTTAATCATTTAGAGAACGTTGAAATAAATGTCTATATCAAAATTATTGAATTACCTCAAACAATTCTCCATTTCTTCGGTATACTTCTTTTGGCTTCTGAAAAGATTTGCTTATTTTCTCTTTTCTAGATGCTATTTTCTGTTCTGTACCCAGAACAATTTGATCATGAGATGTTGAACTCTTCACTGTGGATCCAACGGACTTTCTTCTCAGACCATCTGCTCTATTGTTTCCTAGAGCTCTTTGAATATCTCCCGTACTAGTCACAACACTGTCCTCATCATTTGACTCTTTTGCAAGGTGAGACCAACTGTCAACACCTGCCCTATTTCTGTATGCAAATTCTGTAAACCCTTTTGATTTAAGAAGACAGAAAAGATCCTTCTGAATCACTAATAATTCTGAAACTTGTTTTAAATTAACATCACTACAGTTTTCAGATGTCACTAGATCATCGATTCCCAATTGTGAAAAATAAATGTTGTCATTTTCATATTGAAAATCTTCATGCTCAACATTGTGTAAAGCTCTGTTTTGAGCTTCCCTCTTCACAAAATTACCCATATTTGAGAGCCACAACAGAATAGGATTTGGTGGCACTGTATGTAAATTTTGCCTCAAATACCATGCAAACTGCCTTATTAAGCCAGCAGAAATTGATTCCAAGGTACTTGATAATAATCTTTTAAAAAATTCTATATCAAACCCACCTGACCTTGAACAAGAACTGTTCCTTTTGGACACTTCATTTAACTGTTCCTTGATCGAAGTCATAAGACGGCCCCATAAACAAACTCCAACAAGCTGCCACCTGCTAGGATTTCCAATTAGCTGCAAATTGAACTTTTCCTGTTTACTATTTTCTTGTTGTTGATTGTCATTAAAGGTTTTAGCCGTGCTATTTAGTATTGGATATTGCTGTGCATGATCCGCAAGTGAATACAGCTGCTGATGTCCTCCTTTCATCTTAATATTTTCTGAAGAATTATCTTTATCATGCAACATAGTGGTTTTAATCAGTGTAAGTAGCATTCTTGCATCCCTTCTTAACCAGGCAAGAGCAACACAAATGACCAGGGTTAAGAGATCAAGTAACTTGAAAATTTCCTGTTGTTGTTCAAAATGTGACCCTTCATTGATCACATACTGTGTATGAAGTTTTATGTCATAAGAAATATATAGAAGCTCTCTAAGATTTAAAAAACAGTAATGATAATCAGATTCACTTTCACCGGATCCATTAACGTTAATAAGGACATCTTTTGATGAAATATTATTACCACAAGCCTGAACAACACTACTGAGAACATTAAAGGTATCTCTTGTAGCTCTCTGGAGCAGTTCGGCTTTGAAGGGAAACATAGTATGGCTTTTTGTGATCTGCAATGCATTTGGAAACTGAGGATATATAGAGGCATGTAATAGATGACACCAGAAAATTTGTCGTCCATGATGGTAACAAAAGTTCGCAAGCTGTCACAAAATCAAAGTACAAAATTATTAACCCCTCCAGAGATAAAGAAAAAGAATTAAGCAGTCACCAAACCAAAAAATATGCAATGATTGGCCACAAATTACAGTAATATACCAGCATCAAGCAATTAAAAGTTTCCCAAATTATATGACACAAGCATACCTCCTGAATCACATCAGTAATTTGTATAAAGTACCTCTGCTCAATAACAGAAAGACCTGTACCCAACTTAAGATCCACTTCCTTCACTAACACAAGATATTGAGATTCCTCCTGGCTTTCAGCACCTGTATCAAGCATTAGTTTACAGGAAGATGGATGCAAGAATCCCCACTGTGGATATGCAATTACAACCTTTGACATATACTGCATTGCTAAGTTTAGCCTGTATGTTCTTTCCATCTTTCCTGCTAAGGTTCTCGATATCCAGTTAATTTGTGTGCCTTTATTGATATTGGGTTCATAATTCTCCAAAGGATCTTCATGGCTTTCAAGGAGAGAATGTTCTTTGAATGATTCCTTAAAAGGAAAATTTGTGGAAAGAGAAAGACACTCCAGGGCTTCAACCTTAGACCAAGAAAATAATAATAATTTAGTGGACTAAAACTCCTTTGGGAAATGAACCCTACGGACATGAGTGTAATATGTGGAAATTAAGAATAATGGTAAACAAGGATAGTATCCAAAAATCAATATCAAATATTGTAACAATTCTCCAGCAAGAAGATAAAACAAAAGACACAAAATTCTAGATAAATTCCATGTTCTATATAAAACTGTTCTCTATTTAGTATCAAACATTCATTTAATTGTTTTATAAATTTGAAACTCAAGAAAATACCATTAATATGTCACAGTGCAACAGGATTTTAAAAATGCTTCAGTGCATTCCACTTAAGCTACAAGTCTAATGAAGTGCCCAAGAAACTTACTGGAAATCCAGACCTTTTCAAGGCATTTGAAGTCTTCATAATAGCCCACCTTGCTAAATAGGTTGCCTTACTCTCCCCTATACTTCTCTTTACACTATTCTTCATAGCTAGCATTGCACAGAACTGGCCAATGTTAGAGTCTAAACATGCCAAGTCGGCACTTTCAGCTAAGCCAGACAATAAGTTGTCCATCTGCATGCTTTGTTCTGTGCTCATGGATGCTGTGGATGGTTGAATCAACTCATGGAAAGCTTTCATAGGATTTCCAAGTAACCACTGCAACAACATTATAAAGCGATTTTCATTTCAGCGAAAAGGTTAGCACATATAAAATGACATCCAGATTATCATTGAAGAACTTGTATAATGTGTTATATCCAACTATGAATTGAAATGGTAGTAAGTCATCAGTATAGCTGTAATATTGCACCAGAAATCCTAAGTACCTGCAACATGCTTGCAAGCCAGTAATCTTTCCTTCCTTCTGCAGTCGGAAGAATATGTTTTGATATAAGGTCCATTGCCAGTGGTCCATTTGAACCCTCAACAAGACGGCAGATCACTAATGCAAGTTGGTCATCGCCTAGATTTTTTGCACAAACAGAAACTGCAGAACTAGGATCATCGCCAAGCAAGAAAAAAGCTACTGCCAGCTCAAACTGGTGCCTTCCCTTCAGGACATAGGCATTCTTCAAAGCAGCAGCTTTATTTTTCTCTTCCTGTAATCCCATATTGACCAGGATGTGAGTTATGATCACGATTAAATTAATAGATTGCAGAAAGCTCTGTATGATATGACTCATGATTGTAATGAGCAAGATTCAACATCAAGGCATGCAAGAGGCAAACCTTCAGAGAACCATAATATAAAGATAAAATATCCACTATAGAGTAATATTCATTGGAAGGAGATGCATGCAATGACTCAAAGTGCATGTGACAAACATAAGTCAAGCTGAATAAGTGGAATCAGCCAATGAATTGACTGTTGCTGAAATAGGGTTCAAAGCTCCTAGTCCATAAGCTTTTAGTAAGCCCTTGTGCAAACTTGGAAGAAGTTATGAAAAAAAATGAGGTGATGGTAAAAGTTCAAATAGAATTTCGCAGAGAAAAAGGTCTCATTATTTTTCCTAAATGGTAGATGGATGGTAGAAATCACACGTCAATCAACTTACTAGTGGTTCTAAATGGACACAGAGTTCTTGATGTCAATTGATGCCTTCTCAAAGTGTAAAATGTCAAAAGATTCTGCAATACATTGGTAAAGTGAAGAGCACACGATTATACTAAGAGGGGGGGTGAATCAGTATAATAACAAGTTTGTCAATTTAAACTTTCATCCAAACAATTAACTCCAAATGCTGAAATGAACAATTATGCACATGAACACAAGGACACAATGTTTTACGTTGAAACCCAATGTAGGAGAAAACCACGGCAAATAATTGCCTTCTTATATGAACTGTTCTTTTTACAATGTTTTGTAGCCTTTGACCTACTAGAGGCTCCAACCCCTATGTTTATGAGCACCAACTCACTAGAAGCTCCTACTCCCACACTTCGCACGCTCTGACCTACTCAAAGCTCCAACTCCCACTTTTGTCTTTGTGAGCACCAACCCACTGCACACAAACTGTTTTCCACCTTGATTATATTGCTCACTCAACTGATCATGGACAATTAATTCATCTTCTTCGGTCTGATATTTATATCTGCATAACTTCTCATTCACCTCCACTCTTTATTCTATTATTTATATTCTGAAATAACCGCCTTTTATTTTTCTATCTTGTGCTTTGAATTTATTCTTTGATCTCTATTTACATGCTCTTTAATTTTTCTCTTGCTTTGATGCCATACTTCTGATGTATATCTGTATGTATATAAATCAGATATTAATCTGATTATATTATTCCTTTATATTCTTCACATACTTCCTTGGACATGCTCCTCACGTTCTTTTTACTCAAAACTACTGATCTGCTTCTCATATTCTTTTCCTTCACATTGACTCTACACTTCCACTTCTAACTTATCTGTTTTTCAATATCCTTCTTGTTACATATATCCTTTTAGGGCCCATTTGGCTGCGGGCAGAAGAATGGAGAATAGGCATGTAATATTGGGAATAGGAATGGCTATTCCAATAACAGCTATTTTTTGGAATGGGTATAAGCTCATTTTAGAGGCAAAATGAGAATATGTATTCCTATTCCCTATTCTAAGTGACGAACCAAACAGAAAATAAAAATCGTATTCCAATTTTTCTATTCCTATTCCATCAACCAAACGGGCCCTTAGTTTAGGGCCCATTTCGCTGTAGGAATAGGAATATGTATTCTGGAATAGAAAATGGGGCTACGTATTCCTGTTCTCTGTTTAGTTCAGCGAATATTTGATGGGGAATTCGCGGACCCCAAAATTTATGTTTTCTAAAATAAATAAAAGTGGAATAGGAATACATATTCCAATACCACCTATTTGGGTGGAATTGCAAAACCCCATTTTTGGGCCAAAATTGGAATACGTATTCCTATTTTACTTCGCATTCCAATTCCATTTTGGTGCATCCAAATGAAGAATTCAAAATTTTAAGAATTTACATATGCCTATTCCGCTTGTATTCCCATTGCCAAACGGGCCCTTAGAGTTGTGACTCTTCAAATGAAAAAGTCATAATATTAATTCTTCTTCATAAATAACACCTTTTTGACTTTTCTTTTAATTAACGCACATAATGAGAATATCTAACCAAACAAGTATGTTTCTATTAAATACAAACACCTTTTCTGTTGCTGTCCAACATCCTTTATATTTAGTCACAGTTTATATAAATTTATTGTTTTGAAGATAATCTGCGACAATAATCCTTGCCCAGTTCTGCGGACGCACTACTGAAAATGAATTAATGTTTAATGCTCCTTATCTGATTTCCACGGTGTGAACATTTTGGTCAATTGGTTTGCTTCTTAAGATTTTCCTACAGCCATCAACGCTTATCGACCCTTCTCCAAATTGCAAATTATTAATGTTTTGATTTTGCAAACTTATGTTTGCAATCTGCATATAACTATTCGATTAAACTACGAACACTATGGGTCTATCGATGCATCAACCATTTATGATGTCGTTGTCTATCGCTGACCATATTATCGTGACTTTGTTCAAACCTTCATACCACAACATATTCTGATCTTTTATGGCTGCTTGGTCATCGTGGTTGGTCTCGACGTGTAGAAAACTTAAAGGTCTCTTTGTTATACATAAACATTGTCGTGCCCTTCATTTCTTTGACTGAGGAAATTCTGACGTGGCATGGTCATCTGGTCTTTCATAGATGTTCAATAATTTCTATTCTATATGGCTAATATCAATAGATATTATAAATCTCGATTGCTACCACTTTGAATTTAAATCCTTCTCTTATTTCTTCGTGATTGCCATAAGTCCATTTTCAAACCTCTTAATATTCTTGCGATTGCTGTTGACGCATATGAAATTTAATCATTTTCAGACTTCACATATGGCTGTATCTATTACTGCCTTCACAACCTATTGCTGAAGTCGTTTCATATTTTCTAAAAATAAACAGTTGCTGGTTTGAAATGTAAATTCCAACCTACCGCTCATTTGCATTGTTCTAAATAATGACAATACATTTCTCTTTCATGGATCTTTTAATAACAATAACCACTGCCCCCTTTGAATTGTTCCTTTCCTCTGTCTTTTAATCGCTGCCTTCATTTGCTTTGCCATATTTAGGATTTTGACTTCAACAAAGTTTCTGGAACATTTGAACGGTGCCAACTCCTCTGTTATTATCACTGCCATAACAATTCATCGTTGCATACTCATATCCTTGATGAACACATAGGAGCACGACACAGTAATTGGTATGGAACATTTTCTCTGTTTGATGCCACCTGCCAGTGCTGAGGATATCCGTCCATCACATTAACTTATGACTACAACATATAGGTGTCTAATTTTGTCGTACTTATCATAGCATATAATCTTGTCACCGTCTTCTCTCTGAAGACCGTTCATTAGTTGCTGCTGTCTATACGTCTGATTAGAATTTCTCCACATCATTGAGTGTCAACATAAAATATGTTTGTCTCGATCTGAAGTTGTCCTTTTCTAATCATTGGTTGATAAAGATCACCGTCTTATAATATTGCTACATTTCTTGTCTCTTGGTCAATACTCTTATCCGACTTCCTCGTTTTACCACCGTCTATATTCATTGATTACCTTCCTTTATCTCTGACATGTCATGAATTATGCTTCTTCCTTACTTGCGTGGCACCTTATATGCTGACTGGAATGTTTCATGACAAAACACATCCTTTTATTATTTTCATCTATTGTTTACTGTCTGGTTTAACTACTATATATGAAGCCAATCATTGTTCTAAAGGAGTATTTGTAAAACCTTCATTATATGTCATTCTCGATATTTTAATATTATAATCAAATGCATTGCTATCAATTATATATTCCAATCAATGTAAGGGACTCCATAGAACTGAATTTGATTGCCTGTTGGTAATCTTGAATATGATCAAGCCAAGCCACTCATGGATCCTTCATAGCTCCCATCTCTTATTTGTATTAATGATAATTTAGTATAACATTCTTGTTAAAATATTCTCACCAAACTGTTCAACTATTTACTTACAGTCTTACTGAGATGAATGACCTACCTTTGACATTAATGACAATACTTCCATCATAAGAAATCATGGAAGTAGGCATAGAGAGTTTTTATCAAAATTACAACCAACACTGCAGCAACATATTAGCAGTAGGGTGACTTATTTGCAAAAAGAAACTACCATATGGTGACTCGTGCCATTCATTGTTCTGAGTTTAATCTTCTACTTGAAGAATAAGCAAACTTGGATGTGTGAAAACTATGATTTAAAAGGCAAAAATCACCACCAAATACATCTTACAAGCACCCTAAGAGACATCATTTATTAGCAGTTGCAAATTTAAAAGGGCGCACTAGTAAGTTTGCTTCTTTCCGTAGTTTCGTAGGAGAAGACTTGCCATATTCTTTTAACGCTGTGTAATAACCACCACCAACAAAATTAAAGTTTTTAAAGGAAATAAATTGCAAGGCAATGTCCTTGTCACTTTTCAATTGCCCAGATCCCAAGCTGGGTGAGGCTGACAAAACAAGGTGATAGGACCACACCAACTATCTGGAAAGCAGGGACTTAAAAGAAAAATACTCTTGGTGGCAATGCCAACCAGAATTTTACTTCTTCGTTGGATTGTGCTATGCAAGAACTGAAAGGAAAACACTTCAATGTTTAGTAAATGGAGTTTAGAATTACAATGAACAAATACACTTCTCACAAACATTTTTACTTATTCAGTGCTAAGTGCAATTACAACAACTATAGCTTCTTCCATTTATTCAGTGGTGAGTGCAATCAGAACCACTTCTACTTATTCAGTGGTCAGTGCAACCACAACACTCATGAGCCACAACCACTTTCACTTATTCAGTGGAGAATGCAATTACAATAATTATAGCCACTTCCACTTCTTCAAAGATGAGTGCAATTATAACAGAATGTGGAGTGACACTACTAGTGGTACACCATCCAAGGGATTACAAGGTTAGATCAAATGCATTACAAACATAATATAGAAAGATCGACTGCTAAATGTGTTGAGAGAGTCATTTAAATTATGCCTTTCATTGAGTGTCAAGTAAGAGTCTAGCTAACATAGTTTAAAAATTAAATATCAAGATACAAAAAGAATTCTTTAAAAGCATTTACAAAATCTTTATTTCTAGGGGGTAAAAACAAATTTCTCTTATGAGAATCTGTAATCTGTTAAAAGTAGCAAAAACAGATAAAATACATGACTATATAAATCTTCTGAAAGAAAAGCACCACAAAACTAATACCTCAAAATTACGTGCCAAAAATCCAACCAAAGGCTTGTCCTTTTCATCTCTGCTCAACTTGAAAAGCCCCAATAAAACATTCCGTCGATTCAAAGCCATATATAATAGTGCACAATCCTTAGGATCTTTTCTTTTCAGATATTGTGCCCGAGCAAGTTTCTCCATCTGCAAAGTACCTACAATCATTATTTGGAAGCTCTTCTCTAAAGAAGAAAATTGGGTATATCTTATAGCAAGATCCGGCACATAAGCATATGCCAATCAATTATTTGTGAAAGAAAATAAATCCTTATAGGAACCCTGAAATGTCTACTAAGAAGTTTCTGGTGACCTAAAGCAAATACAATGCAAATCTAAGATATGACTACCCATTTTGGAGATAAGAAACCAAATGGCAGAACATCTAAAACAGCTTTGGAAAGACTAAATTTTCCCAGTTTCATCTAGACAAGATACTTTACTCATCAGTTAGTGGAATAACCAGCAAGAAATAACTCAAATAAGAAGATAAAACAAAAGCTACACAAGAAAGGGATGTTGCTTCACGAGAGTCACATGAGAGCTGATGGGGCATGGCAGCACAAAAAAATTGGGGGAAAAATCGGCGAACCAAATGATTAAGAGTTTTCGAAAAAAATGAAAAAAGTTTTGGATATCAAAAGGTAAGTTTTTTTTTTTTTTTATAATTTCATGTTAATTCAATAGTTAGAGATATACAAAGAAAATAAAATGAGAGCTTAGCCCATGAATCATGGAAAACAGAATTTTATCATTTATGTTCATATTGCTGTTTACATTATGTTTTGCAGTGTGTATTATGTACCGAATAAATTATAATGAAATGCTAATAGGTTTCAAATGATATTCTAACACACAAGACCATTGTTTCTTGTGCCCAAGATTTAAAACTTTTCAACCCAGTTCCAACGAACAATGACAATCAGGTGGTCAATATACAATACCAGCAAAAATAAAAACCTCAGCGTACTTAATTAAATAATAATCATAACTCACCCATCTTGTGAAAATGACTTAAGAAGTGTCAAAATCAAAATCTGGGAGCATAAGTGATCCTGATGAAGAAAGACGATTAATGAACCTGACGAGGTGACTTACTAAAAATAGATGCTCCCAAGATTCTTGGAGCCCAACTCAAAAGCCAAAACTAAAAACTAAGAGCATCACTCAACTCTTCTAACCATCTGAGATCATCGGAACAATCTATTGACTTGCTATAAATAGTAAGTCCCTCAAAACTCACCACTGGCCACTGGAGAGCCTAATAACTCCATAACGAGGTCCACTAAACACCAATATCAACCTACAAGGACCCAATGATGGATTGAATCCATCAACTCCGCCACAACTAAAAAATGGGTACATTGCAGATTATGGCTTTGGGGTTTGTAGTTAGGTGAAGAGAAGGAAATTGTCAAAATGGTGATAGAAACCATTGTTCCAAGAGAATTTCTTGGGGTCATGGATAACATTCTTGAGCAGTCAATCCTAAGATTGGGGATAAATCTGTCTAATCGACAAGGTGGATCGGAGAAGATTGAAGGTACCAAATACACCCCATATGTCTGGCAGTTTGATGAGAAACATTGGAGGCAAAGATTCAAGGAGGCCCCCCGTGGCTGGTTAGTACTAAAATTGGTTGTAACGATTCACTTCCTGGATAAGGACATCAAAGAAATGAAGCAGGCGAGTGGATGGACAGAGGAGGACGATAAGAGAATGAACAAATGGCTCCAGGCATGCAGAGATGAACAGGGCAGGAAGAATGATGTTGGGATGCCTAAGTTCAATGAGGCGAGACTGAATGAGTGGTTATGTGCATGTAATGGCGAAGAAATGAACACAGTGTAGCACTAGCAAGATGAGGAAGCTAAGAACGTAGGGTTCCTATAATGTTGTTTGTCTCTGGGTGATGTTTTATGAAAGTTGAAATTTTCTGTTTATAATGGGTCTGACCTTTTCTTGTAGACTGTGTAATGGTTTCTGGGGGTAGTGGGATGAAAGAATGTCATGTTTCTTTTTTTTTAAATATGTAGGCGTCTCTGTAAATGTCAAGGAAGGGTCCTGGTGATTGTGTCCTTTTGGCTCTTAGTTTAAATGTTAAATGTTAATTGTAAATCATTCAGAACTGATCTTTTGTTTCTTGGGGTCCCAGCAATTTTGGAGTTTGAATATGAAGACGTGGGTGGTCTCTGTTGTAGTGCAGGGCTAAGGTTTAGGCCGTTGACATCTTTGTAGTGAAAATTGAAAATGATCATGCCAAAAGTGGTGGGGATGAGTTTGATGGTGGAGCCGGATGGTGGTGTTTTGTTCAGACAATTGATCTTTAATTTGTAATGCTTTTACTTCATTAATAAAATTAATCTTATTACTGAGAATAAACATAGACTAAATTGAATCTACAAAAAAATTGTGCTATCATAGTAAAACCTAGCACAATTGATTTACTATAGTATTTATAACTTGAATAAATAACATATCAGCATGCCAAAAACTGACTCAACAAGGTTGAATGCTT
Source organism: Cupressus sempervirens (assembly GCA_028749045.1). Taxonomy (NCBI): domain Eukaryota; kingdom Viridiplantae; phylum Streptophyta; class Pinopsida; order Cupressales; family Cupressaceae; genus Cupressus; species Cupressus sempervirens. Next base: position 833,793,438 of record CM053786.1, on the reverse strand, counting down.
ATCAAGCTTTTGAGTTTGAGACAGATAATGATCTCTAGCTATCATTACAAGAAGAATGTCACAGCCACACAATCAGAGTTTCCTCGAAAACATTCACTACAGATTTCTTCATGCAAGATAACTCCTTTGTCATGGTTAGAGCTAAAGCAGCATTTGACTGTTAACATTCACAAATATATTGATAGTACCAGCAACTAATCTCAATCCATTCTTGCTTAAAGTTGATGAAGTAAACTGTGTAATCATCACAATAGTTTGCAACAGATTTCAACTGTGAATACATATCGGGGTGTTTACAAAAAATGGAGGCCATGTAGCTGGTGCACAGCAACTAGGTTACAAGTGTAATAATGGTATTGATGGAGTCAAATTATAATTGCATCAATGACATAAGTTTATACGGGATGTATGCAAAAGAGGAGTTATTGCTAGTACAGATAACAAATTCTAATAAAATGTCTCATCCAATTACCGTTTCGAAGACCTTACCAGGCTGGTTTTGGTGTATTTAAAAACACTTTGTTTAAAAATTTAGTCAAAAAGAAATAAAATTCTATCAAAAAGAAGGAAAGGAAACAACTGTAAAGAAAAGGCAGTTCTTACCCTTGATCGAAGTGAAGTCACATTTGTAAACCAAAACCCCACTCCTAAACTTTGCAATGCAGGCCAGGATAATTCATCTGACAGGCATAAATCAAGCAAAACATCCTGACAATTTGATTGACAAGCCCATGCTTGTGTCATTGACTTTACTTTCAGTTCCTCAGCTGTTGCAGCTCTTCCCAATTTCCGCATTAAAGAAAGTCGTCTAAAATGCACCAACATCCAGAACCTTTTGCGCAGAACAGTAAACAGAACCGTGAGTGGAGATTGTAAGAATATTGAGGAAAAGCTATTAGCACTTTGGTACAAGATATATTCTTGCAGGAATAAAGTAAAAAAATTATAAAAATTAAATAGTTTTGGAAGGAACATATGAATTGGAATAAACTAATAATTTGATGGTGACAGTACAGATTAAATTTCATACTCTATTGACAGTTTGAAACAATAAATAACGCATATCTGAAATAATTGTGGCTACAATAATGAATCGATACATTTTATTGTAGCCTAGCAAAGATTCAAAAGGCAATGAAAGAGATTACTTCTGTTTTCCCAGGCAACAGGCAATAATACCATATAATACCGATTAGGGAACTAGGCTCTTAAATATTATCTACAACCACCAGATGAGCCAAATTCTATGCCATACATATTTATCACATAATTGATTTTATTCAGTTGAGAGAACCATATTGTGGTTGTTGCGGCTGTCATCTTAAGTTCATATTCTTTGGACCTTCAAATAAACAGGCACCACAATACAGCCAAGTGGGAGTGTCATGGTGTTGCCAATTACTTTTCATTTCAGAAATGCATTTAAATATTAATAAGAAAAAAATGCATACTAATTCTAAATTCAATGTCATTTTATGTGCATTAAGTGGCCACATAAATAATTGGAAAACTAATTTTGAAAAGAATATAAAGCTTTCAGGACCTACAAAGCATGAGACAACATTTGATAGGAAGAACCTCCTGCACTTATAAAGTTTAAATCTAAGTTAACAGTTTGGGTATGGGTGTGGGTGTGGGTATGGGTGTGGGTGCAGGAGCGGGCATCAGAATCTAAGAGAGCATAGAAAACCTGGGGTATGAGCATGGGAATCTATGTGTGTGTGTGGGTGTGTCTAAATGTATGCGTGTGTGAGTTCAATATTAAAAATTATAAGAACAGTGATACTCACAATTGACAATCAATAGAATATTTAAATAGATTATATCCATAAATTACAAAAATAACAATAGTCTAGTCTCAAAATGTCGTTACACAATGAAAATTCAAAACTAGATCTCAATATAACATCAAAAAGTTTCATCCAGATTAATCTTAAAATTAAATATTTTACTCTATACACATTTGATTATCAATTTATCATTCCTACAGTTTACACTTAATTGCTTACATTGATTTAGTAGACTTGGATTAACTTTGATGACAACGTTTTTTTCTTACAACACTAGTTATAGATAGCTTGAAACAGAAAGCCTTCATTATTTTTTACTTTTGGGGAACAAAATATTAGACACGACTTTACCATGATAGAGAGTAAACTTTTGAGTACGGAGACCGATAACAAACTTCCGCCCTTCGCTCTCCATCGAGAGTGTTTTTCTTCAAATTGTGATTGACCCTCACTGTCACCATCCCCTGTCAAGCATGGCATCATATCATTTCTTTTTTTGTGGAATCACCACAAAGTCCAACATGAATGGTTGTGTTCCTATAGTAACCTATTTGACCATTAATGTCCTCAAGGGTTTGATTCCCTATTGGCCTACACCTAGTAAATTGAAAGTAGGAGGCCACAGAGTTGGTTTTCCGAGTTTCTTCCACATCTCCTCCGAAAGAACATTTACCCTGGACCCACCATCTACAATGGTATCCATTAGAATAGCTTTGAGGATGCCCATCTCTAAGACCCCAAGGTGTCAGTCATTATTTACTGGGAGCAACATCGGCTCCATTGCAGACCTAACAGGAAGATCAGTTCATTGTGTGGTACTAGGTTGTGCAGACAAGGTATTCAACAATGTTGTCCACAACTGAGGCATGGTATGAAGGAGGTCTTGGAACTTGATTAGTGCCTTTATTTGTAACATCTTCCTTAATATATTATGCTCTACTTCTATCTCCCCAGAAGTGGACACCTTCTCATGTGTCTCCTTCTGTACCTTTATTGTTTTCTTAATCTCTTCTCTGGAGTACTATACCCTTTGCTTCTCAATACAGGGATTGAGATATGTTGCTTGCTTTGCTTGGGCATAAGTGACGACTAGTACCTCTTCTTCACCCATGCTTCCTTCAATGTTTAGCAGGTTAACATTAGGTTTTGAGCACTTAACATCCTCATGGTCTCCAGAGACACACCATCAGCACAACTTCTATGGTGTGTCCTTTTGACAATCTCAAGCAAAGCAACCCCACTGTTTACATGCTCAACAATGGATCATCAGTTGTCTAGTAGAATCATATTGTATCCAACTTTTGTTCTTGTTGTCATTATTTCATCTCCCTTTGTGCCAATTTTTTCAAAACCCGCCTGATGATGCATTGTCTTTTTGTCTGTTGGCATGTGTTTGCTACCTCGAAGATGGACAATTGTCTTTGTGTAAAGAGAACTTATTGGCTCCTTGTCTTCATGAATTGTCGGCAATCCTTGTTGAAATGACCCATAACTTGACAAATGTTGCAGAATGCTCTTCAATGGTGAAACCCTCTATGTGCCCGTTCTACCTTTAATCAATGCACCATAGTTCCCCTCGATCACTTTTGCCCAAACTCTCTTTCATAGATTTAAACTCCCTCGTCATTTGTTCCATATCCTTTAAAAGAGCATGCACCTTCGTTTTTTACTCATCGTCGTTGTTACTCTCTTCAAATGAGTCATCACTCTCGGATGAGGACTTGCTCCTCTTCTTAGAAGTTTTGTCTTTGCTTTTAAGATTCATGGCTCTATCGTAGGCATCAGCATAAAACATGGGCAATACAATTTTCATTTACTTTCGGAGAGAAGGCTTCAATCCCTCCACAAACCATCTCTTTTTTAATCTGTCAACAAGCTGGCTCTCCATCTTCCTCAGTAATTCCTTCAACCTCCAATTGTAAGCTCTCATGGTTTTCTTCTTCTCCTACTTCGTACTGTAGATTCAGAAAACTATTTCATTATCATCTTGAAACAAGCGTAACAATATAAAAATTCCTTCTTCAAGTTATCCCAGGTACTTATATTTGTCCATATCGAAGTACCAATCAATGGAAACTTCGTGTAGAGTTGTTGGAAACTGTTGGACCCATTCATCTTCATCAGTTACTCCATTCCTTAGCCAAATTGTCTCACATGTATGGAAATGTCTAATGGGGTCGTTCCTGTTGCTAATAAATTTTGGTAGTTTTTATTTCTATATTGTCGTCCTTCTACTAGTGTTACCTCTAGTTGGTTGCACTCCCAAACTGTGTGGCTTGGACCATGATGGATTGTGCTGACTATCCACAGACCCAACCACACTGTAGAGATGAGAACAACCATATGTACTTGAATTACTATCACCAACTCCAACCTCTAATAAGCTGTCCTAGGTGTGCAGATAATGCAAGTGATCTAACTTGCAACTGTCGATCCCATCTGCAAAAGATGGTGCCAACCCATCTCATAATGGATGCTATGAAAATGGAGTCAACCCACACCTATGTGAAACCAAATGCTCTACTTGTGGGTTGAAAGAGAAGTGATGAGCACTCCTCACAGTGTAATGCCGATAAAAACTCCCAATCTTTGTCAAGGGCTCCTTAGTGTCAAACTAGGAATCAAAAAATGGCTCCAATCTCTGACTCCAAACAACCGGTTGGGCAAGATCCTAGGCAACCCTCTTAGCAAACCCAACCATAAAATCCCTGTGGGGAAGCATTGTAGACAGAGTCTCTACAATATTTCCCACCAACCTTCGAATAGCATGACAGCCTTGAATGAGAGTACCCTCAGACACTGTATGAATCTTCTCGCACATCTAAACTCTCCAAAAGATACTCCCTGAAAGACTCTATGCAGTAGAAATTAAATGTGGAAGCATCAACCTGCTCCCCTATGATCCACAACTGATTTCTCTGAAAATGTGGCACTACCAACTATCCAATGCTACCAACTGTATGAAATGAAGAAATAGATTCGCTTCTAGCAAATAGAAGCAAATCACCACGAGAGCCCATCTCCACTAATACTCTTACTTCATCCGTACCTACTGCACCCATATCCGAAATGGATGTGTTTGCCACATCATCACACCCCTCATCCCCAACCGTGGAAGGAGACCCACCACCAACCACAATATGCAACTGAACAAGATCTGGTTGGTGTCAACTATACCAACTCTAACTCCACAATAACCTCATCCAACTATGACTGTGACTCCTGAAGAGCCAACTGAATACACTGAAGAGAGTCCACAGTCACCTCAAGCTCCTAGGTGAGCTCAACCACCTCCTCCTCTTTCTCTAACAAAATCTCATAACAGGTGCTACCACACTCCAGAAGGTAATCCTTGTCAGCAACTAACTGTGAATAGTTGTGCTTCAAGATGCTGGTGACCTCTCAAAGTGCATGAACCTCTGCTAAGGAAAGACTACTCTCACTATGCTCATCTGGCATAGGAGCACCACAACTAGATGTAGCTAGCATCTAATGGATAGCATCATAATGCTCAAGAGCTAAAGAAATGTCACTTTCACTCACCTTCAACTGACAAGTCACATGATGCCTTTGTAACCCTTGATTCCTATGCAAGCTCTCTATCTTACTAACTGCACTGTGCTATGGAACTAAATTAGAACTTCCCACCACAAGATTGCTCATACGTGTGCTATCATCCTAGCACAACTTTGCATCCAAAATACAACTACTATGTACCTCAACCAACTCCTCATCCAAAGAAATGGAAGCCCTCGTAGTATCAATGCCCTCACATGTCTCAACTTCCACCTCAACAGTAAGATCCTGTAAACATCGATTCGAGGACCCATCCAAAACCTCCTTGGAGCCATCACCCAATATCTGATAAGGGGAGTCATACCCAATGATGCTCATAGCATCATCAAATGGATCATTAGATGCGTCCATACTCTCTGCATCCAAATCTCCCAATAAAGCCTCAAGTGTTGGCACCTGACTCTGCACACATGACTCAACGTCAAGCTATCAATCAATAATACTAGAGCATGAACCCATATATACTAACTCCACTTTAACACCCGGATCACCAACATCATAGATGGGTGACTACATATGTGCCTCGGTCCCACCTAAGGAAGAATTGCCTCCTACACTAGAGCAACACTACGATAGCTGACATATAAGTCTCCAATAATAATCCCCTCCGCAAGAAAGCCTGAAGTATCAGTGATAACAACTGTGGGAGCCTTGATGTGTTGAAGCTCAATACCGCTATCCACCAAGGGTACTGACACATCTACTGATTTCTATGAAACAAGTTCATTATCAACACTACAGATAGGGCTAGCAGTTGTTGTACTAAATAGAGGTACATCTAAATCATAGAGACCTGTCGAGGCAAACTCAAGCTTCCTTCCTATCGACCTTCTAAAGGCAGAAACCATAAAGTTGCTGCCCTCTCAACTATCTCCGGATTCAACAAGCTCTCTACCATCCTCTATTGATGAAGCTTAATTTTTTCTATACTCTCTCTCAAGGAATTTAATTTTTTGCTATCTTCCTCACTACTCCTCCAGCTCTCGGAACTATTTGGCCTCTTGTATCTATCCATAGCTAGAATCAACAAGAGTGCTGATCACTTTAATTACAACAGAAAATCTGAAATAATAAATATTTTCCTACCCCACAGGATGGTAGGAAACCACTCTGATACCAATGTAATACCCCTCAACAAGTGGTAGCTTAATTAAACATCAATTTTTCTTCACAAGATTAATGGTTTCAGATTTCATCAAACACTTTGCATGAAATCTCTATCTCGCTGTCTTTTATCTTTAGATTACTTCCGCTTGCTTGTAATGGTTCAAATTTAGTTTAGATGCATGCAAATGGTTATTAAATGTCCAAACAAAGAAGCTGAAGTACAAATGCAATCTTTTTTTACCACTTAAATACATACATATGATTTCAGCCTGTGAAATGTGCATCTACAGTCAATAGGCACTTTTACTAACACTTGGCATGCAATCTAATGATTGAAACACATAACTATAACTCTCATGAAATTTGCAATTAAATGAAGAACCTGTAGGTGACTGCTGTAGATATCAAATTGCAGCAGATTTGTACGAGGAACAAAGTACAACAATATGCTCCCTCCAACTTAAGGCAGATCACAGTTAGCATGTAATAGACGCTGCCCCAATAAAGAAAACATCAAACTCCAAAGGAAAACGCAGGTCTACAAATTATAATCTCTATCTCTAAACCCTTTCGAATCAGACCAATTCACTCACAAACATCAATTTCTCTTGCACAATTGATGCAGTTGAGAAGACAAATCAAATTGCTATACTTCAGCAACAATTTGCATTGCCAATTTTCAGACAATCTTCCACTATACTTCAGCAATGGATAACAAATCCTCAAAATAGACCTTTATACTTCAACAATGTCATTGGTAAACATTGTGTAGCCGACGGGTTGATGTCATGGGAGATTTTGTATTGTGTAACCGACATCATCGGTGATTAGTTTGTAGCGGACATGCTGTATGTAGCCGACGGACCCCTTCTGGAAAGTTTGGCGGAGAGTATTTATACCCCGTCTGGGATCATTGTAAAGCATCTTATCTTATCGGATCTTATCTGATGCTCTGTATGTAACCTGTTGGCATATGCGAATAAAGGAGTATTGTTGTTGTTCGTGTCATTATCTGTGTGCATTAATCATTGAATCATTTAATCTATGCAGTAAACATTTGGATAATTTTTCTTAAAGCAGGAATTACTTCATTCACTAGAGCAATTAACACCATATTAGCCTCGGAGGATTCCAGATTGGAGCTAGCATTAACGGCATTCACAATTCATGTGCCTTACAACCCGTGAGCAGCATGTAACTGGGTTGCATGTGTACCAAGAGGAAGGAGTCGTACCTTTCAGGAAGCAAGAGATTCTTTAAAAAAAAAAAAAACGACAAATTGAAGCAATTCGAAATGAGCAATGCACAATGCCAAAGGGAAGGGGAAGTATCAACGATTGCCAGAAAGAGTGTGGGACCAGAAGAAATTATAAAAGCAGTGTGTTTCATGCAGTTTTGTGTGGGTTTTGGAGTGTTAATTTCGTCTTGGTGGCGAGGGGCACTGCCCCTCGACCCTGCTGCGGGCATTGCCCCCTGGACCCCTAGTCGTTGCGGATATCATTCGTGGGAAGTATGACCAGTTGATGAAGACTTGGAGCTACTGCAAGCATGGAGTGTCTGTGTACCAGAGGCACTTGGAGTAGGTGTTGGATGTGACGTTGTCTTGGTGAATGCATAGAGAGCTCGAGAGGAGCTGATCATCCAGTTGGAGGCAGTGCAGCACCACTTGGCTCAGGGTCCCCAGGAGTTGGAAACAAAGAAAGCAGCATGGGTGGCTATCAAGGTCAGCTTGATTAAAGAGACAGTATTGTGTTGGCAGAGGCTACAGATGCATCGTGGTTTGCAGACCAGTTTGGTGCAGGCACGGGATGAATGTGAAAGTGGTGTGACAGAATCAAATCTATCTTGTTAGTCAGTTAATGTATTTTGTTTTGTTAATTTGTCTCAAATATTTTGTAATTGTCGTCTGGAGATGACTTTTTTTCTTTTAGGGGGATAATGTCGTCAGTAAACACTGTGTAGCCGACGGGTTGATGTCGTGGGAGATTTTGTATTGTGTAGCCGACATCGTCAATGATTAGTTTGTAGCGGACATGTTGTATGTAGCCAACAGACCCCTTCTGGAAGGTTCGGCGGAAAGTATTTATACCCCGTCTGGGATCATTGTAAAGCATCTTATCTTATCGGATCTTATCTCATGCTCCGTATGTAACCTGTTGGCATATGTGAATAAAGGAGTACTGTTGTTGTTCGTGTCATTATTTGTGTGCATTAATCATTGAATCATTTAATCTATGCGGTAAAAAAACAAGGGCACAAACTTCAGAACCTCAAAAAGCCACAAAAGCAATAAAAGCAAATAAATTCAAGCATGTTTTTCCCAATGAAATGAGCTCATATTTATAATGCCTTTGTTAACAAAAGTTTCCAAAAGAACTCAACTCTTTAAACTTTCCAACTTAACTCTTTTGGCAATATTTAATACTTGGCATGGGCATAATTTTAAAGAAATAAATGGCCCCTTCCAATGATGACTCAACCCTCAACTTAAGTGATATTATAAAGTCAAATTATAACTTTATAATAAATTATTTAATGATTTAATAATAATTTGGTCATTAAAAATATTATAACTCTCAAAATACTCATCATTTAAATATGTCGTCTGAAATAAGAGTCACGCCTATTATTTCTCCATGTGACCAAATGCACTTTCTAAATATAGAAAGGGTCCATCTCAATCAACACCCAACTTACCACAAATAGTAAGTAGACAAAACTAAGCCCAAATGAAGTCCAATCTAAGCCAAACAAAGACCAACTTGTAACTTACTAAATTTTGGAGATGATAAGACCCTCCCAAGCCAAGCCATTGCCTCAAAAGACCCTCTATCCACTATAATTAGCCTATAGGTATCACAATAATAGGCTAATCTCTCAAACTTTGATACTGGCAAAAATGGGGACATTACATTCACCTTCAATTCGGAGGACTCAAGGGCTTTCTTCCTCAAGAGCAAAGATGAACTCTATTCAACCTTGAATAAATTTAGTTTTGAACATGGATGCATTATTTTTTCACAAGCCCCTCTTTTATAAATTTTTGAGGGAATCTAATATGTTCCCCTTTCCCATTTTTACCTTTTGAAAATAAATTCAATTTTTTTTACATTTGATACTATCATTTAATAATTTCAACCAAAATCAGATTTGTTTTAATAAAACATATAAAACATAAAGCTACCTTTTTAGATGACTTGAATCGAATTATTAAATTCCCTTTGCAGAATATCAATAGCCTATTGGAAAATTATAAATATGTCAGGGGTCTTTTGTCCGGCTACGTAACACACATGGCATGACAATACCCATAACAACAACAATGTGTAGCCTCCACTTCCTCTCTCATGGGAATCTAGCATTAGCCCTTCATTTCTTGTGGAATGCAATTACATTCCTCGGGGTTCAAGGAAAAAAAATCCAAAGTTCATGGTTATGGCACACAACATCCAAATGACCACATCGCAACCTTCACCAAATCATGCAAAATTCTAAAGAGTAGAACATGAAGATTGGTTTCACCATCTTGTCATTGGTTTGGTCACTAGATTGAAGATCCTTCACAAAAAGTTCTTGATACAATCCAAACTAGCTGAGCACCTGTCAGATACAAACAAAGATATCAACAAACCTATGAGAGAATGTCACACAATTCAACAACCTTGTCAAAAACTGAGCACATTAATACTTATGTGGAGTAGATGGACCACAAACTAGCAAGCTTCAAAAGTATCATCACAGTATTAGCTGCAAAACAAGAGTTGCAAATATTGTACATACAACTAATTGTCCCTATGGTCTTCATCCCATCTCACCAAATTACAAAGGGAACTAGCTGATACAACAACCAACAAAGAAGTAGAATTAAATACTAAGTTCACTTAGTTGCATAATTACCAAGAGATGGATACTAAAAGTGGTACTAGAGAAAACTATTGGTGCTCATAGAAACACATTGGTGGATACTCTTAATGGTATGATTTACAGAGGAGGCCATTTTCAAGAAAGGTCAAAGATCGTTACTATGGATACAAGTAATGGGATATGATATTAGGACAGATACTAGCATGCCATCTCCTAATAAAGTTTGACAATGTGTACTAGGAGACAGCTAAAAGTAACAAGTAACTATGATAATACAATACTTTCCCCATGTGATCCACATTGATGCAATCACATGTGTTGGACACGATGATGTGATCACTCACAATCTAACACACTTAAAGGTTTTAAGAGGAACTAATAGAAAATATACCGGAATTCCATTCCATCACTAATTGCTTAAACTTTTCCAAGGCACTCTCATTTATAACAATTGCAGTCCAGAATCTATAAGAATCTTAAGTGAGAGAAGTTGGAGAGTAGCTTCTTGTGAAGTAATAGATAATCTCGTATCATAAAATTGATTTAAATTTTTTGGATATAAGAAATATTAAGTGAGATAATTTGGAGAATAGCTCCCATGAAGAAATGGTCGTCTTATATCATAAAATTAACTTAAATTTTCTGGATTCCTCTACAATGTGAAAAGGCAAATTCTAAACAATGGCACAATTTCAGTAAATGAATTGATTCACAAGATGAAGCCTATTGGAATAATCATGACTTCCTTTCTAGTACACCTAAAAAGTTCTGAAATTCATGATTAAAATTTTTACCTTCGAGCTGGCTCATCAAAATTCTCATACTGTGCAGCTTCGTGAGAACTGCTAATTTCTGCCAAAAGATCTAATAAAGCAAAAAGGTGAATTCTTTCACCATCTGTTATACCAGGTATTCTAGGGCATTTCTCAAGAGCTGTAATGAAGCTCTCAACTTCAGTTTTACTAAATACGTCATCACAATCCTTGCCAAAATGATTTTGCTCCCCCGTAAACCAACTGCTCGCATTTGAATGTGATGCGCCAGTTTGAGTCCATACATTAGTAGTAGAAATTACAGAACCTGTCCCAACACCCCGTTGCAGTTCTCTATCAAGGTTTCTTTCTGTTGATCTCAGTTGCAAAAATTTAGACAAATCTACTTGGGGTATACAAAGGATTGGCTTTTGAAGCTCTTTACTTTCTTTGTGAGCGATTCCTGAATTGACATATGCCATGAGATGTCTCATAGAGGCAACTGCACGTTTTCTATTTCCTGAAAAATGTCAAAAAATTATAGAACAATGTCAGATTTTTATTTGCAAATTCAATGAGAATTTATAATCAAATTTAATAAAATATAGTCAATTTATATTCTATAGCAATACAAATTATTTGTCTTGCCTTCGTTAACTATTGTCATCTATTTTTTAAAACCAAAACTTTTCTTTAAATCTCCATTGGATGAAATCAGCATGTAGATAAAAATGAAAAATGTAGAATTATATGACTCACATAAAAGAAAGGAAAGACTGAGGAGTAGAAGACATCCAATCTTATGGATATGAACTCTAATATACCACCCAAGAAGCCTGAAATTCTAAGCTCCAAGAAGCCTGAAATTCTAAGCTCCACCAAGTTTCCAGGACTGGGATGGTAGGGGATGGAGGAACATGTTTCTGGCATGGGGGTAGTTTTTGGCAATTTTTTAAGGGACAGCTGCAGACAACTGTTAAAAATAAAGAAATTTTCAAATATTCATATAATACCATTGATATAACATTCTTCATAGATATTATAGAACCCTTATGAGCATGGGTAACTGAATAGGAATTATGATGTTCCTTATATATGCATATGAGCACGAGCTAATAAAGACATTGTATACTCAAGTCAGAGAATAAATATTAAATTTTTCCTGAAGTCTTTGAGACACCAGGTTTTGTTGTCAAACTTGTTACCAAAGAGGAATGACTAAGTTCAAAGAGAACTGATTATGTTCTAGTTTGACCTTAGATGGGACTGCTCTATTGGCTTTCTGCACAAATGCATTTTTGCACTACAAAAATGGCATTTCCTGCCAACCATGACTCAAATTCAACAATCTAATGACTATAGCATGCTAACTTTGCCAATGGCAATCCTTGTATTCTAACGTTCTCCAATGTATGAAACAAGACAATTCTTGATTGGAGGTTTCTCTCATATAAATAAGTTCTTTGAAATTGACCACATGAAATAGAAACGATGGTTTATGCTAATGATTATGTTACCAGAAATATTTTGGAGCCTGTGTTTGTGATTTCATCGACTAGACTGGCTGTGAATAATGAGAGTCAAGGTTTGTTCTGATATGTTTTTATTCAACTAGATTGTAACTTTGCATGCAAACTAGTTGATTATTCTTTGGAATTATGTGACACAAATGTTATTCTTTTGAATCTTATTTGCACTGGATAGCTAGTCTGAGGTTTACCCTGCCAGGAAGTGTTGTTTGTGTGTTAACTTTAGAATCGTCGTTTCACTTTCACTCTTTATAATCTGGACACCTCATTCGCAAGGTACTGCTGTCAATAATTAGGTGCCTTTCTATGAGGCAAAAAATAGATTGATAATTCCATTTCTGCAACCCCACACACTCACCAAAGAATCTTGTAAATTATATATGTTTATATATCTTGTATGTACTTGGTGTCTAGGGTCAATTTAACTTCAGCTTAGGTTTCATTTAGATCAAGGAGCTTCCTCTACTAATTTGAAGGGCATTTTATCTCCCCATACTTATGTTTTATGAATTCTTGCAAACAACAAAGTAAAAGACTAATTATATTGAAGATCAAAAATTGGCATCATGGATTTAAATATAATGCATAAATAGAAATTGATATTATCCATATTTACATTTGATTCAAGGCACAAAGATCAAACCATTACAACTCATGATCAAAAGTCTCTGAAAAGATATAATATGATCAGTTGTCAAAATGATACCTATCAACAGATAATGAAGCACTGCACT